>OY725320.1:5581763-6026938 GCA_963242795.1 Inga leiocalycina
AGAATTCATGCACCCCATTGTTTTGAATTTGAAACGACATATACCAATAATTTTGAACCTCAGATCAGAAAGCGTTTCTTTTTCTCCGTGCTTTCACTTTTTTCTGTCTGATACTGATATTATGTTGCTTTCTCTTCACTACTATAAAAAAGTAAAGCTGTGGCGCTTATAATTGCATTAACTGTGACGCTAGAGAAGTGCCACATATCTGAACGCCACTAAAAAAAGCTGTGGCGCTTGAAAGCGCCACAACATTTAAAAATTTTTTTTTAAAAAAAATACCCTCCTGTGGCGCTTGTTTGAGGAAGTGCCACAGGAGGGTCCCTTTTTTTTTCTTTCTTCTTCTTCTTCTTTTTCCTGTGGCCCTTTTTTATATTGTGAAGTTTTATATAAAATGAGTGACTTTCGTGTTTATCATCTCCACAAATTGTCAATTTTTTTATTTTATATTTCAACCTATTATATATATATATATATATATATATATATATATAATTTTCACATTTTAAATTCAAGTTCCCCAACAATAATGTTCTTACATTAATACTCTCCAAAGCTAACATAAAAAATATCACAATACAAGAACTTGATATGTGAACATAGTACATCAACAACTAATTAAGTAAATTAAAGATTACTAAAAAACGCAAGTTTGTCAGCAAAAAAATTTAAACAAAGCAAAAAGGCAAACGAAACAAGCTAGGTTTTCATTCTTTCCTATTAAATTAGGAACAAAAAGGCAAACGTTTTATTACGGTTTATCTTAACTAAAAAAAAATTTAAACAAAGCAAGCTAGAATGAAATAGTCTTCTTCTTACAAATCTATTAATTGACCAGCGCAGGGAGTGGGAGACCACGTTGGTGATGCTAGCTTGAGTGACGAGTGAGCATGTGGGTGTATTTTTTAGTGTGAAGATGATAGGAAATGGAGGGAAGGGGCCGACGGATCCACTAAGAAGATGAGAAAAGGAAAATAGTTTAATGGAGAAGAGAGTAGTTAAATAATTAAAGTGAAGTAGTAGTCAAAAAGAGAAGGAGGGGGGGCGGACACAGGACCACTATGCGGGAAATGAAATAATTAAGAGATACACTATCAATTTGAATTTGAATTTTATTTGTTTTTAAAAAAGTGGGCAAGTGTGGCGCCTAAATAATTAGGCGCCACACTTGGGGCCTCTCATAAGCTGTGGCGCCTAAGCTGATAAACACATTATCATGTGTGGCGCCTATTTATTTAGGCGCCACACATGCCCACTTTCTTAAAAAATTAATGCTGCAACTGTGGCGCTTGGTGGGTTAGGCACCACAGCTGCTTTCGTGGCCCCAAGTGTGGCGCCTGCGTAGGTAGGCGCCACACTAGGCTTCCTCAATTGTGGCATTTAATTTATTAGTCGCCATAGCTGGTACCCAAAATTAAAAAAAATAATTATAGAGGTAAAAAAAAAAAAGAGAAGCTGTGACACTTGTTTAAAGAAGTGCCACAAAATGTGCGCCACCTTTTATCCTTTTTGTAGTAATGCTTTTATCGTCAAGGGATGTAAAACTTTGTTCTCATGCCTAGTATCTTGGTGGCTTTTATATATATATATATATATATAGCTGCTTAATGACGAGACTTAATCCATATCCACTGCTTCCAGATATGGAAAGAAGCAGGAAGCCCTAGTTTTATAAGTTTTAACATGGCACGAACATGAGCAATGATTAATTAATAATCAACTGACTCAAGTTATACTTTGAACATCAAACAACGTTATTATTTCATATTAAAATTCTGTTTTTACCCCTTACTTCTGACTCTTGTTGTCAATCTGCACATAACTTACGTAATTGACTTCGTAATAGTCTACTTGTCTGTACTAATCAAATAGACAAGTTGATTAGTAATTAAGTGGCAAGCTGCTTCACGCACTACCAAAAAAAAACGGAATTTCCAACAGAATTTTGACAGAAATTGATTTCCGACGGAATGTATTCCGTCGGTAATAATAACGTGGCAAACAAATTTCTGACGAAATTCAGATTTCTGACGGAATTTATTTTCGATGGAATTAATTCCGTCACAAATATATTTTTTATTTTTTAAACTTTAAAAAGTCACGTGGCAACTCCTCATCACTAGTGGCAACGCGTGGCAGTTCCTTTGGTGTCCACCTTGTCATGGGCTCCTAGATCCGTCACGTGTCGCAACCTCTTTTTTTCTGGAAATGCAACTCAACTTGCCCCTCCTTTGTTTTGAACCCACGATCTCGTCTGTACGCGCGCGATGCCTTACCAGATGAGCTCGACTACTTTGGCATTCTATTATTACACACAATTATATATATAATCATATGATTATATTTTTTTAATTTCTAAAATTAAATTTTTATTAACATTAATTAATAAATAATAAATAATTATTAAATAATATTTTATTTACTAATATTAATTAATAAATAATAAATTTTATTTTTTATATGACTATTTTGCCTCTACAAAGACCAAAACCTATTATTGAAAATTAAAAATATTTTAGAAATTATAAAATAATAATTAAAAATATTAATAAAAAATAATAAATTTTGACAAAATGATTTTTTAAAATTAAATTAAATTTTAAAATATTAAATAATAATAATTTTTAAATCTTTCTACGGAATTAAATTCTGTCGGAATTTCCGATGGAATTAAATTCCGTCAGAAATTTCTGACAGAGATTCCATTGGAATTTTCCATAACAAAAGTAAGAATTTCTAACGAAATATTTTCTATGGCTAATTCCATCAAAAATTTTGCCAGGAAAAAAATTCTACCGAAACCAATTTCATAAGAAAATTCATGTTTTTTTCTAGTAACGATAGCTAAGCTATTAACTGCGGCTAGCACGTTAAAGCATGTAAATTTATTATATTGATAACAACAGTGCCATAGGATGTCGTCTCTCTAAAAACAAAGGCAAAGGACAAAACGTAAGAACGAGACATCCTAATAATGTTTGTATATATTGCATTTCATTTAGTTTGAAATTGGAATGGTCCTCGTTGTGTGTGGTTGGAATCTGCTTTGATAAAAATATTATTGTTAACCAACAGCTTTTCAAGCCGTCGTTACCACCTACAGTGGAAATAGATTAGAACCATGCTCCATGCATATTACATCGAGTCTTTTTTTTTGGGGGTAACTAGGAATAGATGTCTGAAGCATATTACAGAAGATAAGGAACTGGTTAATTGGAGGCTATTTGGGCTCCCAAAATGACATGTAATTGGAGATTATTTGTGCTTATCTTCAAGTTTTCTGAACTCGTTGGGTTAAGGCCTCTGATCGATCACATGATAGAACGGGAAAAAAAAAAAGGGGGTTTTAGGTTTCCTTAATCTTATATCTTAACCCAAAAAATCTGCAAGTTTAGTCTCATAAATCTGACATATATCCTGCCTCAAGGAAGTTTATCTCTTTGCATTGATATATGCGCCCCTTTCAAAAGTACCATGGCCATTGGACCAATCTTATGAGAGAGAGATGTTGAAGATATAAATTTTTATACACCAAAAACAAAGATTTTAAGGTTTCTTGGTTTGATTTGAATTTTGAAGCCTAGGACTCAGCTTTTGCCTGCTTTGAAGCTTCTTAAAATACTGGGAAGCAAACTAATCCAGAGTCATAATATTACAATCATAGTCCTCCATGGGCCTTTTGTGGGCCCATTATTCTCTAAGGGGCTTGCAAGTTGCAACTTCACACTTCCCTGAATTGCCCAAGCCCACTAAATGGGCCCAATGAGCTAAATAGCACCCTATCCCTATCCCTCGTAAATACCTACTCAAGTACTTTGTTAGCAGATAATTTATAATTGAGAGATCTTTACCAAATCTACTAAACTCCCATAACGCAAATCATCAAAACGTTCGAATATATATATATAATATGGGAAGACTGAAAGATTAGTGATAATATATGGATCTGACTATCAACGGTCTTCTGTGCAGCGTATGATATGAAAAAGAAGCAAATTCATTTTGATTTATAATTGGGGGAAAAAAAGTAGAAGAGAGGTGGCTTGGATTTGAATAATGACTGAGGAGAGCGACAGAAGAGGAGGGGGTAGGTCCGTTGTATTTATCCTTTCTCCCTACTTCAATCATTAGTTATATACCTCAAGGCCCTACTCTCATTGCCTTTGCTTCTTAAATTAATAATATTCATTGCTTTGTACCCAAAAAAAAATAATATTCATTGCTCTTTTAAATATATACATATGTAGAAATACACACACACACACACACATAAATAAGTTATCCTCTTCTACAAAATTTGCCATGGTATGCATGATTAATCTTCAAAGATTAAATGCAGAAATAAACATTGAACGATTATTTTACAAACTGTCAGATAGTTTACAGAATTATTTAATCGTTAAATACAAAAAAAGTAAATGATATTTTTTAAAAGATGTGAAAATTTCCTTGATACTTAGTTTTTTTTTAAAAAAAAAAACCATCATATAATTAAGTGGTTCATCTTCAAATCCCTCTGCCGTTGCTGTCGAGAACCCACTCATTCAGAAAAATTAAGCCTGAATAGTTTTTATTTTATTTTAAAAAAGTCCGTTTGTGAATAATTAGATTAATGACATAAATGTGAGGTCATGCTGTGCCGCAGCTGTTGGCCTAGAAACTGACCCACGCGGCTGAGTTTGATTGGCGGTATATTATGTGAATCATGTAGGTGAGATACTAATAATTATTATTATTACTAAGTATGTGTTCTTATACCCTTAAAATCATGGTTTCAGAAGCATTTTTTCGTAAATTGAGATAAAACCCCTCTCATATACTTACCTCGTAAACTGTAAAAACTATTATCTAAAAACAAATCAGAACACACACTAAGATTACATATAATGGTGTTCATCAACACCATTGCTACAAAACTGGAAGGTTCAATGTGCTCATGAATTGGAGGTTATGAATTACCCCTCACATATTAACTTGTATACTTCTCCTAATTTCTGCCTAGCAATTTTACTAAGTTGGAATCATGGCTAATCAACAATGATGCATCTTGTTGAATGTTAAAAGTTAATTGATGACAAGTGAGAATTGAATTTATTAATTTACTCTTAATTAACTACACATGGTTAATCATACATATATGTATGTATATGAAACAGACATAAACTGGAACTAAATTTCACCTAGCACTTGTAGTGATCATTAGTAACTAATCATTGTCTTCTCTATCTAATGTACACGTAATTGATTAATTAGAACTTAATGTTGAAAGTGAGAATACTTATACCTCACATACTTTACCAAACTGATTAGAATTATAATTGGGAAAAAAACAGAAAACAAATTTTGAATTTACAAAATTCGAAATTAGATATTTCCCAAAAAATGAATTGTGAATTGCTTATCAAGTTTCATCATTTTCTTATTAACTCTTGGTAACAAACCTGATTTGAAATTTTGCAATTTTAAAGTTATTTTTCTACCTTGTTCTCTATAATTTTATGAAAAAATATAGTTAATTAGAAATTAAACATTAAAAGTAGATATAATAAGTTAAATTAATTTTTTTTTTGGCCAGTGAATATGTTAAATTATATTTGTTTGATGACATGTCGATATACTTTATGAAAAGGTAGCAAAGGGATGGAGTAGTAAAGAAACTAGTTGACGGCGTCACGCATGTCAAATTGCTATTATCTCCAAAACATTCGTAAAGAAGCAGGAAACTTGAGATAATGACAATAATTCTTTTTTTAACAAAATTGTCGTCCTCAGCTTTTTCATCAGGTCTCCTTCAATTAACTATCAAAAGATATTCTTGCTGTCTAAACATCACAGCTCTAAAGATCAATTATATATACATAATATAAAAACAACTTTATTCAACTTAATACTTTAATATATTAAAACAAGGCTTAAATATTTTAAATTATTAAAATAAGAATGCATTTTTTAATGAAATAAAGGCTAAAGGGGATATTTAGAAGGAGAAGAGGACAAAAGAAAAGAGGGGGGATTCAAAAAATGAAGGATGATGAGTTGAAGTATAAGGAATGTCTCATCGAAGAGGGTCAAGAAACTTGTCAACCCCACCATCCCATTATCAAAATCAAAGTCTCATTCTTTTTTTTGGGCGACGAGACACAAACTCCACTATCTTGGCTCCTTCTTAGTCAAACTCTCTTTCTTTTTATTGCTGGGATTATCAGTCATCACCATCATAATCATCTTCGTCATCCTTTTGTTTAAAAAAAAAAATTATGGCTCCAATTCCACACGCATTCTATTCTCAAATCACTCCTCTTGGGTCAATGAAAAGAGACATGGTCGTACTTAATTAGCCCACCACCAACATCCTAATTTCTAATTAGAGGAGGAAAGTTAATTAATTAATAATATGTTATAAATATAATAACACAAATAGTTGCGCACGTTTGTGGTTCCTGGGGATTAGAGGGTTTGGTAAGCATTATGCCTTTTTAATTATATGAAAGTATAAATATCATCAAAAGCATTATGTCCCGTAAGATTCGCTCAAGAAATAACCTTTAGAGAATTTTGGCATATTTTAGGTCAACTTTTTTAATGAAAAACGAACTTATACTCCTACATTTTGTCATTTTATGACAAACTAGAAAACTCTTGGACAAAGTTTGAGTAGTGTCTTAATTGAATAACCAATCCTAGTGGTGGCCATATTCAAATCTAAGAGCATAAATATAGAATGATTGTGATAAAATTATACGCCCTCACTGAGAAATAAATTAATTTTCGGGTGTTCTAGAAGCTGTGCGTTCATCTAGCTACTCGTGTCTTTATATATTGAAAAGGATTGTTTTTCTTGATTCTTGGTCTTAAAAAAAAATTTTTTTTTTGCCGGAAGATCTTTAAATATTATATATATACACCACATTATTTGCTAATTTCCTTTAAATTTTTATTAAATACTAAATAAGTATGTAAGCTTTGTTAGGCCGTGAAAGAATTAGTGTGAACGAGGCAATTCACATGAATCAAGTGGAACTCTTAGTTGGTTTCGTTTTAAAAAGTATGTGATTGGTAAGGAGGGACACCTCGATTCCACAAAAAAATGATATGTTTTGGTAGGTATGCATACCCCAAAAAAAAAAATAAGGAAAGAAAGAAATATAATAAAATTAAATCGAGGGAATATTATTTGTGGAATTAATTAGCAGTACATACATATAAGCGAAATTTAAAGATCAGTAAGCTTTATACCATGATCCTCATCGTGTATCCATATGCTCACATTTTCTAAAGTTTTCAACTGACTCCAACAAGTTGTCACACATGCATGTATTCAGACATATATGAACAGCTAAATTTATGCGTGTCTGAAAAGACAAATTAAATGATTAAAGTTAAAATGATACCCTTCGTTAATTAACCAATTTAGAAGTTGAATGCAATTTTTCTTTTTATTCACGTGCATATTATACTAAAGGTATCTTACTATGTATTCATGTATCTCGTTAATCAGGGATGACAGTTTTGATTGTTACTTGATATTTTATGGAGGGTGGGAAAGTACTCCCTCCATCCCTATATATAAGAGCCTTTCAACCTAATCGTGAAATTCTAAAATACATTTAAAAGTAGTGAAATGTAATAATTATATAGGAAATTTAATTTTTTTTCAAAACAATGTCCCTATTTATGAATAGATGAGAGAGAGAGAGTAGTAATGAGAAAATGATAAAAGAAAATGTATATAATATAATAATTAGTTTAGAGCAAAATAGGAACAAAATGTATTTATTATTGAAACAAGTTCAAAAGAGATCTTATATTTAAGGATAAACCCGTTTAAAAAAAAAATTCTTAAATATAAGGACGGAGGGAGTAAAACTACAAGCACGCGCCTCACAAGATAGGAAAACAAAACAGGAAAGGTTCAATGAGAAATCAAAATCGCTATTGGTTAATTGAAGTCAAAGGCTTTCATTGTGGAATATAAACCATTGAATATGTTCCCGAAGCTTCATCTTCTCCCAATAGTCAACCTAAAATTATATCATTTGACTTCTATTAAAAGCTTATGATTGTTGACTTATGACTAAGCACTACCTAGCAAGCCAACATGCCCCAGCCCCACCACCAAGAATCCTTCCTATCGTTCTCATTAACTTCGACCGCATTTTCTGAAAATATCTTAGCTTAGACATCAAAATCCCCCATTATATTCATCTAGATCAACTAGTTCAATTTGATTAGTCCTACATTAATCTGTTAATTTAGTTACAGAGTCAATTTGGTGTTTCATGTCAATCGATGCAATCAAATTACCAAGGGTGTTACGAGTCTTTGGCGTGTAAGTCACATATATATATGTTTCAATATTTCAACGGGTCCCTCTTCATCTTTATATATGGCTGACTTGACCTAAAAATAACAGAGCTTTATTGAAATGGAGGACATTGAAACAAGTCAAACACGTCACCTGATTAACACAAAATGATAAAACCTAAAATAAACATTCTCTTGTATATGTTTGTCATCGTCACCCATCAAGTCTTTATAGAGAGAGAGAGAGTACTTCTGAATATATGTGGTTGATGTTGTACTAGACAACAATTTGTTTTTGAGGTTTGAGATTCTTCAATTTGATGGATCTTGTGGCTTTGTCCCCTTTGCTTACTGATCATGTGGAGGAGGTCACCACTATCACTACTTTATGTCCTTCACATCTTTTATTTTATCTTTCCTTTGTCCCATTTTTGTCTGTTAGCACACCTCAAGCTTACTCCAACATGATCTCATATTTTCATGTGTGAGTGAGTGAGTGAGAGAGAGAGAGAGAGAGAGAGAGAGAGAGAGAGAGAGAGAGAGAGAGTCAATATATATATTCCCACAACAATAATATAGATCCCAACTGTTGAGAGTGATTAGGGAAGCATTATATTCAAGCCTAAGTTTGTTTCGATACATATGTTTTGTTTCATATATGGATGATCCATGACCGTTAATGATTGCCACAGGCATACCTAATAATGCATCAAAAAATGGTGGCCTATAGCATGAATGCAATATTATAGATGGGATTTGTGTGGATATTAATCAGGAGATTTGTCCCGGATTGTAATTTCTGGTCACCCATTTGGCATTATCATTAATTAAGCATAATTATTATATATGTGTGTAGGGGTTGATAAATGATTTTGTTAATCATATAGAAACCCTATTTTTTTTAGTAGCTTTGATGACTTTCACGTATAGCATAATAGTGCGTTGGCTCCCAATATCAAAGATCCACTATTTCATTAATTAGTATTTGTTTTTATTCGGACAATCAGCCAATCAAACACAAGCTATTATAGGGCATAAAAACAAATCCTATGACAGAGAGTGTGCGTGCGTGGGTGGATCCACTATTCCGTTGTGCAAATATATACACTATACTAGTAGGTAGTAGCGCCTATTTTTTTTAAAAAAAAAAAATTGACTTTTCTTTTTGTTTAGGGTTAGCATTAAGCATGCATATACACCATTATAGACACAGGCTGCTTATTAGTTATATATGGATATATGTCACATAAATGTAATTAATTAATCAAGTAATACTAATTAACATAGAAAGACGTTCTGGTTAATGAAGCTTTAGGATTTCCAGTCTTGCTTAACTTTGCCATAATTGTCATCATTTGCTGGGATCAACTTTATAATGCTCCAAGCACTCAGCTACAATTTCCATGTTATCCCATATAACTTGCATTATATATAGATGTTATAATAAATATAGGGTTAAGGAGCAAATTTATTAATGAAGTTTTATCCGAGGAGCGTCTGGCACAAATATATTTTAGAAGGGGCAAAAATACCAACGAACAATTAAAAAAGGACATCCAGCATAAAAACCGTTAAATCTGTACTAACGTCGTTAGGATTTTTTCTCTCTTATAGTTTAACCCCGTTAGTACAGATTTAACGGTTTTTGTGTTGGATGCCCCTTTTTAATTGTTCATTAGTATTTTTGTCTCTTGTAAAATATATTTGTGTCAGACGCTTCTCGAACAAAACTTTATTAATAAATTTGCTCCTTAACCCATAAATAAACAGCCTTGACGTAATTTCGTGTGGTATATGTGTATATATATATATATGTGCCCCTGCAAGCGTGGTTTAATAGTATTTTGTTGAAGTTATTAGAGAAAGGTTAATTTTTAGGAAGAGTAAAGGAAAGAGTCATAATCTGACGAGTGACGCCCTCCACTCATTGAGGAATGTTATTGGTGAAGTTAAGTGGTGGGGTGAAGACATATATGATAAGCTTGGAATAGTTTATTTTTTATTTATAAGTGTTTTTTATATAAGTCGAGATAAATCTCTTCTTACATACTTATCTCGTATACTATAAATCACAATTTAAAAACACTTATAAGCTAAAATCAAGCTATCACAAAACAAGCATTATAAGTTAGACTTCATCTGCTCGTAGCCTCCATACAAAAACTATATATATATTTTACACTCAACACAATCATAACTAATAAGAAAATCAAAATTCTGGTGTTAAATTCTAAGGTTCGCGTGCTAACAAAATTAAATCAACCTATTAGATCTTATCTGTAAACTTTACGTACATGTGACAAGAAAACCAATTGTTTCTGAATCAGAATCTGTACATGATTCTGCGGCCTTAGCTTCCACTTCACCATGAAAAAAGCCTCTCACAGTCTCACTATAATAGTTAATTACAGTAGCCAGATAATACTCTCCCTCACATTTTTCTACATCGCCAACCTCTGAACCTTCAACCCTCGTAGGCCCCCAATTCTGCTAGCAATACAGTAGTAGGATTACACATTCCCACGTGTCTCAATAGTGACTTTTTTAATAGTAATAATTTAATCAGAGAGTTGGGAAATTAGTAGAGTGAATAGAGAGAGAACTGGAAATGATGGAGACGAGACGTGAGAGAGAGATGGAGATGAATGAGAGAATATTCAAACTGAGGGGTGAAGGGAAGGAGGGAGTCATTTTCAGTTCAGGGGCTCTGACTCTGAAGGCTTTGGCGGATTTCAAGTGGGTCCCACATGTCTCTCCGGCGTGCACGCCCCTCCGGCCCCACACGTTGACCCCTGTTTCCATTCCCTCCTTATTTTCAAGCACCACATCACCACCCCTCCCTCATCTTCTTCCCCTCATTTCGCCAACTCTCTTTTATATTTTTATTTATAGTATTAATATTTGGGAAATTTTCGTTGGTCCTAAGGATATACCATAATTTCATTTAACCCCCAAGATTTTTTTAAACACCACTATACCTCTTTAGATTAAAATAAAATTAAGTTTTGTGGTGAAAAGACAACAATATCTGTATTTTATTTATCTTATAAACTGTCTTATTTATCTTGCAAAGCCAATATTCATCTTGTAAATTTTTATGTTTGTCTTATAAATAGTTAAAATATGTTTAATTTTTTATATTCTTTTGAATCCCTTTATTTATCTTGTAAATATCTTTATTTATTTTATGAATTTTCATATGTCTTGTAAATGACCAAAATGTTTTTAATTCTCTAGATTTTTTTAAATTCCTTCATTTGTTTTATAAATATCTTTATTTATCTTGTCAATGTTTTTATTTATCTTGCAAATACCTTATTTGCCTTGTAGATGATCTTTTGTAAAAAAAAATAAAAGTAGGATATTATTATCTTTTCAGTCACAAAATTTAATTTCATTTTAATTCTTGATGGCACAATAAAATTTCAGAAAGTTTTATAAATTAGCTGAAATTATGTTACATTCTTAAGAACTCAATGAAATTGTCACTTAACATTTCCCCCACAGTTAACAAGGCTATTAATAAATCTCAACCACCTATTCTTATTAATCCCATTATTCATTTTTTATTTTTATTCAATGTCCGTGCGCGTGCTTTTGCAATCGGCCAATTTGGGTCGTCCCTGGTTAACCCATTGCCCAAGTTATTCCCCAATAAGTTAAAGTCACAATCTTTTCAGATTTTTTTTATCGGCAGAATGGCAGTCACATAGTCTATTTTTCAAGTATAAAAATATTACACTAGTTCCTAAAGTGTTTCTAATGTAATTTTATGAAGGAAAATTTTTGAAAAATTGTCAGAAAAAAAAGATCAAATTAATTAAAAAGCAAATGAATTGTCGTGGCGTCTGGGGCCTGATAAGAACGAAATTGACTCTATGCAAATGGATTGAAGGCAAAAAGTAAATGAAAGAAGACGTATAAGAATATTTCACCTACCTACGACCACATTTTTTTCCCTCTTACCGTTACGTACAGAATAACAATGTTTACTTTTTAAAAAGAATTTTTTTGAATTACCTACTTGTTTTTTCCTTTCCTTCCAATTCTTGGCCAGCCTAATTTCAGGTTGGATTTTCTATATACAAAATGATTTTTTATATGTGAAAGAAAATGACGTTTTTATTATTTGTGCTTTCCATATATCGCTGCTATAGAATTTTTCCATTTCATTTTCAATTCTTATGGACGAAATTTGTCGTTCTTCACAATATGTATTTTTTAATTTGTATAGAGGAGGACTAAAGTAGCGGTGTCTGACTTCAATTTAGTATATTTAATTGAGTATAATCATCAACATTCTGAAACTGATGATGCGTGGAAACTATGAATCAATTATATATAATTAGTGCTGCAGAATAACATAAGGTCTTCAAAATGTGGTTTGACCCACAATCTTCAACTTGGTTTTACACGCCACAATTCAACCTGGCGATAATAAAGTCAGGACTCCAGAAACCATCCAAATATACTAGATATGAATATATATATATAATATTCATATTGTTGAATTTATAAGTGATTTGTAATATTTTTTTACTGGAACTTAAAAAACCTCAACTATTCTACCTTAAAATTTAGCAATTTTTTTTTAACTTTACATATGTTTAAAATGCATATATATACTTCATGAAAACAAGATCTATACAATAATAAATAAACATAAAATTATACATTCATATAAAAAATTTAATGATATAATTTATAAATATCACCCAAAAATATTCTTTATCTTGTAAACAGCACATAGCCATGAATGTATATGTATATGTATATATAGAGAGATATGATTCCTCAATAAATTTTGCTACTCGCTCAAAAAACATTTGCTATGAAGTAAGGTTACAAATTAAACTATGGTCTTTAATTTAAAATATTTTATTATTGACGCTTAAGTGGGGTAATCAGGAATAGATTCTAATTATTCAACAACACACGAATTAAGAAATTACTCTAATCTATATATTATATAAAAATTAATTTAACACCAGAGAAAGTTATATGTATATGCCTTATAGTTTTTATATTGTTTATACATCACATATGATACTGTTTTTAGGTTAATACAATTTCTAGTTTTTTTAAATTTACTCTCATTTTAGTTTTGGTCTATCAAATTTCAAATTATAGGTTTTGATCATTCAAATTTCATTCAATATAAACATTGGTTTCTAATTTAATACAAATTTGGATTGTTTTCCCCTTTGGAAAACCAAAACCCATATTTTGAAACTTAATAGATCAAAATTAAAATGAAGGTAAATTTAATGGACCAAAAATTATATTAACCCTGATGTTAACTAAATGATATTTACTTAAAATAAATTCACGTTTCTTTTTTTTCTTTTTTCTTTTTGCCTCAGCCCAGGATATACAATTCTCTCTTTATGTAGAAAAATTTTAAATATTCAGCCGTTTTTTTAATATATCACATTGTTGTTTTTCTTTAATCTAACATAAACTTGGTTTGTATAAGAGTCAGAGTTTTGACAGTCCCAGTAATCCAATTTAACTTTTTTGGCGAATGCTAGTGAGGTGATGCCACACATGCACACACATATCAGTTATTATAATATTCGCTAATTAAGAACATAAAAATTCATGTTTCCGGGAAAGATGCTAGTTAATATAATCTATATTACTACCTCCGGTCCTAAATATAGGACAAAGTTTGTAGTGTAATTTGCACTACAAACTTTGTCCTATATTTAGGACCGGAGGGAGTATTTTTTAACTGGACTTACTCTATATTTAGTCATCAATTCAGCATTATTTTTTAATTGAATCCAGCAAGAATTCTTGTTTCCAAAAGAAGCTCTTCAACTCCAATTATATTATATTTCAACTTTTTTTCACTGAAAAAAATCCATTTTTAAATGAATTTTGTCAATAGTGACCAATAGTTCATTACAAACGTTAGAAGCTTTTGTTACAACAAATTTTGAGAGTCTTAGGCATTAGGGGAAAGACATATAAATATCATCTCAATTACTAAAATCTCAAAAAGTCTATTAACACTTACAAATGACAGAAAGATTATTAAGGAGGAATCTGGGTTTTGAATGTTTGAGTATTTTTACCAAAACAGCCCCTCTTTCTCTCTCATCTTCTACCCCACCCTACATCACCTTCTCCTCTCTTATATGCAATATCATTGCCATCTACCCCACTCTTCTTTCTTCCTCTTCCTATCGCCATAGCCACAAGATCGGTGGTGAAGTTCCTTCTATCTCTTTCCCCTACTTCACCATTTCCTCCTCTCTCCTAAACCCGACGGTAAGAGTGAGATTGGCAATGGTAGTGATGACAGAGAGAAGGGTGGAGCCATGGTTCACTGTTCATCGTCTTCTACCTTAAACCAGGGGTGCACCTACATCCTAGAGGTTACCAAATCATCGAAGGAATTGTGAAGAACTACAAGGAAGGACTTCGTAGCCAAAAAGATCGTGGCAGGTGGCGATGTCGTAAAGAAACCCTTTAGAGAATGAAGTATGATCTGGTTTGAGATTTTGGAGAAACAGAAACTGGAGAGAGAGAGAGAACAAAAGAGAAGCATTCCCAGTGGACGCTTCTCTCACTCCTCACCACAGCACCGTTGACTACTTTCTCATAATCTTCTCCGTCGATTTCAGTCACCGCCGAAATCTGATGTTTGTTTATGGTTGGGTTTTTGTTTGTGTTTTGGGTTTTTGCTCTTGTTTTGCTAATTACTATTATAAAATTATCATTGCCTATACTCAAGTTATCAATGCCCTTATTAGGCGTCGTCGACAACTTGAGTATAACAATTAGCAATTACCTCATTTTGACTTGTTTGTGGCTAGATTTTTGTTTGTGATTTGGGTTTCTGTTAGTGTTTTGTTAATTGCTATTATAAAGTTGTCATTACCTATACTTAAGTTGTCAACACCTATATCAGGTATCGTTGACAACTTGAGTAAAACAATTAGCAAGTTGGGTACGAAGATTGACAACTTGGACTCCAAGTTGTCAATCTCTATACCAAGTAGTTAATTCTATTATTGAAGTTGTCATAAGAGCTCTGACGACAACCAAGCTGACGGGATGAGATAGGAGCTAGACCTCCGGCGGGAGGCTAACAGTGGTACTCCGGTGAGGTGCTTTTTCTCTTTTTTCTTTTTAATCTAAAAAATTGAGGAGTATTATGATAAAATCACCAACACTTTAAAATTTCAATTTGATTTCCTATCACCTTTCTGTCATTTACAAGTGTTAATAGATTTTTTGGGGTTTTAGCAATTGAAATGGTATTTATATATCTTTTTTCCTATATTTAGTCTCTTTATATAAGGTTTTCTTGTAGTAAAAAAAAATACTATATTGTGGATGTGAAAAATATTTTGCTTACAGAGGATTATGATTAATTTGAGTTGAGGTCAGTTTCTTTAAATTAAAGAATTAGTCTATTGAATTATGAGAAAACCATTTTGTAGGTATCCATACTTCCTCTTTATTTTTAATTTGATACCGGTGTATTATAATCTTTTACTTAAATTTTTTCTATTAGTATTGTTAACCTCTTGTAACTTTGCTCATTAACACAGTTAGACCTTGTACATGAGTTAACAATGCTAACAAAGTAAAACTAAATGATTTAATTTAGAGGAAAAGTACAGATATCAAATTAAAAATTGTGAAAAATATAAGTATCTGCAAAATGGTTTTTCATATACCTTTAAAAAAAAGGTAACTCTTACCAAAATTTACAAAATTCTATGGTTGACTCCGTAATAAAAAAATTACAAAGATATCCATCTGAGAGGACTAAAAACTATGGGTGTCAAAAACAGCAGTTTCATGGGCAAATGTGCTTACGGGGGCAATTTTGACATTTTAAAGATGTTTGGGGTAACTTTTTTTCAATTGGACTTAATAGCTTAAGCTATAAGCCAAAATTTCTTGCTTTTGGCTTTTTCACCATGGAGAGAGAAAAACAGCTTATGAAAAAAAGATGTTAGGTCCCATTTTTTTTTAATTGAAATACTCCCTCCAGTTCTATTTATAAGCAACTTTTCTCTTGATTGTCCAAAACGAACTGATATATAAAAATAATAAGTGTGTCAAAAATGTCATATTTTTTTTCATATATACCTCTGTTTATGAAAAGAGTATAGGAGAGAGAATAGTTAATTAGTATGAGAGATAATGAGTATTTAAGAAAGATAAAATAGAAAAAAGAAGCTTATATTTTCAGACAAAAAGTGAAATTTGCTTATAAAATGGACCAGCCCTATGAAAGAGAAAGTTGCTTATAAATAGGACCGAAGAGAGCACTATTTTGATCCTTATGGATAAGATTTTTTGTTTTAAATATAAATTCACATAAAATTTAATAATCATGACAATACTCTGATTTAGGTGTATGAGAAATTTAATTGGTGAGAATTACTTGATAATTTTTTATATAAAAATCATGATAATACTCTGATTTAAGTCATTCTCACCAATCAAATTTTCAAAGGACTTTTTCCTGATTTTTCCTAAAAATTTAAATAGTTAGTATTGTAAAATTTTTCCCAACAATACATTACCTATTTTTATTTTTATAAAATTTATGTATTTTTCAGTCTTTTACCTTTAAACTTGTTTTTCCATTAATCTTCCAAACAAATTTATGTATTTTTCACAATATATATACATATAATATATATATGTATTATTTAATAAGATTCATGTCATTTTCATCATTTTTCATCTAAACCTGCTTTTCAAAATAATTATCCAAATAAGTTTCAGTTTTAGAAAAGACATTTATGCTACTGTTAATCCAAATATAGATCACATTATATAATATGACTTTTATCCAATCTTAAGTTTGTAAAAGTAATATTGTAAAAAAAAATCATTTTTGACATCGCTATTCCAAACACATGCTATATTTTATTAGTTAGAATTTTATAGAAGTTCTAAATTTCACTTTTCTTGTTATTGGTTTGTTAGATGTATATGTTTTAAAAAAATTGAAAAAAGTGTTTGTCTTGATACTCTAATCCTTTATACAAGTTTAAGGATTTGAAACTAGTAATGATTCTTTATATGATTATCTACTCCCAGGGTGCAGAGCATGTTTTCATCACCTGTGTTCGTGTTCACGGAGGCTTACAATGCATCCTTTCAATACAATAGTTCTAACATTTTTCACCCAATATAAGAAAAGTTCACTAAATGTATTTAGTGGCAAAAGCTCTTTATGTTTTAAGTCCTGAAAAAAATTGTACCCTTAACTAAATGAAAAAAAAGAGAGACTATTAGCTCACTAATTCTATCTAAAAAAAAGTTTTTAACTTTGTGCATATTTAAAATCAAAATTTAATAAAAGAATAAAATGCAAGAATGAAAAAATAAAAAGGTAATATTAAATTATTAAAGAGAGTATCCAACAACATAAAGTTAGTCCAATGGTGTAAGGTATTGCTAAATTCCTTTTCGTTGAGGAGATTAAATAGCAAACTAATTAATTAAAAAATTAATAAAATGTATCAAACATTAATTTTTAAATAGTTAATGCAATTTTATTCTTGTGAGTAACATTTCAGTCGATCAGTTTTCTTCTTGTGTTTTTTTTTTTTGCCTTTTTCTTCTTGTGTTTTTGTATAGAATTGGTAGAATATAATTTATTGACGGTAAACAACGAGGCTCGGGGCTGAGAAGTGAGAATACAGCATTTTAAGTTTTTAGCCAAATAGAGTCAAAAGAGAAAATTAAATAAAAAAAGAATCGAAGAAATTCAATTTTTGAAAAAAAGAGGCTTTTAATTCTGGCGTCTAATCAAGCGCTCCTGAATTGTGCCGAGTGTTAATTCCATCAACTTGGTCTTTCACTCTTCACCTCCCATATAAATAATGCGAAGTTGCGAACCGTTTTAAATTCATTTTCTTCTCAGAAAAGAAGAATCTGATGCTCTCAACAAGCAGACACACCCACCACCACCGCCACGACCTTCACTAACCAGCTAGCCATGGCGGAAGATCAATTTCAAGCCACTGGAAACTGGTGGGACTCAGCCTCCAGAAACTCCACCAGGTTCGAAACTGAGGCTTCTCAATCCTCCAACTTCGCTTGGCAACACACAGACATGTCGTCTCATCATGACCTCAAGCCAAGGTCTTCCATGGCGGCTTCACCTTCTTCCTCCGACCCCAACCCCAACCTCCACATGATGGGTCTAGGCCTCTCTTCCCAACCTCTCGACTGGAATCAACCCTCCTTTCTGTAAGTATTATTGCACTCCATCATAAAGATCTTATCTTTCTTTTGATATTATGGTAAAGTTGTAACTTTGTGCATGTCGTATATCTATACAGTCGAGGTGCAGAGAAAGGAGGTGGGGAGAGCAGTTTCTTGAACGCATCAAGCACGAATTTTCAGCAAGAAAGTGCGATGATGGGGTTGTCTCCTCAAGTTCAATGGAGGGACAAGTTGTTTTCTGCTGAGTCCTCTTCTTCAACCAACGAGTTCAAACGAGGTTTCTCTTTGGATCAAACTCAGTTCAGTCCTCAGTATAGTTCTGCGGAAAGTACAGTTACAACCCAAGGCTTGGCCTCTAGTACTAACTTTCAGATGGATTTGTATGGCAACTCATCCATATTACAAGGATTATTAGGACCCGATAATAATAACAACAGTCAAGTCCAGTATGATCATCATCATCTTCAGAATCGCCAGATTAATTTGCCATACCAGCCATCAAGCTACGGATTGAACAGTAACGATCAGTTGATGCCTCCATGGTCTAAAGTTCCTCAATTTCTGAGAGCTTCACCTCCTAAACAACTACAACCACCCCATAATAACAATAATCAGTTGCATTTCACAAACAACGCTCCCTTCTGGAACGCTTCTGAGGGCTCCAATATTAAAGATATTAGATCTGGCTTCTTGCCCTCTTTGCAACCTCCATTCCCTTCTCCAAGCTTCGATGTTCAATCCAAGGTATAGTTAACTAGCTATCACATACTCTATAATGTCTTTTAGTGTGTTTGTGTAATTAATGAATGCATTAATTAATATAGCATAAACGTAAGGTTTTGCAGAATATGTGTGAGGTTAGGGAGTCAAGTAGCGTGGTGAAGAAAAGTGGGAGCGAGGCAGCACCCAAAAGGCCTCGGAGCGAAACTCCATCTCCTTTGCCAGCGTTTAAGGTAAATCAATACTTTTTGATAATAAGAGGGGACGTTTTCTTTTATTATCATTGTTGTGCTTTTTGATCTTTTGTTGTATATTTGAATCCATAAACATGGATATATGAAGCTGTAGTTGTGGTCTAATTAACAGGTAAGAAAAGAGAAGATGGGGGACAGAATCACTGCGCTTCAACAATTGGTTTCGCCTTTCGGAAAGGTCAGAATGATCATTATTCATTTCCCTCCTGCAAATTTCATGATCACAGAATTTATATATATATATATATATATTGCAATTTATAATATTAATGAGTTTTGAGATCCTTTGTTTATATATTGTTTGTGCCAGACCGATACAGCCTCGGTGCTCTCTGAAGCAATTGAATACATCAAATTCCTCCATGAACAAGTGACAGTAACTCCCATTACCCATTACAGTGCAACTATAAGATTAAAATAATATATAGCACAAAGTTTTATCTTATCCTTATGTGCTTTTCATTTTTTTTTGTAGGTTTTAAGCACACCGTATATGAAAAGTGGAGCTCCTATACAGCATCAACAAGTAATGATTACTAGCTAGTTTATACATTTAGTTTTAATTATAGCACCACCACATACAAGCTCTAAAACAACTGAATTTATTTATTTTTAAATATTATAAATACAGAGTCCTGGTAAATCTAAAGAAGGAGAGGGGGGAAAGCAAGATCTGAGAAGCAGAGGGCTATGTCTGGTGCCTGTGTCGAGTACATTTCCAGTGACTCAAGAAACCACTGTTGATTTTTGGACGCCAACATTTGGAGGAACATTCAGATAACTAATGTTGACAAACTGGTACGTGAACGAAAGTAGGACACAGTGACACACTATCTTATCAAAACCTGGCCAAGTTGGGGACGATAGGATTTTCATAACAAGGAAAGGGAAGACATAGAAAGCCCACATTAATTTGTATAAGTGTCAACTCTGCACTTCTGGGTTTTGGAAATGAAGAGAGAGAAAGAGAAAGATGAAGTGACCTCCAAGAGAGAGAGAGAGGCCATTGTTGGGCCAGCCGAATGCAGAATGATGCAGGGTTGTGGGAAAATATTGGGACCAGTTGAAGCATATTAGTTTGTAATAATTGAAGAATTATATGCTGAGGGTGGCCAAGTGTGATTAGGAAGGACAGGGTTGCTCAGTGTAGGGATTGTTATTAGACTAAACTAGTAGGAAATTTGTTGTTTTTAGGAGGAAAAAGAGTACTTTTTTTCCCCTTTTCAATTCGATGTTAGTACATATATATTGTTAATAGAGTTGGCACTACCTTAAAAAAATTCTAATCCGAAGGAATAATTGAGATATAGAATTCAATATACAAGATTGGTTAGTGTGAGGATATGTTTTTGATTGGAAATCTCACTGATTTAGAATATGTATGTGAGTGGAAGTCAGAGGGTGGCCCACACGTTCTCTTTTCATATTTTAGTCTCAATTAACTTTCATGTATCAGAAATGATTTGCAATAAAATATATATTTGGCAGATGCTTTTCGCACATGCTTCTGTGCTTTATACCGAATGGTCACATAAAGGGTCTTCTATTGGAAGTATATGGAGGGAGGAGAGAAAACCTCTCATTACTTTATCCTCTTTAAAATTCAGGAAAACAAAAAGGCCTTGCTTTCTTTTTACCATTAATAATACGCAATATTCTGTACAGAACTTCCCTGTAACAGAAAATTTTGAACCAATATTTAAGAATAATAATACATCATTAAAAAATACCTTTGAAGGTATTCTCCCCCTCTTATTTTTTTTTTAATGTTTTCTTTACAGATATGATGACAACAACCCAAGCCACATGATTGGCTCATATATATTTGCATATGCCATCTATGACAATAAAAAAAGAAGAAGAAGACTGTTATTACCTTGAACTTGCTCACAAAGATTTCTAATTTTAAACTTGTTAACTTTATCGGTTGAGTCATGACTTTGCAGCTATTGGACAGAGAATGATTACTAATGTTGCTCTGGCCAGGGGATTGGAGCCTTCTGATTTAAATTACTTTACCAAAATCTCACTTTCTAACTTGTGAAGCAAGATTAGAACATATCTTAGTGCAAAGAAAGAGCATCTAAGCATTAGTCATTATTATGCTAACAAAGCTAGCCTGTCATGGGGGCTCTTTATGTTGCCCTGTATTACTTTCTGCAAATTTTGTCTTCATTAAGAATCTGTCAAACATTATTTCAATGATTCAGTCTTTTCTCTTCTGTCACAACAACAACCTGAGTTTGTACATTCATCTTACATAGATTATATATGGTTGGAATCTGTTGTACCTAAATAACGAACAGTGTATTCAAGCGCAAGCATTTTTAATATAACTGGTGTTTCAGGTCCTGATATTTTCCCCAGTAGATTTTTGGTTTCTCACTGTTTGATTATCATGGTCATCGTAGTCAGGAGTGGTCGTTCCCATGAATATGCCACTTCCTGTCTTAGGTACTAGAAGGCGCTATATTTCATTTTTACATTATTTTATCACGGTTTCCCTTTTTAGAGGTAAAGGAAACTCCTTTCGTTTGTCTTTAATAGCTTGTGTCCTGATGCTAAAGCATGATTGCCAATAAGTGAATGTTAGACACCAGAGTTTATGTTTCAGAAAGTGGAAGAATAGAATCTTTAGGTTATTTTGGCCCCTATGAAAACTTCTAATGATTCCTTAATTTCTACATACCTTTTTACCTAACACAAGTCTGCGGACAAATTTTTAGCTTAGATTTCACTTATTGCTCTTCATCATGTTGAGCATTAATACAAGTAGGTGATAAAACAGTGAGCTTAGCTTATCATTATATTCTAGAACTTGACCTGACACCATAGTTAACTTTACTGCAGATTCCATTACCATATCTTTTTTCTCCTCTCCCTGAACTTGTCATGTGTATGTCAGATTCTCTTCATCATGTTTGAAAACGACAACGCCATAGGAGACCCAAAAAACTGTTGCTAAAATTCATGGGGGCGTGGCTAGCTAGTTAGGAAAAAGATAAATAGGCAGGTGCCTTTGTGAATAAATGGTGGTATTAGATGCTTCAAAGCCACATGTAGAAACAAGTCGACGCAAACCAATTATAGGAAGGGGGAAAATGGGACATAAATGGACAAGAATACACACAAGCTCTGTGAATCACATGTCACTGTGTTTCTTTCACAGTAAAGAGAGAGGATATAAACAAAGTGTGTTTCAGAATATATTTCTTTTACTGTGTGACCACTGCCTACTTAGTGTCCCCTGGATGGTCTTATTAGTATACTGCCATAATCAAAATTTATCAACCAAAAGTTGATGGAAATAAAGGAAAAAAAGTTGAGGAATCACGGACAAAGTCTTGTCATTTTATTTGCTTGCTTATTGGAACTGGCAAGTATTCATGAAACGGGAGTACAATAGAAGGAAACAGACATTTTTCTCAGGCGAAAATGAAAGCACAATACAATGCAATACAATACAATACAAACTTTCCCTCATTCACAAATAAATAGCAACAACCATTGGACTGTGTAACACCCATAGGAATAATTTCTCTGAGAAAGAAAATCGAAATGAAAAACAGTTATTACCTGCAAGCAGAGAAAAATGGAACTTGTACATTCTGTAGAGCTTAAAAAATGGGAAAAGATTTTAAAGCAATATCTTTGTATTCATTTATCCTTGATCAATAGTATGTCTTGGTTGACCTAATAACATTATTATGCAGCTTGCTTGAGCTTCTTTGTGATGGCGGCAATATATTTTCCTTGATGGAATGCTTGCTCCAACTCCAGCTCAGATGGCTGCCTTGAGCCATCACCGGCATAAGTTCCCGCACCATATGGACTTCCACCTTTCACTTTCTCCATCTCGAACATGCCAGCGCCAAATGTGTATCCAACTGGGACAAATATCATCCCATGATGAACCAGCTGAGTGATAGCAGTCAACCTGTAATAAAATCCATAATTTATTTTAATCTAATCCATTTGGGGATTTGATGAGGAAACTAAATTCCCGAGGAGAGGCAGGCCCTTACGCTGTAGTCTCTTGTCCACCGCCTTGAGAGCCGGTGCTGAAGAAGATTCCAGCAGGCTTGCCTGCAAGCTGTTGTGTCCTCCACAATCCTCCAGTTGCATCTAGAAATGCTTTGAACTGAGCAGCCATCATTCCGAATCTTGTTGGAAAACCAAAAACAAAACCATCAGCCTCTGATAATTCATTAGGGGTAATGACTGGCACATCACTCTTGGGTGGTGCACTCATCTTTCCAAGAACCTCTTCAGGCAGTGTCTCAGGTACCTGTTCATAAGTTCATAGAGAATTAAACCAATTTGAGTTAAACCAATTTCATGTGAGGGTATCAACCAAAAATCTGCTTCACAGAGAATTAAGCCTTAGCTTGCTGATTACGTTTTCCTGAAGTGAGAATTTGCAATGCATGGGGGAAAAAAAAGAATTAAACAGACACGTACCTGCCATAGTTTAGCCTCAACTCCTTCTATAGATGAAGCCCCTTTCTTAATTTCTTCAGCAAGTTTCTCCACATGTCCATACATTGAGTAGTATCTGTCAAAGTGATGTAACATTTACAATGTGTGAATATGGCTTAAAGGAACATTGTCAATCAAGTTTGTTTCCAAAGGTGAAATCATTTGCTATAATTGCGGCTTTGCATAGGAAAGTGGCTTAAATTTTCCAAACACAATACCACCTTACTTGCATAGGAAAGTTCGTTTCAAAGGTGAAATCATTTGCTATAATTGCGGCTTTGCCACTTCAATAATTTATAAAAAACAACTGAAGTTTGAAATATTTGTCTCTCTAATTCTGTTAAAAAAAACCTGTTCTGAACGTCCCCAACTGACTTCTGTGCCCAAAAAGAACATCCAAACTGACTTGATGATTTCATGCTTTGATAACCACTTGGGAGTTTAACTAACAAGAAACTCAAAATATCCACATTCTCAAACTGTGCCAGCAGTCTCAAAATCATGTGCCTATAACTACATCCTACTGATCAATTCCTTTCATATAACAACTATTTAGAACTATTATGTAAAAGTTATTTAGAAAAACTTTTATTCACAACAAAAAAGATGACATACAGAATTCACTTTGTTCACTGATTTTCTCTTTCCTCATTTATCCTATTCTAAATAGCAGATAGACAAGTAAACAAAAACACGTTTTAGCAGATAGAGAAAAGTGAATTACTACTTCAATATCGGCATTATTTTTTAACCACACTAATAGTACGGTTATAACCATGACTATCAAAAAGGAAACTTAGGCAAAATATTGATGGCAAAGAACATCAGCTCAAAATGGCATCAGATAGTTGTTGTTTTTAGCATTTCAATTAGAGATTTGTTAAGCCATGCTCCATAATACCCAAAAAAGTGGTATGCACCTCTCTCATTTTATTCTTTCTTTTAGTAAGTATTGCCTACAATTGAAATCGATGTTAGGTGCATAACACTTTCACTTATACTACAACTGTGTAAATACTAAACATATTCATCTGATGATCCCACTGTTTGACATGGAATTAAAATGGGCGAAGGCGCGAATCCTTCCAAATAAAACAAATCTGAAACTGACTGTGAGCAAATCTTGAAAGAAAACGAATTTTCCACTCAATGCTTTGCAAGATCTTAGTCAAAAGGGACAATGGCAGATTGAGACAAATCTGGAATGAAAACAATCAACGATCAATTCCTCAAGCGTACACAGATGAACTTTGCATCTAAGCCCAAAAAGTGGAAAAGTGGTTGTTGGATAATTTGAGCCGTTCTAACTTGACATTCTGGGAAAAGAAATAACATTTATGATAATAAATTAAGACAATTCAAACACGCACACTCACTCTCACGCATCGTTGTGTCTTGGAGAAATTCAGTTCAGAAGGGATCTTCTACCTACATAGTTAGTTAAGGCTGGTGAAGAAAGAAACATTCATGGCGCAGCATAGAAAAAAGGAAAGAGTTTTTTTTTGGTTCAGTTCCTCCACTGATCAAACAAAGCAACATCCCAAAACAGAGCAAAAAAAGAAGAGCAGGGTGACAAGAAGAATACATCAGATCGCAGAAAATTATAGTCACAGCTCAAATTCAAGATCACCAAAGAAGTCTCGAAGGCATTAATTTTCAAAATCCATAGAGCAAGAGAGGCAAACCCAGTCTTCTGAAATTGCAGGTAGAGAACCAAGACAAGCAAACAAACATTAAGGGGAAAAGGGAAACTAACGACAAAGACAGTTCAGACCAGAGATTGTCATTGAAGATAAACAAGTATAGAAATTTAAGCAAAGAAATTGAAGAACAAAGAGAAGTAGCAATGCGTACACAATATAAACTTTGACAGCCATTGATGAAGTCGTGCAAGGTCTCTGTTTCTTCTCCGTATGTGTTATTCTGTGAGTAGTTTTATCGGCTATAAAGAGAAGAGGCGATCGGTAAATGGTGGGGAAGCGAGCCGTATATATAGGTGCTCATGGGACTAAATAAAGTAGGACGACTTTTGTTTCAGAAAAAAAAAAATACGACGACTTTGATTAATTCAGAGCTAATTTATATTTTACTCATTGATTAACACATGACCAGTGTATAATTTAGGATAAAACGGCACCGTTCCTTGAAAAATGGATGATAAGAATTTGGATGGGGCAGAGAAATAATGATGGGAGAGTGGTGTCACGCTGATCATCATCGTCTTTGGTCGTCTTAAACAAATAAACAATGCCATCCTCTAGAAGATGTCAATTTTGGGAGCATATTTTTTAATTGAAAATAAATAAAATAAAATAAAATAAAAATTCAGGGGTCTGAACGAGGCGTCTACGAGTGGACAAAGAGAAAGTGTTTGAATATCTGACATCAGGGAGAGGGCTTTTTGTTATGTGGGGCAGGGCAAAGGGTGGGAACGTAGGATTCATAAAATCTGAGCCGTTCATATGGATTACGTGGCAAAATAAGGTTAAGTGGAGATATAGTACTCGTTTGAAACAGCTATTAGAATATTTAAAAACAATTTTTTTAATCGTGATTTACAGTATACGAGGTAAGTATATGAGAGAAGTTTTAACTTATGAAAAACAGCTTATAAGCAATCTTAATATCAAAACAAACATTTCCATGGATATATTAGAAATTTTGGAGATTTTAATAAAGATAAAAATTGTTAGCACTGTGAAGAGTTTTACTTTTGTATGAAGGTGAAAGGAAAGTAAAAATGAGGTTTAGAAATGTGTGTGTGTGTGTTTTTTTTTTGGCCAAAAGCTTTAGAATGTGTTTGGTGTGAATATTGAATTATTGCATATTCTTTGTTTGATATATATACATACATATATATATATAATCAATTTACAAAAATGCTTTTGTAAAAAAAAAAAAAAAAGCCTTACAGCGTTCATATTCTGTGATGGATTGGAAGGCATTTGACTTTTGGGGGGGGGGGGGATTAGATTTGATCTATGAGATGACGTATCCCACACAGCATGCTCACCTAGTCACCGATTCCATAAAAAGTACCTACGGCCTATGCCTACATATATAACCTATCTTCTCTCAATTTATCCTAGTATTCCTCACGTACTTTCTTTTTATTAGCTGAGTGATTAGAATGAGTTAAATGATTAATTTAAGGGAAAATGATATCTAAGTCACAAAAAAAAAAAAAATTACAAAAGTCTCTTTAAAAAATCAATGGTAAGAAAAGTCCTTAGAGATTTTTCTGACATCAATTCCAATTATCCATTTATACAATTGCCCCTCATTGAAATAACTATAGAAAACGCACAGGAGGAGAGAAAGGAAGTTGTGGTTTTTGTCATCAAAGAGAAAGAGAAAGAGAAACAACATAATGCAACATGTTGGAGATGTAACATTGAAGGGATAAAGTATGTTGTTAATGTTCTTGATAAAGGATGTGTAGTCTCCATCAACGGGTATAAGGTAGAACACCGAACTGAATTTTTTTTTCTCTTTTCAATCTGAACGTTGGGTAGATTGAGATTGAGGGGTTGGTTAAATGTTGGAGCTTGGATTCAATAGTGGAGGAAGTGGTAGGTGGTAAATAAGAAATGCTAAGATTTTGGTAAAGATATGATCTTAACTATTGAAGTTGGGGTTTCACTTTGGTTGGGTTATGTTTTTGTTATATTGCTTCGTTTTCGAGAAGATTACAGAGGGAGTGTTGTGTTTTAAGTGAGAATAGTTGAATGTGATGGTGTTCTTTTGCTGTGAAAACGCTGGTATGAAAAAAAAAAGTGTTGTAAATTCGTGCATATTTAGTTGTTGATATGCCTGTTATAGTTGTTAATACGTACAAAACTTGTGCTATGTTTTTAGGCAATGTAATAGAGGGAATGCTCTGTTTTTGGGCAAGAAAACAAAGGATAATGCTGATATGATGTTAAAAAAAGTGTTGTTGAAGAGTTGTTAATGTGTGCATTTGTTGTAAATATTGCTGTGGCAGTTGTTAATAACTAGATTGCCTGTTATGCTCAAATGAAGATGTTTGTGCTCAAAGGTGCTGTCCATTGTTTTGGCAACCAACAAGTGAAGAGGAAGAAAAACATGTAGCAGTTGTGATGTTATTTTGTAGTACATACTTGTTATTAGTTATGTATATATATGGATATTTTGTAGAAAAACCTAGTTGTCAGAAAGGTACTCATGTAATACTCATGTAATGAAGTGTTTAACAACATTATGGGTTATTTTGACAACTTAATCAATTATTTCGACACCATATTATTATGGAATGTTTTAATTTCAAATTTGTTAAGCCCGAACATTAACAACACTTTATACTTATGTTTACAACATATTTAGTCATTTTTTTAAGTTGTTTTACAGGTCAAGGGAACTACATTTTTACACATCAAGGTCACCACAACAATTTGCTTAGTTTACAACTCGATAAAGCCTGTTTTCACAACACTGCAAGCCATTTTAGCAACTTTTTTTAAGTATAATTACCACAGTAAGTGGCTCAATTTATAACTTTGTAAGATTATTTTACAATATGATGAGTCATTTTAACAATGATTAAGCTCGTGTCTATATGAAACCACGTTGAACACTAAAAATACGTTTGTTCACTGTTTTACATTTTTACACAATACGTTCAGTTATTTTTATAACATGTTAAGTTATTTTTATAACTTCTTTTTGTCATGGCACCAGGAAACTATATATGGGCACATCAGCAACTTTAACACTATAAACCCTATTGTTTACAACTTCATAGGCTTCTTTTACAACATGATGAGTCATGTTAACAATGACTAAGCTCGTGTCTAGATGAAACTACGTTGAACACTAAAAATGTGTTTGTTCACTACTTTGCATTGTTTTACAACAAGTTCAGTTAGTTTTATAACATATTAAGTTATTTTTACAACCTCTTTTTGTCATGGCACCTGGAAAATCTCACAACTGCATGTTCTCAATGGGTTTGTCACAAGAGTCGATTTGGTTTTTAACAACTTGTTATGCATATTTTATCAAGTTCATTAGTCATTTTTACAAGTTAATTTAAATTCCGCCATGAGTTTATAAATTTCACAACTTCTCACTGTCACAAATTCTTACCATCAGTTTAACACAATACTGACTCAATTTGATTACAAATCCTGATGTCACATTTGGCAACAACTGATTACCTTATTCACAAGTCATTAAGTATGTTTTCACAACGACATGAGTTATTTTCACAAGGTCATTGACCAACCTATTGGAGTTTGCAAAATTTCATGTGCCTCATGTGACAACAACACATCATCAATTTAAACAACATCTTCTACCCATTTGTTGCAACTTAATACTTGTATTGTCATAACTTAATAGCATATCATATCCATATATCATATGACATTAAAATATTAAGTTGTATGAGTAAATGACTATTCCAACCTACTCATTTAACTTAATATGATATCATCTTTAAATAGGTATACCAACTTTTAGACCCATTCAACAAGAAAAAGGGGTCACAGCATTCGGAAAAATTTGTCCTTCCTCAATAATCAAATCCTTCCATTTGGTATGATTCATTTCTGGTATGGGTGTTGGCACCATTTGAGTACAACAAGTCAATGATTACTTCTGTACAATGGGAGAGCAAAAAGTTCATAAATTAGTTCTCATCTTTCATGACAATATGTAACACAAACTTCGTATTAACAACTATCACAACAATTTTTACAACAATAAATGCACATATTAACAACTCTTTAACAATACTTTTTTTAACATCATATCAGCATTTTTCTTTGTTTTCTTACCCAAAAATAGAGCATTCCCTCTATTACATTGCCCAAAAATAGAGCACAAGTTTTGTACGTATTAACAACTATAACAGCCGTATTAACAACTATAATAGCCGTATTAACAACTAAAAATGCATGAATTTATAACACTTTTTTTTTCATACTAGCGTTTTCACAGCAAAGGAGCACCATCGCATGTAACTATTCCCACTTAAAACACAACACTCCCTCTGTAACCTTATCGAAAAACAGGGCAATATAACAAAAACACAACCGAACCAAAGTGAAACCCCAACTTCAATGGTTAAGATCATATCTTTACCAAAATCTTAGCATTTCTTATCTATACCACCTACCACTTCCTCCACTATTGAGCCCAAACTTCAACATTTGACCAACCCCTCAATCTCAATCTACCCATCATTCAAACTGAAAAAAGGAAAAAAAATTAGTTCGGTGTTCTACCTCTGTACTCGTAGATGGAGGCTGCAGATCCTTTGCCAAGGACATTAACAACACACTTTATCCCTTTAATGTAGCATCTCCAACATGTTGCATTTGGCTGTTTCTCTTTCTCCTTAATGACAAATACCGCAGCTTCCCTCTTCTCCTTTTGTGTGTTTTCTGTAGTTATTTCAATGGGGGGTAACTGTGTAAATAAACATTGGGAATTGAAGTCAGAAAAGTCCCTAGGGACTTTTTTAACCATTGACTTTTCAAAAGAATTTTTGTGATATTTTTTCTGTTGTTTGGGACTTAGATGTCATTTTCCTTTAATTTAAATATATTAGAAAAACTAGTTAAATTAATTAATTTATAAGAACTACTTCTCCATAGAAATTCCATTGACATGAATACTTTTAAATATAATTATAAATTTATAAAAATAAAGTGAATTTAGATGTTATATTTATATATAAAAGTAACCCTTATCTTAATCTTCCTTCAGATTTGGTGGATCGGTAATTGTTGACATAGAATCTTCCTTGTAAGTCTTTAGAATTTGTTTGGTGTGAGGGATTTGGAGGGGAAGGGAGGAGAGGAAAAATTTTTATGAGTTGAATTTTAAAATATTGAAGAAGTGGGGTAATAAAGTTTTAATAAAGAGAATATATAAGATAAAAGAGTAAGAAAAAGTAATTAAAAATTTGTAACCCCATTTCTCTAATCTTTTTAAATTCAACTCAAAAAATTTTTCCCTCCGCCCATTTTTCCTCCCCTTCCCTCAGACCAAACAAGTCGTTAGCCTCCATAGCCCAAACTATATATAGCGGTTTTACTTATAGAGTGTTTGGGGTTACGATTAGGCTACCTAATCCTGTGATGTCAGCCCATAAGCCCGATAGGCAAAAGAAATAATTTTTTTTGAGTGTTTGGTTCAATGATTGGCATTAAGGGTTCTTGAAATGTTCAGCTGCTTTTATCATAAGCTAAAATTTGGTGCTTATTGCCATTGAGTTTAGTGATTGGGTTGTCTGAAATTAATTATGTAATATTATTTCAATAAATTATGTACCACTCTGATCCTATTTATAAGTTCTTTTTAACTAATTCTCACATACTAAGAAAAATTAGTTAACTAATTGTTATTGCAATTAATAAGGGTAAAAAAATACAAAACGTATTTACTACCCTAAAAGTGGACTTAAAAATATAACCAAATTTTTTTGTTAAAAAAATTTATAAATAAAACCAGAATGATATTTTTTACTTCCCAAATTTCTCAATTTCAACTTTTTTTATTTTTTAATTTAATTTCTATCTTACCATTATCACAAAAACACTTATACTACCGTCAATCTAAACAAGTTTCAGTTTCATAAAACCACTTTTACAATCGTCAATTGAAACATAAATCATATCACACAATCTGACTTTTACTAAAAATAAGATTGCAAAAAAGTCACTCTTACTATCGTTATTCCAAACACACATTTATTTTGCTCCATGCTCACAGAAATAATAGTAATCTAATCCAATACATTATCCCATAAACATATTTTCCAACTTCAACCCCCACTGAGATTTTATCAAACAAATAAATTTCCCATTATTAGTTTTGAATTATTCTTTTGATTAAAGAAGTTACGTTTACGACAAACAACGAGAAAAATCTGAAAAGAATATGAGAAGATTGCAGAGGAAGAAAAGGAGATAGAAAGCACAGATTATGTGGATAAATAGAACATGAAAAGTCAAATTTTCAAACCGTCTAAATTGGCGTTTTCAATTGCCTCCTACGCGTTTTTGAACGATATTGCCGAATTAAGGCCGTGATTTTCCAAAAACACTGTTTCCTTCTTGAGAATATTTTTATCTTTTGACTTTTTTATTATTTTCTGCGATACCATCAAGCTTGTCTCTGTCTTCATATCTGTCTTTTCCAATATGCTGAAACAACGAAGTGTAAAACAGAGAATCGAACATGTTAATGAATTTACGCTGCCCATTACTTTACAGCTAAATTTAATTTGACCCACCAAAACTCTAATTAACTCCACTACTATGCTTACATTTTTCATCGATTGACGGGACAAAATGGGCATTCAGATGCTTCATAACATCGATATAATTAATTAACTCTTTATAAAGTTTAATTGCATAGATGGATAAAATATGAAAACAAATATTAAATGTTTGAGATATTATGAAAACGGACTTATATTCTAAACTAAAGTGCATGTTTGGCTGAGCTTTTTGTACAGGAAATAAGCCCTTATTACGCAAGCCGAGAAAAAACTCCTCTCACATACTTACCTCGTATACCGTGAATCACGAATTATAAGCACTTATTGCCCAAAAATAAGCTATTCCAAACACGCACTAAGTGCATGTTTGTTTAAGCTTTTTGCACAGTAAAAACGCACTTATTACGCAAGCCGAGAAAAAACTCCTCTCACATACTTACCTCGTATACCGTGAATCACGAATTATAAGCACTTATTACCCAAAAATAAGCTCTTCCAAACACACACTAAGCCTGGAAATATAGTTGGGCTTTCATGGTCAATAAAGTGCAGCCTCTTTATTCTCCAACTTTAAATTGTAGCAGATTCCCAGATGATTCAAGGTCTAACTTGCTGATGGCTTCTTAATATTTTATTTGTTTTGCTCTAATGAAGCTGAAAATTGCAACTTGAACACGTTGTGATATGATGGTGGTGGTGGTGATGAATATTTAGTAGCATTTAATAGGTTAAACTATTAACTTGACACATACATGCAGCTGCTTCACTCAAAGGTTGTACAGTTCAAAAGTTTAAAATTAGGTTAATTTCTATATGTTAGGAAATGGGCTTGATTTACCCTTAGTATTCAGTAGATGAGGCTCAAAGACATTGGCCTTGGGCTAAAATAAAATATTCAATTTTATGGAGTATTGTTAGCAATATTCCCCCATTATTTGAAACAAATGGGTGGGAATAGTTTTCTAGCAAGAATTGGTGGGAACATTTTTTTTTTATGTGGGTTTTATGTGTATGTGGAAAATAAGAGTGGATACAACTACACATAACATACCTCTCTGAAAAAAAAGTGCTATGGAATATTTCTCTTATTCTCTCCTTCTTCCAGTGTATTTTGCTCTGTATTATCGCCTAAGTTCACCGACGTGACCATGTTTGAGTGGGTAAAGTCTCAAGAGTATGAATCTACACTCTAGATAGACCTGAAAATTTACACCATAATCTAAAACAAAGAAGAAAGTTTAAAAAAAAAAAGATGTAGGTTAATGCAGGGGCCCAAGAGGCAGATTTTGTCGCCGGCAAGTTTTGTGAAACAGGTAGAAAAGAAAAGGAGGAAGCTTTGCTTCACTTGGACAATGAGGAACCAACTGTATGGCCATCATCATTATTAAATCTTTCATCATTCCTAAAAAGAGTAAATCTGCAACAGACTCCTCCGGATTCATGAGTCATGCTCACGCAAATTTGCAAAATTGCCTTTTGCTTTACCAAATTCAACCCATTATTGTCTCCTTCAAAACTCATCTTATTACTTCTTCATCAAGCTAGCCACTTCATCTTCCCCTCAACCTTTTTGGTTGGTCCTACATGTTTGGGATTCTCAAGCTAAGTTGCTAACTACCTATCACTCTTATCTTATTTATAAGTCATTTTTGATAAAAAAATTTGGTCATATTTATAAGTCTAGTTTTAAGGTAGTAAATGCATTTTAAACATTTTTACCTCTATTAATTGCAATAAACAAAAGGAATTTATTCATATTGACTTTTGGAACCAATTATAGATAAGGGTAAAATTGAAAACTTAACCCATAGTTAATGAGTTAACTAACTCTCCTTGGTATGTAAGAATTAATTAAAAAAAATTTATAAATAGAACCAGAGTGGTATTCCTGCAAAATAAATCTCCTTAGATTTTATGTACCACTGGACATTTAGAAAAAGCTACCCAAAAAATTTTAAAAAAAAACCCAGAGAACTCTCTGTTGAGTTGGGAATCAATGTGGCTTTTGAAATAGAGTTAGCCTTTGATATATGTCTTAGCGTGTGTTCGGCAACTTCAACAAAACCTAGATTTGGTTGATAAACACTCAAAATTTTTTCAAATCTAGGTTTTAGAAAAAACTATTTTTTCCTATTTTATCTTTTGTGTGGGCTTCATCATCTCTTTCTTTTATTTTTTCTTTATGTGGGCTCCACCCACTCTATCTCTTCTATTTTTTCTTTATGTGGGCCTCACGTCATGGAAAAAAACTATTCAAACCATAGTATCTAAACACTCTTATTTTATCAAAATCACTTTTTTCTCATAATCTATTCTATCCAGAAGCTATTCTCCAGAAGTTAATTCGAACACACCCTTATACTGGGCTTAACCATTTTCTCCTGTCTAGACTTAGGGCCGGTTACGAAGATACATAGGTGGAGTTTTATTACCCAAAAAGAATATGATTCCCACATGGGCGAACTTAGGCTCATACCTTCGAGCCTATGACTTAGGTTGCTTTCTTTGCTGCTGTGCAAGGGTACTAATTCATTGAAGAATGGTATAGCCATAATCATCTAGTTTTAGTTTTATAATTAATGGAGTTCATTTCACATTTACACTTCTAAATTTCATTTTCATTATATCCTTGCTAGGTACGAACATTCAAAGCTGACAGGTGCTAAAATTTGAATCATATATATATATATATATATTCCATTACAAAGGTTCATATGGTTTATACAAAACTTTTGTTTATTGAGAAAAAAATCTGTTAAAATGGTCTAAGTCCTTTAACCAATTGGCTTTGAAGCAGATATATAAAACGATATCAAGTGTAGTTAGATTCTTTGTAATGCTTTTCTGAAAAGCTGAGCTTTGACTGGACAATAAATGAGGTAGTTTATATATATTTCGTTCCTTTTGTTTATGGACCAAAAGTTGATTCTATGGGCCTAACTACTATAAGCTTGAAAAGAGATTTAACAGTGCACTTGCTGCGGCCATTTTACTGCAGAAGGGTATTTCCAGAATCTAATTTCTGATGATGCTTTATGGAGCATATCATCTCTTTGAGCATCAGAATATACAGGCTTCCTTCTTAATGAGCAGTATGCAAGTAAACCTGATTCAAATTTATTATCTAGCTTAAGTTAAAAACTTGATAAGTTGTGCAACGTTACCTGCTGCTCGCATTATGTTCGTCTAGTTAGTTGTTCTGTTTTAGGTTGGTATGCAAACTTACTGATTTACACTCAAATAGTCAAATATCATAGCCAAATGGAAGAAAGGAGCAAACATAGTTCATGACCCTGGTTAAATTCCTAAAATAACATGACATTGCATCTATACAAATATACAATAAGGTTCTGCAGAGTGAAGGAATATCATCGAGGCTCTAATAGGGTAATGGTTATTTCATTTGTTGAGCTCAGTTCCTGTTTACCTGCAAAGGAATATGCTTCAGCAGAAACATTACCAAAGTAACCAGGCTGTTTTGGCTCAGGCAATTCGATCTCACTTAAGAACATCAGTAGGGCACATGACATTCCTGGTCTGTCCTCTGGATGCTGTTGAACACACAGGAGACTGACATGTATGCAATGCAATATTTGTGATAAACAACCTGAGGCTTGTATGCTTGAATCAATCACTTCTTCTGGTTTCCCTTCTTTCCACAATTTCCATGCCTGAAACACGCTAAACGATGTCATGTGTTTGTTTGATACTATGAATGGAACATATTTGTGTCATAAACTTACATGACCAATGAGGTTATGGCTGTGATTTGGATTGTAATATCCTCTGCTTCTTCTCCCAGATATAATCTCCAGCACCAAGACACCAAAACTAAAGACATCGGATTTTACTGAAAATAGCCCATCCGTTGCATATTCTGGTGCCATATAACCGCTGCAAAACAAATATCATTTGGAATGAGCCTCTTGACGAAAACAAGATGTATAAAACTTTGAATTCAAAGCAATGGAAAACACTTACTAAGTGCCAACTATTCTCTTCGTGTTTACTTCATTTTGATCTCCAAAAATTCTAGCCATACCAAAATCTGAAATTTTTGGATTCATCTCTTTATCAAGCAAGACATTACTTGCTTTGAGATCTCTATGAATGATCCTTAATCTTGAATCTTGATGAAGATAAATAAGCCCTTTTGCAATACCCAAAATTATTTGGAAACGATTCGACCAATGTAATAATTTACCATTGTTCTCATCTGACAAATTTTTAATCATAGAAAATTAAAATAATCAATTTCAGTTTATAAGTTAAAAGTTAGCTATCAAGTGGTACTAACATTTAAAAACTACACTATTTCGTTACCATAAAAGTGTTCCCAGAGCTCATACCAAAAATGAAGGAGTCCAAACTTCCATTGGGCATGTATTCATAAACCAACATTTTCTCCTCCCCTTGAAGGCAACAACCAAGGAGTCTTACAAGATTGCGGTGTTGAAGTTTGGCAATTAGTTTTACTTCATTCTTGAACTCATTTAACCCTTGTCCTGAGTTTGCCGAAAGCCTCTTCACAGCAATTTCTATCCCGTCTTTCAGTTTTCCCTGGAAATATAAGTGTCAACTGATTGAAATGTGTTCAATCAATCCTTCTTCTTCTTCTTTTTTAAATTCCATACTAGTCTTAATTTATAAATAAAATTACCTTGTATACAGGTCCAAATCCACCTTCTCCAATTTTTTGGTCGGTTGAGAAGTTGCAAGTAGCAGAAGCAATTGATAACAGGTCAAAGAATGGTAGATCCATGTCATCATCCACTTGCCTCTCTTCGTGATCTACCCTAATGCTGGGGTCTAATTTAACAAATTTGAGGTAGTTGGTTTCGGTCTTTGTCATATTTGTGATTATTACAGGAAATCGGCTGAATATTTACCATATAGACCTCATTTAATATTCATAGAGGCTAAACTCCTTTCCCTTTTCCATGCATTGAAATATAAACTACTTCTTTCCTATTAGAATGACCAAGACAACCACTTTCAGCATGTTCTACTTCAATCGAAGGCTTTATGATTTTTATCAAGTGGTGATTATATAAAGCCTTCCTTGACCAGTATTTTGTACAGAAATTACAGAAATAACTTATAGTCTAGTCATCAGAGAGAATTGACAAGGACACTATTGCAGCAATTTCAAAATTTTGTTGCTAGCGTCATTTTATAGCCTTAATTATCAGTCAGTTTTGGTACGTGGGGCTCAGAACAAGTGTTATAATCTTACTTCGCAAGCCCCCTAAACTTCACATGCAGCATGCAAGTTACACACAAAAAAAGGTGAATCAAAGAGGCACCATGCGCTGTTTACTCCAATGGTTTTTACTAAACAAGGATAAACTTTCTAAAGTCAGTGATCACTAAAAATTGCTGAACATATATTGTAATTTTAGAAGAGGAGTGTGGAGATTTACCTCCCTTTGTTTTGCTTCCTTTCTGGGTATAAAGCCAACCCAAAATGAGTGCAGCAGTAAATGTAACTAAGGAAACAGTTACTATTAATGCCACCAAGATCCCCACCTTCTTGCTGTTACCACCAGCGTCTTCATAATTTAATTTCATCAGACAGGAATCTAAGGTTAGATCAAAAATTTGAAGAGGGAAATCAAAAGTCCAACAAAGAGAATGTCTAAGCAAAAGTTCATGGTCATACCTAGTTCTGAGGCGGACATTCGAACATATAGATCCTGCCCACCAGCTGAAAACTGCCTCATGTCAATTAGATCACCAAACCACAAGGCGCAGCCACTACCTTCTCCACTTATATTTGAATTAGTGTACGACATACAAGAACAATTATTCAAGCATATCTCTCTGCATTGCTCTAGATTCATACTCTCGTCAACCCAAGAGTGTTGAGTATCTGGCAATTTCAAGCCACCGAATTTGACAAACCCATCCTTTAGTTTGTCCTCACAGCTTAGTGGCTTCTTTCGGACACAGCCTTTAGACCAGTCCATTGATTCCCATGCTTCAGGTGACTGAGGCTTGAATCCTTCTAAACATTGGCACACTGGTGATCCTGATATCACACAGATTCCATAAGCTGCACACAGATCATAGCTATCGCATAAGTCCAATGGCACAGAAGCATAAACCCTCCAAACCTGATCATCTTCTAACCACACAAAGCGTTGTCGAGCTTTAATTGTTTGGTTCAGCACCTGTCTTGAGATCACAGACTTGTTTTTAAGGCTGTACATGAAGTACACCTCATCCTTGTTCTGCACAAACTCAAAGTGAAACAGAGGATTTTCCTTTAGTTGTGGTGAACCAGTAGGACGCAGTCCATTCCAAGGCCCAGCTCTGTAAAACCTCTGATCACCCCACATCATGTAAGCGTCAGGATACTCATAAAGAACCATGCCCCACGAGAAGTCCCCCGTAGCTGGATCATCTGGACTCTTCCAAGCTGTCATATGCCTATTTAGACCAGTTCTTAAGTCCCAACCAAACTTCATACCTGGCAAGAATGTGTCACCTGGATAATCGAAGCTTTGCCACAAGAAGGCTTCTGGGTTTGGGTCTTTCTTGTCTCTGACCACTAAGTTGCCGGAATCTAAAAGCAGAGCCTCTGGATTGTCTGGCTTTCTCAGAGAAGTTGTAGACCAAACGATTGTCTCATTCTGGCTGAGTACGAGGTTTCCAGTGCTGTTTAAGGTTAGGAAGCCGGAGGAATCATTGATTGGATTGTTGCGGTTGGCGACCCAAACGACCGTTTGAATTGGGATTTTTTTGTACCAAACTCCAAGGTAACGTTTCTGGGAAGAACCAGGACTGAAGAAACCTAGTTCAAAGGTGCCACCTTCGGAAACTAATGTCATGCCATCAGCAATGAGCTGTGATTGAACCAAGGAAAAAACTGCCAAGAACACTTGAAGACAAAGGACAAGAACAATCCCAAAAGTATCCATTAGGGAAAGAATGAAAATTCTCGCTTTTATTATTGCTCAATAGAGCTTCATTTATCCACAGGCCATAGTACGAGTGTTACTCTTTACTTCATATGAGGAGGGCATATGTTGCCTGCATAAACATCAGAACAGAAATAAAGCTATACTTTTTGTTTTTAAAGTTTTGAAGACTCCAAGTTGACAGAGACATGAAAGAAAATCATGTTAATATAAAATACAAAAGTATATAAAAAAAATATCCTACTCATAAGATGAAAACAATGCAATGCACTTTAGATTGTTGTAAATAAACCGCACTAGTTATAGCAAGCAGCAAATTATAAAATCTAAAAGAGTTGATTGTTGGGAGTGGTTGTGACAATACAAGTTCAGATAATGCTAGTATGTTTTAGCAATTTGTTTCACTTTGTCAGAAATTCTAATGAAATGAATGAATGGACGCTGCATCTATATAGAGATGAGAAATGTGAAAGGATCAAAAAAGGTGAGACAGAGTTAGAGTAAGAATGAAGGATCAATTAAAGTTGGCATTTAAATAATATTAGTGCTAGAGTTGGTGTAAAAACATTGGCAGTTCCAAAGAACCATGATTTTTATTTTCCCAGAATAGACCACCATGTCGTTGCCCCTGCTTCTCTTGTCAACTGTTTGGGGAAAATTTGTCAACCTCGGACCCACGTGCTGTCACTGCACCTTTCAGCTCCCTCGTTATCTAAATGGCGAAAACGTAAGCAATTCGTTATCAATGACGTTACGAGCGGTTCATTCATCCCTATCATTTAAAAGAAAGTGAAATGTATATAGTTACAAGTAAACAAATTGATGTTTAGGAAAGTTAGGCCATCCCCAGATGTGATCACGAATGTTAAGTATCTAATATAACTTGAATCTAGAAGGCGAGCACAGAGTCTCAAAAGCCCTCATGAGTGTAACCAGAAGAATATGAGTGGGTAGGACTTTTATGGGGGTTGGTAATAACCAAATAAAAGCAGCTTTGGTTGAGAGTTTATTAATTTTGCCTCCACCTTATATTTATGCATCTTGGTGGATTTTGACAAAAAGAGAAACCGAAGCCAATAAGAGAATGAGGAAAATTCAAGGGAAGCTAAAGAGTGTGGGAAAAGTAAGAGGTGGGGACGTTCTAAAACAGTCAATTTTGGTCAGTTTCAATTGAAGATTGATTTTTCTGAACGGAGGTTCCAGCTTTTTCCCTCACGTCCAATAGCACAAGGACGAGTACAAAGTAAAGCGAGGATTTCATTAGAGTATAGGACCAAATTTATTTCAGATATGGATTAAAACATTATGAAATTTTACTGAAGTTCTTAAGATCAAAATGAAAATAAATTTTATAGGTAAAAATATAATAATACCTCTTATTTTATTTTTTTAAAAATAAAGATTTGATTGTCACCGGAGCTCCGACAACCGGTCATCGGTCACCGCTAGGCAGGAGTGACGGCTGGTTGGCTGGAGCTCCGACCATTGAAAATGAATATGTTGTTTATAGGAGGATTTTACATGTTCATGAAGAATTATACACTTGTTCATGAAGAATAGAATCATAAACAACATATTAATTTTTGGTGATCATGAATAAGTGTGCAATTCTTCATAAATATGTGGAATTCTCTTATGAACAACACATTAATTTTCAATGATCAGAGTTCTGATTGGTTGGTGCAGGAGCTTCGATGGCTGACTGGTGACTTGTCATTGGAGCTCTGGCGATGATCAAACTTTTGTTTTAAGAAAAAAAATAAAGTAAGGAGTATTATTATCTTTTTATTTATAAAATTTATTTCCATTTTGGTCTTTAATCTGCAATAAAATCTCAGAATATTTTGATTCTTGATTGAAATAAAATTTTTTTATGTGGTCTTTTAATGAAATTTTTCCTAAAGTAAATGAACAAAATAAATTAAATTTACCAAAAAAGAAAAATCAAAGATAATGTGAACGAGAATAGATGCCCAGACTTTCACAAAAAAAGTAGGCCGCAGAACTATATGAAAATAGAAGGACGCCCAAGATGAGCTCATGCTTTTGTATGCCTTTTTTTTTTGGGGTCCCCTTTCAGGGCCTGTTTCTTCAGGGTGTCAATCATGGGGCAAATAATCAAGGGGATGAAGAATTTTAGAATCTGATCTCTCAATACATCAAGGGCAGATTGTACTACATCTCTCCCAATGGGACTCAAAAGTTACATAGGACTAGCCTCTTCCGTTACATTTAACCTCTGTTGGTGACATGCGTATTATTACTTTTTTTTTTTTGGGACAAGTTATGCACATTTTTTTTCATACTGAAATTTTAGGAAAGGGGTTGGGCTCATCCATGATCTAAGGGCAGGGCAAAATCTCCCTTCCTCCTAGGTCATATCAATGTTGGGCAGGGCGAGCCGTTAATTACCCTCAGACGTTTAATTAGGCACCAAAGAACTAGAATACCTCCCCAAACACCGCGGTGTTGAAGTCATGCGCATTATTGAGGAACAAGTTAATTGCTCTGGCATGTTTTGGGCTTCCTGGACTGCGTGTGACCCACTACAATCAGCCCATATGAGCTTAACTTATTTATCTTCCAGTTCTATTGACAGACGGGGTTGCATGGCATGGCACGTATTAATTGTTCTCTGTTTCACAAATATCACCTAACTCATTTACAATTTAAGATACATTTTTTTAAAAAAAATTATTTTTTATTGATTTATAATTAACCTTTTTCTGCAAGTTGAGACTTTGATTTATTTTTAGCGATACTGAATGATTTTCTTATTTTTATTTAATGTAAGCAACCAAACAATTATCCAACATATACATTCCACATGTGATTTCTCCTCTAGTTCTTGACATAAAGAAAACTCCTTCAACTGTTGTTGTTTTTTTTTTATACATAAGAGTCTTAGAGCCAGTAAAACAAAAAATACATATCAAGGGGGACAAACTCCCATAAACTCAATTTTCATCAAAGTCCTCACGAAGGGAGGACACATATCATATGGAGGATCTAGAAATACCCTCCTTTGCTAATGCATCAGCGATCCTGTTCTTTTCCCTTGGGATATGACCAACACTACTATAAAAAGATTGAAAGGTGGCGCATATTTTGTGGCACTTCTTTAAAGAAGTGCCACAGCTGCCCATTTTTTATTTTATTTTATTTTATTTTTAATTTTTGGGACCAGCTGTGGCGCCTGGTGGACTAGGCGCCACAGCTGGTGGGGACAATTGTGGCGCCTGGCAAGGCAGGCGCCACAGCTGGTCACACCCAAAGGTGGCGCCTGCCTTGCCAGGCGCCACAATTGGGTCCTAAAAAAAAATTAAATAGAAAAAAAAAGGGGCAGCTGTGGCACTTCTTTAAAGAAGTGCCACAATTGGCTGAATAATGAATTTTTTCAACTCTCCCGTCAATCAGATTTCCCTCCTTTAACTTTATTTTTTATCTTTTCCCTCCCTTTTTCCTTTTTATTCCCTCTTCCTTAGCTCATGTTGACGCCTCTCCCCCGTAAAAGATATCACTTTCTCTTGCACAACAAAAACACACACTCGTCTTCTTCATTAAATTCTCTTGTCCCTTTTTCCATTTTGTTTCGTCTGTCCCCACTTTTGTTTCTAGTTGTTCCCTTTTCTTTATACTCTCTGTCTCTCTTCCTCTTTTGAACCCCACTACAGTTGATCCCTACTCCACTCCACAGCTCACATTTGCTCATCCTCGTCACTCAAGCTAGCGTCACCAACGTAAGAAGAAGATTGTTTCATTCTAGCTTGCTTTGTTTAAATTTTTTTAGTAATCTTTTAATTTACTTAATCAGTTGTTGATGTACTGTGTTCACATATCAAGTTCTTGTATTGTGATATTTTTTATGTTAGCTTTGGAGAGTATTAATGTAAGAACATTATTGTTGAGGAAATGACAATAAATATATTGTTGTGTAAGAAAATTATTGTTGGGGAACTTGAATTTTAAATGTGAAAATTATATATATATATATATATATATATATATATATATATATATATATATATATATATATATATATAATAGGTTGAAATATAAAATAGAAAGATTGAAAATTTGAGAGATGATAAACATGAAAGTAACTCATTATAAAATAAAGCTTCACAATCAGGAAGCAAAAAAAGGGCCACAGGAAAGAAAAGAAAAAGAAAAAGCAAAAAAAAAAAATAATAAGGCCTTCTGTGGCGCCTGGTCAGCCAGGCGCCACAGGAGGGATGCCTCCTGTGGCGCCTGGTTGGTCAGGCGCCACAGGAGGCTATTTAAAAAAAAAAAAAAATTAAATAGCTGTGGCGCTTCCAAGCGCCACAGCTTTTTTTAGTAGCGTTAAGATAGATGGCATTTCGCAAGCGCCACAGCTAATGCAATTATAAGCGCCACAGATTTGGTTTTTTGTAGTAGTGCAACCTGCAAGTCCCACGAATAAGACAGGAAATTCTTAACCCTTAGGAACAGCAAGCTACATCTATCATTATTGTTCTTATCAAGCAGCATGTCCATCGTGTTCTTTGAATCGGATTCAACTGTTGTTGTTGTTGCCACCACAGATGGCATATATCAAGGCAAATATAATCGATAGCGGAACATTGCGTGTGTTTGGGTTAAAAAGGGAGCGGGGCAAATGGGCAATTGCCTCCAAAGTCCACACTCTATAACTTGGATTCACGATTGATAATTGGAAAGATGGTATTAAGGTCCCAATTAAAAAATAATAATATTAAAAAAATCTCATAACATGTTAATAATAGCTCTTTTATTTGTCAATGATTATTTTTTCATTTGTTATTAACAAGTTATGGGACTTTTCTGATATTATTTTTTTTGTTGGAACTTTAATGTGATTTTCCCTTAATAATTTGATGATTTTATACGTACTCCTTCTATCCTTTATGCATGACTTCATTGGAGAGTTGATGTTGGTCTTAAATGTTAGACTGCCTATCTCATATATTATTATTATTTTTTAAAATTAACCTTATTGATATGCCCTCAACAATAATTAAGTAGGAGAGGGAGAAAATAAATTAAAGAAGATTATTATGGTATCTTATAAAAAACATTGCATATTAATTAACATCCTTAATGTATTCAAATTTAGGTATCACATTAAAGAGCAAAAAAGTAGATTATTATGGTTATTTTTATAGAAGGTTTTACCACAAAATGAATGGGGTCACGTATATGCATGCGGAGACACAAGAGAGCAAGACAATAATAATATGCTACTTGCCAGTCAAGTATAACAAACAAGATCAATGATTCATCTACATTATGCAGGAATTTCAAGCAAAATATGCGTCGTGTTTAACTTAGAGTCACTCATTTTCAAGTTAGGATAACCAGATATATGGAAGTTTGAGATAATCAGATAATTAAGTATGTGTTCATTTATACTAATCATGATTAATTGATTATATAACTGACAAGTCTTTGCAGATTTGAGATATGCTATATATATACACCCTTAGATTGAGCTAGTAACGAAAATTTGGAAAACATTACTTATTAGTTATTTATATGTTGTTGGTCCACACATTAATTGTAGGCGCTTTTCTCAGTTGGGAGCATTGTATTAATTCTAGTTTTATGTCAATCAAACACGCAAATAATATCCTGCCTCCTTGGTGCATGGCGGGGGCGAGCCCAAAGTTAAAGCCATTTTTTTTTAAAAATGAGAAAGATGCGAGAAAATGTGTAAGGATTTACTGGTTTAAAGAAGCCTATGGCTGAGATCTTCTAAGAGAATTGCTTTATACTTCACACAGCAAGAGGAACATTCATGACGCATTTTCAATATCTATTTGATGATCATCACAATGAAAGAGTCTTGATTTTACTGTTATTTTCCTCCTTTCGGAGTAATTAAATATTTCCTCTTACCATGACATTATTATTTACTTAATTTATTTTGAGCAAAAAATTATCAAAGTATTTAAAATTGGACCGGTCATTGAACTAGCCAACCAGGTGAGCTGATAGTAACCCACAAGTCTTTGGATTAGAACAGAGTTAGCCTAAAGTCAGACCAGTGACAATTTAAAAAAAATACAATTTAAGCAAAATTGATCAAGATGCTCAGATTTCATTATAAAAAAATATTTTAATAAAACCAATATTTAAAAATATATTTTAAGTAACAAAAGTAGTATGTGTGTGTATATAATATTGGGAAAATCACTGACAGGTCCCAAGGACCCAAAAAAACCACAAAAAAGTCCCAATCCAAATTCCTCTACCAAAAGAGTCCCTAGGGATTGAAATGTGATTAATTGGAAATGTGAAATTACTTGATTGCCCCTGAAAGGAGATGTAGAGGAGTTGGCGTGTGTTTATTCCGATTCACAAGAAGGAAAAACCGGAGAAAGCTATGGTGGTGTGATCAACTTTGTAGGTCCAACGTGGAAAGCAAGAAAGTGTCGTTTTTGGGCAAGGCTGAGAGTTTGCTGCTTTCATCCAATGTCTTAGAGGCTAAACATTGATTTCATTTTTTTTTACTGTGTATGTTCACTATATTCAGATTCAAGGGTTGTTCAAAGGTTGGAGCTTGGGGTTATTAGTGGACTATATATTCTGTCCTAGGTAAGTAGTGCCAAGATTTTGCTAAAAATATCATCTTGACCATTAAATTTTAGGTTTCATTGTATTTGGGTGGGGTCAATACATTTCTGCTTTGTTTTTCAACATGGTAACAGAGGGATTTCTCTGTTTTAAGTGGGAATGGATGAATAAGATGAATATTTATTTGCTTAAAAATGATGATATAAGATTAAAAAAAAATGTTGTGATTTATAGTTGTTAATATGACTGTTGCAGTTGTTAATACAAAATGTATGTTTGGATAGGGTTAGTTAATTTCTGCTCTATTTTTAAGCATGGTAGCAGAGGGATTGCTTTGTTTTAAGTGGGAATGGATGAATGTGATGAATGTTTGTTTGCTTAAAAATGATGATATAAGATTAAAAAAAAATATTGTGATTTTTAGTTGTTAATATGGTTGTTGCAGTTGTTAATACGAAATGTATGTTTGGATATGGTTAGTTAATTTCTACTATATTTTTAGCATGGTAACAAAGGGATTGCTCTGTTTTAAGTGGAAATGGATGAATGTGATAAAGGTTTTTTTTGCTTAAAAATACTGATAAAAGATAAAAAAAAGTGTTGTGAATATGTGCATTTGTAATTGTTAAGATGGTTGTTGCAGTTGTCAATATGAAGTGTATGTTTGGGTAGGGTTAGTAAATTTCTACTCTATTTTTTGGCATGTTAATAGAGGGATTGCTATATTTTACGTGGGAATGATTGAATGTGATGAAGGTTTGTTCGCTTACAAAACGCTGATATGATACAAAAAAAGTGTTATTAATATGTGTAGTTGTAGTTGTTAATATTGTTGTTGCAGTTGTTAATACAAAGTGTGTGTCGCAGATTGTCATGAAAGATGGTAAGTACTTTGTGGGGAATAATCTATTTTGTTTCTTCATGTTGGGGAGGGGGGGGGGGGCGAAGGTTTTAAATAGTGGAGAAGATGAAATGTAATATGTTGGTGGTTTGGTAAAAACGATATGCATAAAGGTAGAAATAATCATTTACTCGTATAACTTAATATTTGGATGTTATATGATATTTGGATATGATATGATATTCAGTTGTGAAAGTACGTTCATGAAGTTGCCAAAATAGATACAAGCAGTTGTTAAAATTTTTGATATGCAGTTGTGACAAGTGAGACGTGAAATTTCTAAACTCATCAAGGGAGAAAATCAGCTTGTATTGTTAAAATAAGTCATACAGTTGTGAAAATATGCATTACGACTTATGAAAACAAGCATAAGCTCTTGTTAAAATTGGCACATGTGAAATTTCAAAACTTCTTTAGGGACGAAAATCGAGTTGTCAAAATAACCCATCCACTTGTCAAAGTAGGCATAATTACTTGTAAAAAAGGAATATGCACTTATCAAATTTTGAAAAGTTAGGACTTTTGAAATTTTTAAAGTCTTCCGGGTATAAAAATGCATTCGTCAAAATGACTCGTGCATTTGTCAAAATTATCATAAGAAGTTGTTCAAATTCTAACAAGCAGTTGTGAAAGTTGGGACTTACGAAATTTCTAAAGTCCTCCGGGTATAAAAATACAGTTGTCAAAATGACTCATACATTTGTCAAAATTGCTACAAGAAGTTGTTAAAATTTTGATAAGCAGTTGTGAAAGTTGGGACTCTTGAATTTTCTAAAATCCTTTGGGTATGAAAATGCAATTGTCAAAATGACTCATGCACTTGTCAAAATTACCACAAGAAGTTGTTAAAATTCTAATAAACAGTTGTGAAAGTTGGGACTTATAAAATCTTGATAGTCCTCTGGTATGAATATGTAGTTGTTAAAATGACTAATACACTTGTAAAAATAGGTACAAGCAGTTGTTAAAATTCTAACATGTAGTTGTAAATTATTAAGGACAACATAGTCATTTCACATTCCCATTTAATCACATTTCAGTCCCTAAGGACCTTTTTGGTGGAGGGGTTTGAATTGGGATGTCTTTGTAGCTTTTGAGTCTTTGGGACTTGTAAGTGATTTTCCCTACAATATTTACTGAAATACACGAACCAATGCATCTTCTATGTTTGGATCTCTCTGCCTCAATCCTTTGTACAAGCACACCTTCAACAACAAACATCTCCAGAAAATCATCTTTTATTACGTTTGAAAACACTTATTTTTTGAATATAAGTGTTTATTACGCAAGCCGAGATAAAACTCATCTCACATACTTACCTCGTATACCGTGAATCACGATTTATAAACACTTATTGCCTAAAAATAAGCTATTCCAAATTAGCACTTTTCCATTATCTTCCATAGTAAGTGACTGCTCACTGGTCATGCTCAGTTCTACACCTCTTGCAGCGTCGACATGCCCAGTGCCGATTACCAAGCTTCTTGGCCTCCAACCCTCAACAAGGCTGCTACGCCGGCGGCACCGTCCTTCGGGTAGTGGAGACGGTAGTGTTGCAGCGTGTTCCGATGGAGGCAGGTCATTAGAGATAATTACGGGTGTGTGTAACTGTGTATTAATTGGATGGAGATGGAGGGTAGATGACGACAATATAATTAAGGACAAGGGCGTGTACTGGTTGGTCTGGCGTCTCTATATAGAAAGTGAGTGGTACGTACTTTCAATCTCAGTCATATGGGAGTTTGCACATCACATCAGTTGCTACTTGTCCTTGTCCAAACTATCTCTTCCTGTCGCCCTGCTTATCCTCAACTCCAAAAACATATCTCTTCAGTTGCTATCCATCTCAACGACCATGCATATATATATATATATATATATAGATCTCTATCTGGCCATATCTAAATACGGAAGAACCAACAGTGAAAGGGCGTAACCAACTCATGAAGGTTCTCACCCTGTCCCCGCCGACATTGTTCTCCGACGATTTCCCCTAGGCAAAAGGGGCCACCATTATTCTCTTTCTCTTTCAATCATTCCGATCAGGACAAGTGGGTTGGTTGGTTTCGTCCTTCTATATATATATATATATATATATCATTTCATAAAACTTAAAACTACATAAATGCATGCATAAAAGAGTTATTTATTTAATTTGAGAAGATTAAAGAAGTTTAATAAATCATTTGATATGTTGATGTGTGTTTAGTTGGGCTTATATTTGGATAATAAGTTCTTATTACGCAAGTTGAGATAAAACTCCTCTTACATATTTATCTCGTATATCGTGAATCACGATTTATAAGCACTTATTACCCAAAAATAAGCTATTCCAAACGAACACGAAGTTTGGGGCGAATTATTTACTTTGTTTATGGTGCCTAATGGGTGGTTTTTTTTAGTTCATACTCTCTTAGGTCCTAAATATAAGAGTTGATTTTTTTTTTGAATGATTAAAGATGTTAAATAAGTTACTTAATCATATTATATATTATACATCAGTTTTAAGTCAAACAAATTAGTTTAGAGAAAAAAAATTAAAAATATAAATATTTTAGAATAATTTGAATAACTTCTTTAATCTCTCCAAATAAGTCAATTAGGCATTACATTTAGGACCAGAGGTAGTATAAGTTTTTGTTTTGGTTACATCTAGAAAGATTCAAAGATAAATTAAATTATACACATAATCCAAGTATATCATATTCTTCTTGAACCGTAGAAGTATTCTTTTATCATTTTTAATGTAATTGATTTTCTTATATCTACACAATATGAAGTTTTCATTGATTTTCTTATATCCACACAATATGAAGTTTTCATATCCTGATAGTGCCCGTTCAGAGGACAACTCGTGAATGAAAGAATAATATGAGAAAGCAATTCTGAATTAGAGAGGAAATAAGAATCTCACAACCCCTTTAAAGCAGCCCTAGGAGAATCTCCTATCCAAGGTATTTTCTGAAATTCGATGTTTTATTGATAATCTGAGTAGCCCATTTATAATGGCAACTCACAAAAGGAAAATAACAGAATTTTGAAATACAAGATACTAACAACCCTGAAATCTAGCAACTGACTAACAATCCTGAAATCTAGCCTAAAATAATGCAACAGACTTGACTAATGGAATATTCCATTTATTAAAAAATTCAAAGAAATTAAATCTATCAAAGAAATTAAATCTACTCTTCTCTTGGCCGTTTCCCTCTCCTGGAATAATAGAAACGATAGCGTAGATTGCTATTATTTCTCCCCTCCTGGAAAAACGACTTGTCCTCAAGTCGAAAATGGGGAAATTGTTCTTTCACGAGATCATACTCTTCCCAAGTGACTTCCTCTGCTGGACGCTGGTCCCATAGGATAAGCAACTCTAGTTTGTCATGAGTCCAACGATGTTGAAGGACCTTAAGTGGGTTGAGGATGAGCTCCATGTCAGATGAAAGAGGGATTGGAGGGGGTGGAGTGGCTGCCTGTTGGCCAATTGCTGGCCGAAGGAGAGAGACATGGAAAACAGAATGAATCCTGGCATTGGATGGGAGGTCCAACTGGTAAGCGACTTTGCCTATACGTTTGAGAACCTTAAAGGGCCCAAAAAATCTGGGGGAGAGCTTTTCAAAGCGCTTATTGGCGACCATATGCTGACGATAAGGCTGGATCCTTAGCCAAACTGCATCACCTGGTGAAAATTCAAGGTCACGACGGTGCTTATCGGCTTGCAGTTTCATTCTGTGCTGAGCTTTAAGTAAATTGTCCCTCAAAACCTTGATCATGGCGTCTCGGGATTCTAACTGGTCCTCCAAGTCTGCAACCAGAGTTTCCCCTTTAACATAGGGAATTAGAGGAGGAGGGTCACGTCCATATACTAACTTAAAGGGAGTATCTTGAGCAGAGACATGATAGCCGGTATTGAAAGAGAATTCGGCCCAGCATAAGAACTTACTCCATTGTTTGGGTTGATCATGCACAAAACAACGGAGGTACGTTTCCAAGCAGCGGTTGACCACTTCTGTTTGACCATCAGACTGTGGGTGGTAAGCTGTGCTCATGCTCAAATGAGTTTGGCTTAAACGGAACCACTCCTGCCAAAAGTTACTGAGAAAGAGGGGATCTCTATCGGAAACGATGAACCTGGGCATTCTATGAAGTCGAACTATCTCTTAGCAAAAGACTGAAGCCACTGTTTTTGCTGTGTAAGGATGAGAGAGGGTAATAAAGTGACTATACTTACTGAGACGGTCGACCACCACTAGAATAACATCAAAACCTTTGGATTTAGGTAGGCTAGTGATGAAATCTAGCGAAATGTCTTCCTATATGTGTTCCGGGATTGGGAGGGGTTGCAAGAGACCTGCTGGAGCCAAAGTTTTGGTACTTGTTCTGTTGGCATGTGATGCAACGTTGTATAAAGTGTTTGACGTCACTTTTTATTCCCGACCAGTATAATTGATCGCTCAACCTCTTTAAGGTTTTTAGGTATCCCCCGTGTCCCCCAGTTGGAGTAGCATGAGCCTTGAGCAGTAGTTTTTCACGTAGCTCAGAGTTATTAGGTATGACCAACCTGGTTTTATAGAACAATCGCCCACTCACATAATGGAAATGGGGATGTTGGTCAGGATTAGCTTGCAGTTCTTCAATCTTGGCCCTGGTTTCAGGATCATCTAACAAGGCTTGCGGTAGCCGTTGTAATTCATCGGCCATAGGGATAACCATGTGAAGGAAATCAGCTTGTTGTGGTCTCCGGGAGAGAGAGTCTGCAGCTGCATTTGCTTTCCCTGGCTTATAGATGATGGTGAAGTCAAAGGGAAGGAGTTTCACTAGAAGACGCTGCTAGGAGGTGGTGATAAGTTTATGATCCAACAAGTGTTTCAAGCTGTGATGATCCGTTCGTACATAGAAGTGCTTGCCCCACAAATAATGACACCATTTTTGAAGAGAAAGGACCAACGCCAAGAGTTCGCGATCATATGTTGATTGATACCTGTTAGAAAAAGAGAAGCCCTTGCTGAAATAGGCGATAGGATGATCGTTTTGCATTAGAACTGCCCCTATTCCATCCATTGAGGCGTCACACTCGACTGTGAAAGGCTGTTGGAAATCAGGTAGTTGTAGGACGGGTGTAGTGGTAAGAGCAATCTTAAGGTTATCAAAGGCTCTCTGTGCTTCCTCTGACCAGTGGAAGGCATCCTTTTTAGTCAAGTCAGTTAGAGGACGAGCAATGATCCCATACTTCTTAACAAACCTCCGATAATACCTGTGAGTCCTAAGAATCCGCGTAAATCTTTTACAGTTGATGGTGTGGGCCAGTGAGCGACGACCCTAATCTTCTCAGGAACCACCTCTACCCCGTGGCTGGTAACAATATGACCCATATAGTCAATTCTTGTCTGCCCCAGGAAGCATTTCTTTGCATTAGCATATAGGGCATGTTGCTGCAGAATGGAAAAGATAGTCCGAAGATGGTTGAAGTGATCGTGTGCCGTTGAACTATAAACCAGGATGTCATCGAAGAACACAAGTACAAATTTGCGCAGGTGTGGTCTAAAGAGATTATTCATGAGCGCCTGGAATGTAGCTGGGGTGTTAGTTAGGCCAAACGGCATGACTACAAATTCATAATGTCCCGAGTGAGTTTGGAAGGCCGTTTTGGGAATATCGGTCGGAAAAACTCGAATCTGATGATACCCTGATCTCAAGTCTATCTTGGAAAAATATTTGGCCCCGTGCAATTCATCTAAAAGTTCATCAATATTGGGGATGGGATATTTATCAGGTATGGTGGTTTGGTTGAGGCGACGGCAATCAACACAAAGCCGCCAAGATCCATCCTTCTTACTGACTAAGAGAGCTGGGCTAGCAAAGGGGCTTAAGCTGGGGCGAATAAATCCCTGGGCCAATAATGTCTTAACTTGGGCTTCAATTTCATCCTTCTGATTGTGGGGATAACGGTATGGTCTCAAGTTTGGGGGTGACGCATTGGGTAGCAAATTTATTCTATGGTAGTGGCCTTGTAGAGGCGGTAATGAGGTAGGTTCATCAAAGACAATGAAGAAATCTTGATAGATATGGGAAACATCAAGGGCAGCTTGTGTAGCAGTGATAGTTTGGTGGAACTCTAAGCTTTGTAAGCAAATTTGAGGTTCGGTTTTTTGGGCAATCCCCTGCAACTTATATTTTTTTCCGTCTACCCAAAATATCATAAACATTTGGTTCCAATTGGCTTGAACAGTATTAAGAGAAGCTAACCATTTAATGCCTAGTACCAAATCAGTCCCTCCTAGTGTAAAAGGGAAAAATTCTTGCTTAATAAGTAAATTAGAAACTTGCACCTCTAATTCTGGGCAGATTTGTTGGAACGTTACTCTCCTCCCATCGCCGATTTGGACCCCAAAGGCAGGAATAGTTTGCACTGGTAATTGCAAGTTAGCCACGAGCTTGTCCGAGACGAAGTTGTGGGTGGATCCACTATCCAACAGAATCATCACACTTCTATTTCGGATCTCCCCCTTGAGCTTCATGGTGGATGCCGAAGACTTGCCCAGAATCGCATGTAGAGAAATTTCTGCATTTTCCTCCGAGTCGTCGTTCAGCGATGCAGCGACTTCTTCGTCTTCTTCGGCGACGTCGAGCAAGGACAGTGACGAGTGCATCGGTGGCCAGGTCTGAATGGTTCTGCGCATCTAAAACATAGACCCTTTTCACGTCTCTGTTGGTATTCGGCTGAAGTAGCAGGCAGGAAATTCCGAGCACTCGAGGTCGATGACGATGATGCTTTATTGGAGCCCCATGAAGATCCGATGCTCCTATTGTTGCGGGTCGAACTTGTGGGTTGGGTTGGTTTGGGTCCAGTTGCAGCATTCATTTTCGCTTCATATTCCAGCGCGAGGCTGGTCGCTCGATAGACGGTGCGTGGCTTGTGAATCCGAACGTCAGCTCGCAACTCCTCGCGCAGGCCGTTTAGGAAGACCCCAAGCAAGCAATGCTCCGGCCAGTTCGCGACACGGGACGATCGCTTGGTGAATTCCGATCGGTAATCGGAGATGGAACCGGTCTGCCGGATGCCACAGAGAAACTCGCCCGGATTTTGGTACTCCGGTGGTCCATAGTGCTCCTGCAACGTTCTCACGAGTTCGTCCCAATACAACACAGTTCGGCCGTTGTTCACCCAGGAGAAAAGATCCAACGCGTCGCCTTCGAGGTACATGGAAGCAACTTCGACCTTCAGTTCCTCCAGTGTTTCATAATATCGAAAGTACTTCTCTGCTTTTAGAATCCAACCTCTCGGATCCCCTCCATTGAATTTGGGAAACTCGAGCTTAGTGAATGGCATATGGGTTTGAACCGCCGAGCCCAGTTCGTTATCGCTGTCGGCGTCCCAGTGAGAGCGGTGTTTAGACTTCTCACGTCGCTGTGTTCTGAGTTCCAGTGCCATCACTTTCTCATGGAGTGTATCCAGAGTGGCGAGTCGAGCAGCAATGGCTGCTAAAGGATCTGCCGCTGTCGCAATTGGAATGTCTTTAGGCAGCTGAGTTGCGGAAGATCGTGTGGTCACCATGCTGAATCGTTGTGGCTCTGATGCCAATGATAGTGCCGGTTCAAAGGAAAACTCGTGAATGAAAGAATAATATGAGAAAGCAATTCTGAATTAGAGAGGAAATAAGAATCTCACAACCCCTTTAAAGCAGCCCTAGGAGAATCTCCTATCCAATGTATTTTCTGAAATTTGATGCTTTATTGATAATCTGAGTAGCCCATTTATAATGGCAACTCACAAAAGGAAAATAACAGAATTTTGAAATACAAGATACTAACAACCCTGAAATCTAGCAACTGACTAACAATCCTGAAATATAGCCTAAAATAATGCAACAGACTTGACTAATGGAATATTCCATTTATTAAAATATTCAAAGAAATTAAATCTATCAAAGAAATTAAATCTACTCTTCTCTTGGCCGTTTCCCTCTCCTGGAATAACAGAAATGATAGCGTAGATTGCTATCATATCCCTTGCCAATTTACACAGTTCAAGTGTAGTCTGAAACACTTAATCTGTTGCACTTCACTTCTATTTCTTTTATGACTATGCAAGACTTGATAATATAATTTATATCATTTTTTTAAAAAAAATAGTTCAAGTATAGTACTCAAATTAAATAAATAAAATTTATACTAAAATTTTTATTGATTTAGTGACTAGTTTAATTTTGAAAATATTGAGAGAAAGTGAGGTTAACGTAGCCTAGTTATTTTGGAAATCAATTGTATAGATTTTTACATCAATGCATAAAAGTAGAAATTACAATATCAGTACCCTGCTTTGAAGCAGAGAAGTGGGCAGGACATTTATAAATCAATAAATAACATCAAGAATATAATTCCAAGTAGTTGACGTTTAAACCCTCTGCAAATATTAGAGGGCATCCCCTCAACTTTTTCTGATGTAATTGACAGACAAGTAGAAATATGTAAGACCTAAATTTACATTCGGGCTTGAATTCTTGCCCCCACCAAAGATTTGGAAGATTTAGTCAAATGAACCACGCTTTTATGTGATTAGTTATTGTATTAAGAACACATCACAGATTCATAAATATTGTATTTACATGCCACTCTGCTTTCAAGTAGAAAAGTTGGCACTAAGGCTTGCCAAAGTCACTTGTCCTGAAACACTCCCCTAATAATTCACATACGTCTCTTCAAGGTAAAATAAGTGAGGACAGAAGCAACATGCAACATGCAACATGCAACATGCAACATGCAACATGCAACATGCAACATGCAACATGCAACATGCCATGCAAAAGATTGGTTCAACATTAAAAAGTCACATGAATTATCCCCTATCGAGGCTCTAACATGGTAACAGTTATTTCATTAGTTGAAGAAAACTGATGCTTGCAAGAAGAGTCTGTTTCTGGAAATTTCTGCTCTATGATGTAAGCAGGTTCTGTAGGGTCGGGTAAGACACTCTCACTGCTTAACATAACAACCACATTAGACATACTTGGTCTATCTTCAGGACGTTGTTGCAGACATAGAAGGCTGATATGGATGCAACGCATAGCTTCAGATAGATCAAATAGATCATCCAGGCATGGATCTATTAACTCTAAAGGTCTGCTTTCTTTCCAAAATCTCCATGCCTGATAGATACAAATATTTGTCAGCCTTTAAGAGTTTATGAATTGTAACAGAGAAAAGGTCTTATTCTGACACTTACATGCCCAATAAGGTTATGACAAATGTTTGAATGGGAAAATTCTCTGTTCTTTTTTCCACTTATTATCTCCAGTAACAATACGCCAAAACTAAAGACATCTGATTTTACTGAGAATAGCCCATGAATAGCATATTCAGGTGCCATGTAACCACTGAAGAAAATTATGAAGAAGAATGGTCAACATGTGTTTAGTTAAAGATAAATGTTGATTATAAATTACATTATGACTGCTTACTATGTTCCAACTACTCTGTTAGTATTTCCTTCAGTCTGATCTCCTCCAAAAGTTTTGGCCATACCAAAATCTGAAATTTTTGGATTCAACTCGCTGTCAAGTAAAATATTACTTGCTTTAAGATCCCTATGTATGATCCTCAACCTAGAATCTTGATGAAGATATAAAAGCCCTCGAGCAATTCCACAAACAATGTTGAAGCGCTTAGGCCAATCTAGAATCTTACATTTTACATGATCTGCCAAGACATAAGTAAGATTAATTCATTTTCAGCTTAACAAATCCAGTGTGAGAGAGGGGAGAGAATAAGAAAGAGAAAAGATATGAAAAACTTCTTAAAGATCAATTATTATTATTATTACTACTACTATTATATAGTGGGAGATACAAACCAAAGATGAAAGAGTCCAAGCTTTTGTTGGGCATGTACTCGTAGACAAGCATTTTCTCCTCTCCTTGGATGCAACAACCAAGAAGTTTAACAAGATTTCGATGTTGTAGCTTGGAAATCAATATGATTTCGTTCTTGAATTCATTCAACCCTTGTCCAGAACTTTGTGAAAGCCTCTTCACTGCAATTTCTTTTCCATCCACAAGCATACCCTAAAATTAAGTCACATCAAACATAGGCATAAATAATAAGGTGAACCATACATACTTCATTAGACTAGAATGCATCATGATTACCCTGTATACAGCCCCAAATCCACCTTGTCCAAGTTTCTTGCTGATTGAGAAGTCATCAGTTGCTTTGACAATTGTGGGGAGGTCAAGGAAAGGAAGCTCCAAATCTTCTTGTTCGTCTTCATCATTATACCGTGCTGTCAGGTTGTCCTCTGTTTCCTCTGATGTAATGTGAATAATAAAATTGGAACGTTGATTCTATTAGACAAACTATGTTATCCAACAATGCCTAAAGCACAACTTGTTTGTTTTTTCAGCCAATTGAAATCCCAACAATTTAAATAAAAAAACGGCAGAAGAAACAAAAATGGTTCAGTACTGCGGGTCAAAGTCCTTTGTTGAATTTAAAAATAAAAAATCATTCAAGATTACTATTATTTGAAAGAATTAAAATCATATGCTTCCTCAGGCCATGGTTTGCAAAATGTTGATCACAGTAACAATTTAACTAATAATTTGCAGACCCATTTTGTAATCACAAGAAGACAAACAGATTAGCAAAATTACAAATTTCAGTGAAAATGGATGTTCAGTTTATATACAGGTAGACATAGTGCTTTTTCAAACGACAACTACTAATCGCTCAAATGAACTTTTAACATTTTGGAATTACATATTACATGTAATGGTTTCAGCACCTCCCTCCCCACAAGAGAGAGATTGAGAGAGGAACGGAGTAACTAAGCCGATAATAGAATTGGTTAATCTTGTTCAGTATGTAATGGCAACTAATTAAAACTTAGGAGTACCTGTAAACAATTTCAATGTCTTGCCAATGTAGAGGAAAATCAAAATTATCACAACAACTGGGGCAACAATGATGACAATCGCAGCCACCTTCATCTTATGTCCACCTTTCACAACTTCATGATTTGACAAAAAAATATTGAGTTGATCAGAAGCAGTTGCGAATCAGCAAAGCAAGTATTGCCCCGACAAAAACAAGAAGAAGAAGCATTCATTAAATTGTGGCAAAAATAAGTATATAAAATAATCAAGTATTTCTCCCTTATGATCCGTTACAAAATATCAAAGGCTAAAGAGAGATCAAGAGCTTACCTATCTCAGAAGTTTTCATCCGAATATATAGATCCCGATCATCGCCAGAAATCTGTCTAATATCCTTGAGGTCACCAAACCACAAAATACATCCACTGCCTCCTCCTCTGATATCTGAGTTTGCATAAGCTGTACAGGAACAGTTTCCCAAGCACTTCTCCATACATTCTTTAAGATTCATATTCCTATTGACCCAAGAATGTGTAGAATCAGGATATTTCTGCCCATTAAATTTCTTAAATCCTACTTTATTCTTGTCCTCGCAGCTCACTTGTTGACTGCGTACACACCCTTGAGTCCAGTCCATCATATCCCAGTTCTGTGGTGATTTGGGCTCAAACCCACTTAAACACTGGCATATTGGGGACTCACCCATGACACAATTCCCATAAGGACCACAAAGATTATAGTCATCGCAATTGTCTCTGGGAACAGATGCATAAAGCCTCCAACTTTGAGCTTCTTCTATCCATATGAAGCGCTGCCGGGAATAAATGGTTTGGTTCAGGACAATTCTTGAAATCATTGACTTATTCTTGAGGTAGTAAGTGTAATACAACTGATCCTCAGTGGAGACGAAATCGTACCCAAAAAGTGGATTGTTCCTTAATTCTGGGGCACCATCAAACCGAAGGCCATTCCAGGGTCCACTTCTGTAGTACTCTGATGAACCCTTCCACATCACCACTTCGGGGTAACCATTATGTACAAGTCCCCAGGTAAAGTCTCCGGAAGAAGGGTCGTCCCAATTCTTCCAAGAAGATAAAGTCCTGTTCAGACCAGTCTTTAGATCCCACCCTACCTTCATTCCAGGCAGCAATGTATCAGAAGGGTAGTCAAAGCTCTGCCACAAGTAATTTTCTGGATTCTCGTCTTTCTCATCTCTTAATACTAGATTTCCAGAACCAAGAAGTTGAACAATTGGGTTCAGAACCTTTCTTCGGGGATTTGCTGACCAAAAAACAGTCTCGTTTTGATTGAGAAGCACGAGGTTTCCCTGACTGTCTAATCTCAACATACCAGACTTGTCTTCCACTGGATTTTCTCGATTGGCGACCCACACAACAGTTTTGACAGGGATGTTCTTGTACCATATTCCCAAGTAGAGCTTTTCTGAACTACCTGGACTGAAGAAACCCAATTCAAAACTTCCATCTCCAGAAACTAGGGTCTTACCGCCAGAAATTGACTGAGATTGGATCAGGTAATCAGCTGCACTTGAACTATGAAAGAGCACAAATAAAAACTGGGCAATGGAGAGCACATAAGATAGGCTCGTCATCAATTGCCAATCTCGAAGCTCCATTTCAATAACTCATTTTCATTCAGCAATTGAAACAAGCATTACATGATGAAGTGGGCTGTTTATGACTTTTGTTTTTGCCTGAAAGATTTCACTCCAAGTGGAAAAACGAAGTGACTGTGTAGACCAAAAACATCACGCAACCTTCATAAAATATCACCGCCTGCTGGAAAAACAGATTTCTTGTAGACCTTTTGCAAAGTCTTGTGTATTATTGGTCCACATGTAATATGAAAAGAAACCTTGTTCAATGTCGACTTCTAAACATCATAACAAAGCAGCCCTGTCTCTTTTTGACAGGTATTATAAAAAATGGAAATAAGAATGTATTCCTGTAAGTCACGATGTTCACACTCACACTGATCCACATTATAGCTTTTAGGTGAAGTCAAGTCAGGCATGAATGGGAACAGGAGCAACCTAATCTGCACTTACATCTTGAAAAATATAGTATTATGGAATATGGAATACTGCTGCTTCCTCAGAATGATACTTTCATACATATCATTATGCTAGAGGAAGGTCCATAAGTCACAAGCGGAGGATATCAAAGTCAATAAAGAGCATGAATGACTGACCAAAGTCCACTACGTCCTTTGTTTTCTTTTACTAATAACGACGCGTACCTAATGAACCGTCAAGCAAAATAATGACACCTAGAAGACAAACTTTTTCACTTAGTCCACCCTTTTAGTTACCAGTTACCACTAAACTGAACGGAATCACAGCCATTTCAGACCTAACAGAACTAAAGAAGTGTGCAAGGCTTGAACGGCAAGCATCAACAAATGCCAATCGTTGAAATGGTCAAAGAAAATAAATGCGTTTGGCTGGTAAATTGGCATAGTAACGGAGGATATCAAGGCAAAATCAAATGAATAATTTGTTCCATTTCATTTTTTCTTTTTCCTTACAACTATGCGGGACGATTGCCCTAAACGGACAAATTAAAATGGAAGAAAAATTGGGGAAATCAGAAACTATCTTGGATTTCTTGTTGAAGGACTTCCTGTAACCATAATTTTGATCCCTCCATAAGCTCAGGACTCAATCTGAACATCAAAACGCAGAATTCTAACTGATTCAGGGCGCCATCACCGTCAAAATCACCTTCTCTCAACATAGAGCGAAGATCCTCATCGGCCAAATCCTGTAGCCCCAGCGAAGCGGAATTCCTCTTGAGGCTGTCGAACGTGATGACCCCTTTATCAGAATCCATTAATAGATTAAACCCATTGCACAACTCATCTATCAAGCCATCTCCACCCAGCTTGTTGGCCATAATAGGCAAGTAATCTTGGAAATTGACTTCTGGGTTTTGAGATGCCATAGTTGGAAAAATAGAGTGAGATACTCAGAAGTTGAAAGATAGAAAGAGGTGAGAGATACATGACAAAGAGTAAGGAAGGAAATATATAAAGGGGAAAAGGGAAAGGAATCGGGATTTCCAAGAAGGAACCGCGGAAAACAACTAGGCTACAGGTAAGGAAGAAGTTAATTTACCAGGTCCTTTTTTGAGTCTGGAACTTGCCCATGGCTTTCGCAGAAGGTCATCTGGTCATGAGGGATAAAATTGTGCATGAGTAATTGTGCCAGACGCAAGTTGGATCATTGGAAGTTTCACTTCACACTACTGGAAAAAAAAAAAAAAAAAAAGACAACTTGGGGCTTGCGGGAAGGAGGGAAGGGAAGGAAGTTGTCAACTTGACAATTTGACAGTTGGCAGGAAAACCTAATACCAGTACTTTTTTTTTTCTTGATTTGGACAAACATAATACCAACATAATAATTGACACGGAGAATAAGCACCAGATATTTTCGTAAAAAATCTTACTATTAATTAATTTAATCAGTACAGTTCAAAAATCCAAAGAAACTTCACAAAAAATACTTTATAATTTTAAAGTTTAGGCGCACGATTATTGGAAATTGCAATAAGGTCATTCATAAAAAAAAATACTCACAAAACTCATCCAAAGTAACCCATTATCATAATTTTTTGTCAGAACATGAGAGAGAAGGAAATACAATACGATTCATTGGATTTTTATAGATAAATTTGGTGAAAATTATCTGTTTAAATTTTAAAAAGTTTATTAGCTAGAATTGAGAAGGGGCTGAATTTCAGAATAATGATACTTTTTTATATATAAAAATATATCCAATATTGAGGCTTTTCACCGATTTTTTTATTTGTAATATTATCCTTGAATAACCCTTGTCAAACTTTTATATTCAGGGTGATGTAGTATGCTGCAAGTATTCACCAAATTCTAGGGAACTCCATTGGAGCCCTCTGCTGTAATCATCCTTAGGGACTAAACCACTTGAACTTTTCTGAAGGGTCATGCATGCAGCCGAATCCTTGGGAACGAACTCCTCATCGTTTGAGCCCAATGGTAAATTACTCTCCTTAAATCTTCACTACACTCTTTGATATTTGCTACAATGTACGTTGATTTGCCAATGCCCTTCGTTTCCTAAGCAAGCAAGTATAATCGGGAGACAATTTAATTGGGAAACCTGTAACTATTAGTATAATTCCCGTACGATCTTGCAAGTTGGTTGTTGGAACTATCAGATGCTGTGCTTGTTTCGCCTTTTTTTTGGTTCCATTGATTGGTTCTCCACATTTGCTGCTTGATTTTCGTTAATTTTCCGATTTGGCGAACCATCAACTGGAATTAGGTCTTCATTATCCTATACCAGTATAAATTTCTGACTAATCTGATTAGTTCTCAATATTACAGTCATGGGTTGATAATTTCTGCTTCAAACACTTTATCAGTCGTTATTTTCTTGATTACCCTGTAAATAAACTAATAAGAGGAATAAGGGATGTTAACTCATAGTTGCTTCAGTTTATCTTTGATTCAACTATGATTCTGTTTTCTCCAAGGTTAGGTGTGTCCCATTGGAGTTTAATTCATACCAAACAGGATTTAGTGGGTTACTTCTTAAAAATAAGTGCTTATCCATTTCTTTTCCTCATAAAGATATAGGAGTCCTTAAGTAGTCCCATCGATAATTTGGAAGCATCCATCCGTGTAGGAGTTTACAAACTTCTATTGGGCATGAGTTAGACTCCTAATCTGTGCTAATCATCAAGGTGAATGAGGAAACCTTGAACTGGAAAGATCGCGGCCGAGGCCCTTGTGAGAGACATCTAAAGACAGGGGAATGCAAGGACAAAAGTGGATGAGCGGCATCAGCTGAAGATGCCTAGGCTAGACAGTTTGGAAAGAGAAAGAAGTACAAAACGGCTGGCTGTAGGAGAGAGTATCAAAGAAGGATTTGGGTTGAGGGAGATTCTGGAATCCTTTGATTGCCAGCCTGAGCTATCCCTCTTTCACATCTTCATGCGTCCCTGTACTATTCATCTATTTCTTGCTTAGGCTCTAAGCTTCTGTGGGTTCAAATAATTTGTTCACTTTCCACCATTACTCGATTGGAGTCAATGAAGTTCCCAGTAGTATGAATTCATAAATAGACAAATTTTTCAGCTTGCTGAATTCAGAAACGAAGAATCTGAACTAAGATTTGGTTATGAAGTTCTCTGCAGTCTGCACTCCCGACCTCTTTTAATTTGCACTAATCTTGACATGTTAAAATTCAAGCTGTGTATGCATTCAATCAGTTTTTGGTGCAACCAGAACCTGCTTCTTCCAAGGTCAACTAAAAGTCTAAAACACGAAGAAAATGATACCTTTAACGCATTTCATTGAAATGATCTCTTAAAAACATCTATTTAATGCACTTGCTCACACTCCTAAACTATGAATAACCTAACATAAATGAAGGTAATTAGAACTTAAAATGTCCATTTTCATCAGCTTATGAAACTTAAGAAACTATATGTGAATTTGAGACATTGGAAAGCAACCCTCTTTATCTTCAGGTTTCTCTTGGCATTCTACCTTGCCTCCAAAAGTGAGTGGGAAACTTCATTGATTGAACACTCTCCGGTACTTCTTGTATCAGAATCTGCTGGGACTGGATTATCCCTTTCAGTATAGAACCCAGGTTGGCATGGGTCAGGCAGTAACTTTTCACCATTCAACATTAGAACCACAGTTGACATGTTAGGCCTATCCTCTGGCCTTTGCTGAACGCATAACAGACCCACCTGAATACATCTTAACAATTCAGATGCGATAGCAGAATTTTGTAGCTGTTCATCCATTAGCTCTATTGGCCTTTCCTCAATCCATAGTTTCCATGCCTGGAAAAAAGGACAACCACAAACAAATGAGTTTAATTCCCATCTTAGCTGCAATTAAGGAAAGTTATTCATGAATCCTACATGTCCTAGAAGGTTAAGACGATGATGTGGATCACAAAATCCCCTATTCTTCTTTCCACTGATTATCTCTAATACAATTACTCCAAAGCTAAAAACATCAGATTTGGCTGAAAAAGATCCATGCATTGCATATTCTGGAGGCATATAACCACTGCAACATAATTGAAAAAAATAGAGAGAAGTTAAAAGGGGTTTGCTAGAAGAAACTAAAACAAATTAATTAAATGCATACTATGTTCCCATCACTCTGTTTGTATTTTCCTCAGTTTGATCTCCTCCAAAAATTCTAGCCATGCCAAAGTCTGATATTTTTGGATTCATATCATTGTCTAGAAGAATGTTGCTGGTTTTGAGATCTCGATGGATGATTCGCAATCTTGAGTCTTGATGAAGATAAAGAAGGCCTCGAGCAATACCATCAATAATATGGAATCGCTTAGTCCAATCCAATAACTTAGTTTGTGTTGGATCTGACATATTTCACTTTCTAGTTAGCATAGAAAGTAATAAATTTTGAAAATTTTAATAAGAGCCATAGACTTATAGACATCATACCAAAAATAAAGTAATCCAAGCTTCCATTGGGCATGAATTCATATATCAACAGCTTTTCTTCTTGTTCTATAGAACAACCAAGAAGCTTTACAAGATTGCGATGTTGGAGTTTTGCAATCAACAAGACTTCATTTTTAAACTCATCTATTCCTTGTACTGATGTTTTGGAAAGCCTCTTTACTGCAATCTCCTGTCCATCAGCTAGTATTCCCTGCATAATAGTTTTGGAAAAGTTGAAACTTAAAAGTCTAGTGAGGAAAATGAAAACTTAAGTACAAAATCGTTACCTTGTAGACTGGTCCGAAGCCACCTTGCCCTAATTTGTTACTCTCAGAAAATTGATTTGTGGCATTAAAAATGCTTGAAAATTCAAATATTGGTAAATCAATGTTATCCTTGTCACCCTTGTCCTTCCAAATATTTGAAAATGCTTTGCCTGAAACGGTGAAAGGTGAGTTCTATGTTGGTGATTATTTACATATAGGCATTTTGTTCCAATCTAAACGCAGAATCATCTACATTAAAAAGGAATAGACCTAGGTTCACTTTTTTATTTCTTCCATATCAAGACTTTCAGTAAGATTATATCCTACTTGAACATGTTAACTTAAATATTCAATCATGTGATGCTGTGTTATTAAAATCATATCCTTATCCACAAAATCATACACTTATGATGTTATTATGAAAAACTTAAAAAGATCATAAAAATTCTAAATCTAGTCATTCGGAATTCACCTGGACGCATGAGTTTGTTCTTCTTAATCCAAATAGTCAATCCAAGTACTACTATGCTCATGAAAAATATAGTACAACCGATCACAATTCCTGCAAGCTTCTTCTTGTCCACTGCAAGATCCGAGATCTTCAGAATAATATCCACGCACAAGCATGCTCAAGAGCTTAATTACACAGAATATTAAATGAATGATACACACATACCTGGGTCTGAAGCTACTGATACTCGTAAATAAAAGTCTTGTCCTCCCTCTGAGAGTTCTCTCATGTCGACAATTTTATCAAACCAATGCACGCAACCACTTCCTCGATCAGTGATATTCAAATTAGAATATGCCGTGCAAGTGCAGTTTCTCAAACATAGCTTTTCACATTCCTGTAAGTTCATGGTCTTATTGTACCAGGAAGCAGTCGTGTCTGGCAACTTCATTCTTTTGTACTTTTGAAAGCTATCTCCCCTTCCACATCCAAGTTGAGTTGTTCGAATGCACCCACCGGACGTGCTTCTTGCGTACCCGGTCAAGCATTCACAACTCTCAGAGTTACTCCCGTTGCAATTAGTATTTGGACCACACAAGGCATATCTTTCACACTGATCAAACTGGCTTGGGTAGAGCATATCCCATCTATTTGCCTGAGGAGACCATGTAAAACGTATTGGATAGCCTTCTGGCGTCAGCCTGCTTCTCATTAGTGTTGAATTATTTTGGACAGCATATTCATAGAAGACTCCATCTTCACTCAGCTCAAAAAATAATTTCATGAATATGATATGTTTCAGTTCTGGGGTACCTGTAAAGCCAAGCCCATTCCACGGTCCTGCTCTGTATATTATTTTGTTTTCCCTTGTGACAACTAGCTGAGGAAGGCCTTTAGGATCTATGTGCATAGAAAACTCACCAGGGGCAGGATCTTGCAGGGTTTTCCAGGAAGTTAGACCTATATACTGACCTGTCCTGATGTTGCTTCTAATTTTCATTCCAGGGAGAAAAGTATCGCCTGGATAATCAAAGCTCTGCCATAATATGTTGCTCAAGTTCTTTTCGTTTCTCACCACGAGGTTTCCTGAATCCAACAGCTGAACAACTGGTTTCTCTGCATTTTTTGACGCATCTGATGACCAAGTTTCGATCCTTTTGCTATCCAAGATTCTTAGAATTCCTTTATCGCTATCTATCTGCAAAACTCCTGCGGCATCATAGAGTGGTTTTTCTCTGTTGGCCACCCATACGACTGTTTTCTCAGCAATATTTTTGTACCAAATTCCCACATAACGGCTCTTTGCATTTGCAGGGTTGAAGAATCCAGCTTCGAATATTCCTCCCTTTGAAATCAGAGTTTCATTGTGACCATCACGCAGGGGTTGGCTTGGGGTTATCATGTCCAATGTGGAGGACGTTCTTGTGAAGCACAATAACAGAAAATACAGAGCAAGCATTTCGAAGTTTTTCATTGATTATTCTTATGGATGGCGGGAACTGAAACTGTTGGAAGATATTTGGGGAAATTCGAAAGCCAGAATTTGATGAGTCTGCTAAGTTGTGATTCGAACTTGGAATTAAAATGGACTTGATGAAAAGGAGACAAAGCAACTACTTTGGGGGCAATATTGATGGCATGATCAATACTGATTGGTGACTTGATTTTAAATTTAATATCTTGTCTGCCATGTGTTCAAGGAAACAGATGATTCAGAACTACCTCTCTTAAAGACGCATTGAGATTGATACCCAATAGTAAGTTATGTAAACTGCCAACTAATCTAAGATGTTTGTATATTTCCACGTAGGTTTTGCCTTATACTAAAAAGTTCAACAGAAATTGATTTGATGCTGTGCATTCGAATGAATAATTCAAGCATACGATGAGTTTCTGATGGCAGCAATCTCTTTGAAACCGTATTTTAAACACCATTATCAATTAACCGTATTTTAAAATGGTCATGAATAATGAAATAAACATATTAGATATTGATATGCTTATATCATATGTACATGAAATGAACCTAATTAGGACGGATTAATGGATGAGATTAATTAGGAATGTCGGGCAGTGTGCATGGGTGGTAGCAAAAGTAGTTAAGTTTCGCACTCACAATGAATTTCTTTGACGTGTTATTGGTCCCCCCACGTTTCAACAACCTCCTTCCAAATCCATAAATAAGGCCCACTTGGCCTTTGAATTATGTTTGGGCCTATCCATCAATGTACGTACGGCTGAATATATCTCATCAAAATGTGATTCAAACATGTCATTTTCCCCACGAGCTCATTCCTTTTTGCAATTATATTTTGAATCTGAGCACACTTATACTGCCTGTTAAAAGGGAAGTAAAAAAGTATGTATTATCATTGGTCCTATGAAGAAATTGATGCATGGATTTGTGAGCAATGACGTATGTTAAGAAGGCTCTTGATTACATTTATTATCAACAGCCTTTGCTAGCCTCTCTGCGTGTGAAATAAGAGTATTTCAACATCAATGAATGTCCCTTCGAGATTAACTATATGTATCAGCCTTATATAATTATGCCTTAAAATTGATTAACCTGCCATTATCCCTGTTGATCTTGACAGGTTGCTTCCTAACCTCCTTCAATTTGTCTCTCCAACAAGCTGGTGCTTTACTGTTTAATTTATTTCCACAAGTGGTCGATCCAGAAGTGGCTTGATTGGTCAAATATAATTGCACATATTTATTCATCAGTTTTTAGTAGAACTGACACTACACTGCTCACACATATATACCCACCCCTATAATATCATCAAACCTGAGTACAGGCAGTCAAAACTTGCAATCTTCATTTTCTTCAGCTTAAGCTAAGGGAATTAAATTTATTTTGAAACATTACATGTGAAGTTGGGACATTGGGAGGTTCAAGCTTGTTTAGGGTTCTATCTTGGCTCTAATGTTGAGTTGGAAGCTTCATTAATTGAACATTCTCCGCTACTTCTTACAATAGAATCTGCTAAGGTTTGATTATCCCTTCCAATGTAGAACCCAGGTTCGCCTGGGTTAGGAAGTGACTTTTCACCATTCAGCATTAAAACCACAGTCGACATGTTAGGTCTGTCCTCTGGTCTTTGTTGCACGCATAATAGACCCACCTGAATACATCTTAACAGTTCAGAAGAAGTAACTGAATCTTGCAGTTGTTCATCCATTAGGTCCAGTGGTTTTTTTTCAATCCACAGTTTCCATGCCTGACAATGAAACAATAGCCACAAACGAGTGAGTGTAAAAATTCCCATCTTTTAGTTACAATTAAATAAACTTCATCATAAAACCTACATGTCCCAGGAGGTTAAGACGATGATGGGGATCACAAAATCCCCTATTTTTCCTCCCACTAATTATCTCCAATACCATTACTCCAAAGCTAAAAACATCTGATTTGTCAGAAAAATATCCATGTACTGCATATTCTGGAGGCATATAGCCACTGCAACATAATAAATAAAAAGGGAATTTGTTAAAAGGGGTTTGCAAAGAAAAAAACTAAAAAAAAAATTAATTAATTAAATACATACTATGTTCCCATCACTCTATTTGTGTTTGCCTCAGCTTGATCTCCTCCGAAAATCCTAGCTAAACCAAAGTCTGATATTTTTGGATTCATGTCAATGTCAAGAAGAATGTTGCTGATTTTGAGATCTCTATGGATAATTCGCAATCTTGAGTCTTGATGAAGATAAAGAAGACCTCTAGCAATCCCATCAATAATATGGAATCGTTTAGCCCAATCTAGTAGCTTAGTTTTTATTGAATCTGACAAAATTTGTTTTCAAGTTAGCATGCATGGAGACTACTAAATAAAACTTGTTAAAATTATTGATGCAAGAGCCATAGGTTTTATAGAGTTCATACTAAAAATAAAGTAGTCCAGGCTTCCGTTAGCCATGAATTCGTAAATCAATAACTTCTCTTCTTGTTGAATAGAACAACCTATAAGCTTTACAAGATTGCGGTGCTGGAGTTTTGCAATCAACAAGACTTCATTTTTAAACTCATCCATTCCTTGTCTTGATGTTTTAGAAAGCCTCTTTACCGCAATTTCTTGTCCATCTGCTAATATGCCCTGTGTAGTAGTTTCAAGTTAAAATTTTGGTGATTTATAAAAAGAAAGACCTTGATTAACTATTGTTACCTTGTACACTGATCCAAAACCTCCTTGTCCCAATTTATTTATCTCTGAGAATTGATCCGTGGCATTGAAAATGGTTGAAAATTCAAATATTGGTAAATCAACGTCGTCTTTGTCACTCTTGTCCTTCCAATAAATTGTGTTCCCTGAAAAGGTGTAGGGTGTGTTCTTTATATAATTGATTGTTTACAAATAAGAAGTTCTTCCAAATCTAAAGGAAAATCTATACATGTTAAAAAGGTTTAGACTTGGGTTCGCTTCTTTGTACCTTTGCTATCAAGATTTTTAATAAAATTGTAGAATATTTAAACATTTATATTTTTTTTCAAACATTCAATCAATGATGCTAAAGTGGAAAAAAAACCTCATACTTATCCACAAAATTTCGTTCACCTGTCGAGTAATTAAACTTATATGCTTGCCTTATTTTAATTGAAAAATGAATGCTAGAAAAAATTGCATGCAAGTTTTCCCCCTAAAAACTTGAGATCATGAAGCTTGCAAATATCTAGTCGTCAAAAAACTAGTTGTCATGAATTTATCACCTGGATGCATGAGCTTCTTCTTAATAGTGAATCCGATTATTACCATGCTCATGATTAATAAAGCGCAGCCGATCACAATTCCTGCAAGCTTCCTCTTGTCCATGCTATTTTTAACTGTCAGATCTAAGATCCTCAGAATATAATCCACACACGAGAAAGCCATATATCATTATATTATATGAATTATACTCACATACCTGGGCCCGAAGCAGCATATACTCGTATATAAAACTCTTGCCCTCCCTCTGCGAGTTCTCTCAAGTCGACAATGTTATCAAACCAATGCAAGCAGCCACTTCCTCCGTCACTAATATTCAAATTAGAATATGCCATGCAACTGCAGTTTCTCAGGCACAGTTCTTCACATTCCCCTAAGCTCATGGTCTTATTGTACCTTGAAGTAGACGTGTCTGGTAATTTCATTCGCTCATACTTTTCAAACCTATCCCCCTCTCTACATTCAAGTTGAGTTGTTCGCGAACACCCACCAGACGAATTTGCTTTGAATCCTGTCAAGCACTTGCAACTCCCACCAGAGTTGCAGTTAGTATTTGGACCACAGAAAGCGTAATTTTCACACTGGTCGGACGGGCTGGACCGGATAATTTGCCAACTATTTGTCTGAGAAGACCATGCAAAACGTACTGGATAGCCTTCTGGTAGTAGTCTGCTTCTCATTAGTGTGGAATTATTTAGGATAGCATATTCATAAAAGACTTCATCTTCACTCAACTCATAAAGTAATTTCATGAATTTGATGTCTCTCAGTTCTGGGGTACCTGTAAAACCAAGCCCATTCCACGGTCCTGCTCTGTATATTATTTTGTTTTCCCTTGTGACAACTAGCTGAGGAAGGCCTTTAGGATCTATGTGCATAGAAAACTCACCAGGGGTAGGATCTTGCAGGGTTTTCCAGGAAGTTAGACCTATATACTGACCTGTCGTTACGTTGCTTCTGATTTTCATTCCTGGAAGGAAAGTGTCGCCTGGATAATCAAAGCTCTGCCATAATATGCTTCTCATGTTCTTTGCATGTCTCAGAACTAGGTTTCCTGAATCCAACAGCTGCAAAACTGGGTTATCTGCTAGTTGTTTTGATGCATTATTGGAGGACCAAGTTTCGATCCCTTTGCTGTCCAAGATTCTAAGAATTCCTTTATCACTGTCTATCTGCAAAACTCCTGAGGCATCGTGGAGTGGTTTTTCTCTGTTGGCCACCCATACGACCGTTTTGTCGGGAATATTCTTGTACCAAACTCCCACGTAACGCCTCTTTGAATTTACGGGGTTGAAGAATCCAGCTTCGAAGATTCCTCCTTCAGAAATCAGAGTTTCATTGTGGCCATCACGCAGGGGTTGGCTTGGGGTTATCATGTCCAGCGTGGACGACATGCTTGTGAAGCATAGTAACAGAAAATACACAGAAAGCTTTCTCAAGTTTTCCATCGTTTTTCTTATGACTCGATGGGTGGGTATTGATCGATTGTTGAGGAGATTTGTGGGGATCCAAATTCGAGAAATTTGATGAGTATTCTAAGTTGTGATTTGAACCTGGAATTTGAATGGACTTTAAGGACACAGAACAACTACTTTGGGGGCCACAGTGGTTGCAAAATTAAGACTGATGTCGAAAGAGTGTTGATGGTTTGTTTTTAATACATGGTTGGGAGACCACTTCAATGCACCATTTTATTATCTATAAATACCCTTCACCGCAACTTCATTTTAAGAATGAGTGAATAAGAATTCTTGATTGTCTGAGTTCTTTTATTTTTCTTTGTTCTATCTTCATATATCCTGTTAGAAGTCAAAGACAATATATTTCAACCTTTAGGAATATTGTCTGCCGACAAAGAAAAACGTGATGAGTCAGGAATATCGTCCAGCAAACATATAGGATTAGAAAATGAATAAGCGTTTTCATATTGAACTAATTGTATATAAATATGCATTTGTACATTATATAAATGAGAACTTTTGATTTACTTTTGTACATGGTATCAGAGAGCCACGTTCTTTGTTTTGCATCTGAGTTAATTTTTTTTTCCATTTAAAACTCTATTTTTTCTGGAGATCAAGCTTCCTTCTCTTTCAGATCTACTGTCGTCAGTGCTCCCTATAAGAACACGTGCCACCCCTCCTTGTTCTCCACCCCAAGATCGGCTAGAACCCAGGTTCCGGCAGCCTTCTGACAGCGTGTGGCCACCCACGTGCCGCCCTCATCTTTGACGCTTCAGGACACACGCCGCGCGTGTGGTGTGCTCCGACCTCCGTTCACAACAGCGTTTTCGATGCACTGATCGACGCAGCTTCTTCTACCCACTCCTAAAGTTTCATGGCCATCTGACACTTTTTGAATTTTGTGCTTGGTTCTTCGCTTTCTGTTTCAACGTTCGTGAATTGCAATTTGTTACTAACTTCAGTGTTCTGAGTTAGTATTTTTTGTCTGAGGGTCCCTTGTCTTGATTAAGGTACTATATATCTTGTTTTGATATATTTCTGAGGGTCCATTGGGTTGCAACTTGTTTAAAATTACTCGACTAGTTTGCTTGTGATATATTGTGAGTCCTCCTGTTTATGTGTTGATATTCTGTGAGAATCGTCCGTGCACTACTATTCAACTCACAATATGTCTGATTCTAAAAACTTTGATATGTTACCTATGTCTGCAAAAATTACTGCTTCACAGTTAAGTTGGACAAATTATAGTGATTGTAACAAAACGGTTAGAGTTTATATTCCGGGGATTGAGATGGATACCCATTTAACTGAGAATCCTCCTTCTGGTGACGAAACAAAACTTTTGACTTGGTAAAGAGTAGATGCTCAAATTTTGTTCCAAATTCGAAATTCAATTGAGCCACGGATTCTATCTTCTGTTAGTCATTGTAATACTGTAAAAGAAATCATGAGTTATCTTGAATTTATGTTTTCTGGAAAAAGAAATATTACTCGGGTTCATGAAATCTGTAAAGGTTTTTATCGTTCTCAACAGCAAGATCGTCCATTGAAAGATTTCTTTTTGGACTTCAAGAGGATGTATGAAGAAATAAAAGTACTTATGTCTCCACAAGCATATCTCTCAACTCGAATCAAGAACTTGGAACTTCAGGCTATCATAAGTTTTCTTGAAGCTCTCAACCCGTCTTATGAGACTATTCGTTCTCAGATTCTGTCCAGTCAAGAGCTTCCTTCTCTTGAAGATGTTTTCTCCTGGGTTCTTCGTGCTGATAGCTTGATTCACCCTTCTGTAGATCAAACTGCAAGTGCTCTAGCTGGGCGAGGTCCCTTTAAGAATAGGAATTATGGGTACAAACAAAATAACTATTCTCCTACAATGACTTCTGGCAGTATTATCTGCAATTATTGCAAGGAACCGGGACACATTAAGAGAAATTGTCGAAAATTGTAAAATAAACAGCAGCATGATCAACAACGTGGCCTTGCTCATATTGCCCAGACACCTGGTCTCTATGATTCTGGATTTAGATCTTCTTCTGCAGGGGCTCTAGCTACAGGTACTCTATCCTCTGGTCTTACTACTGCTTCCACTAAGTGGATTATTGATTCTGGTGCCACCGATCACATGACAGGTAATAACAAGGTATTAAAACTCGGACCAGGCATTGAACCGGTCGGGGTACTGGGTTAAGGGTCAGTGGGTTAAACCGGGACCAAACCGGAGCCAAACCGGGACCAAACCGATGAGAAATTGAAAATTTTAGACTTATAGTATGAAATTCTAAAGGAAAAATTTTAAAAAAAAATTTAAAAATACCAACCCGGACCGGACCGGACCGATTTACTGGCCGGTTCGCCGATTCCCGGGCTGGACCGGCCGGTTCGGTCCGGGTTCAATAAGCATGGGTAATAATCACTTATTCTCTTCATATGCTCCCTATACCAACCCATCATCCATATTTATCGCCAATGGTTCTCCCGTTCGGGTTACTGGCGCAGGCACTGTTTAACCAACTGCCTCCCTCTCATTATCCTCTGTTCTTAATGTTCCAGATCTCACCTTTAACTTTTTATCTCTAAGTAAACTCACTCGTAAGTTAAACTGCTTTATCTCATTCTTCCCTGACCGTTGTTTAATTCAGGATCTATCGACGAAGCAGATTATTGGTAGAGGCTATGAATCTGGTGGACATTACATCCTTGATAATCAGGTGCCACGTTCTGTTGCTTGTTCTGGTGAGTCGTCTCTCTTTGAAGTTTATTGTCGTCTAGGTCATATGTCACTTTCGTCTCTCCGAAAATTGTATCTCAATTTTCTTTTGTGTCTACTTTAGATTGTGAGTCATGTCAGTTTGCCAAACATCATCGTATTCATTTGGCACCTTGCGTCAATAAACGGGTTGCGTCTCCTTTTGAGTTAGTACATTTTGATGTTTGGGGTCCTTGTTCAGTTATGTCTCAGACCGGTTATCATTATTTTATCACTTTTATTGATGATTTTTCCCGAACCACCTGGCTTTACTTAATGAAATAACGTTCTAAATTGATTACTCATTTTCATAATTTTTGTACTAAAATTCAAACCCAGTTTAACACTCCAGTGAAAATATTACGAAGTGATAATGCAAAAGAATATTTTTCCGCCCCATTCATCAATTATATGCAAATTCATGGTATTCTTCACCAATCCTCTTATGCTTATACCCCTGCTCAAAACGGTGTTGTTGAAAGAAAGAACCGACATCTCTTAGAAACTACCCGAGCCTCATGTTTCATTCCTTAGTCCCCAAAAGTTTTTGGACTGAAGCTGTCTCTACTGCCTTTTTTCTCATCAATCGCATGCCTTCAACTGTTCTTGGTGGGGATATTCCGTATTATGTTCTATTTTCCACCTCTAAGTTGTTTCTTATTGATCCTAAAATTTTTGGTTGTGTCTGTTTTGTTCGGGATGCCTGTTCTAGTGTTAGAAAACTTGATCCCAAGTCCCTAAGATATGTTTTTCTTGGCTATTCTAGAATTCAGAAAGGTTATCGGTGCTAGAAAACTTGATCCCAAGTCCCTAAGATAGTGTTAGAAAAATTGATCCCAAGTCCCTAAGAAAACTTGATCCCAAGTCCCTAAGATATGTTTTGAGAAGCAAGAAAGACATTCTTTTGACTCAAAGAAAGTATGTTCTCTATCTCTTAAACACTACAAAAAAAAAGGTATTTCGTAGCGGTGTACTTGTAGCGGTTATATTAAACCGCTACAAATTATAGTATTTGTAGCGGTTTTTTCCTAAACCGCTACAAATTTGTAGCGGCAAGAATATTTGTAGCGGTTTCCTACAAAAAACCGCTACAAATTTGGCGCGAAATTCCCGCCAAAACTTGTAGCGGTTATTTTGTAGCGGTTAATGCACATAAACCGCTACAAAATACCAAAGGTCAGAATTTTGTAGCGGTTTTTACTGAAAACAGCTACAGAATTTCAAGAGACTCCAAATTTGTAGCGGTTCTGGGAAATAACCGCTACTGAATTTCAAACGTTGTGAAGATTTGTAGCGGTTATTGTAGAACCGCTACAAATTTAATTATTTGTAGCAGTTAGAGTAGCGGTTATTTTAAATAACCGCTACTAATATCTGGCCTATTTAAACCCCTCGCCTCCTCCATTTCTCATTTTGCTCATTTTGTTTCCTGAGGTTTCTCTGAGTGGTTTATTCGATATTTGAGCGTTCAGACGAGTCTATAGGAGTTTTTGGTCAGTATTCCGCAGTATTTACACTTGAGGTACGTATATAACATGTATTTTTATTTATATTTGTATTTTTATTATATTTTTGTATAATAATGGACTAATTTTTTTTTTAATTTGTACAGTTGATATGGCTTCAGGACAGGATAAGGGGAAGGCCCCTGTGCTCCCCAGACCGACTTTACGGGGTGGCGGCAGCCGGGCAGGGGGCAGAGGGAGGGGGCAGCGCGCAGGCAGGGCTACCGAGGCATCTCAGCCCATCCCTCCACAGGAACCGCAGACGATCCCACAGGCGACGACCGCAGCTGAGGTGCCTGAGGTGGAGGTGCCAGAGATTAGCGTTGAGGACTTCCTCAACGAGGAGGAGTTCGAGATCCCGATTAGTGGGTTCAGGGAGATGGAGCAGTTCCTCGATGAGGAAGAGGCTCGGGAGCAGAACAACCCACGAGGGTCGTCTTCGCGGTCCACTGGGTTTGAGGTGCAGGTCGAAGGTAAATTATTTAATTATTTAAATTTTTAACTTTTTAACTTTGAATTATAATTTATCTAACGTGCGGTCAACTGTGCAGATGAGCAGGGGAACGTGTCGACGAGGAGGCTGGATGTGGTCGGTCTGAACAGCATGGACCGGTCCCTGCGAGTTGTAGTGCCGTGGAACGAGGGCACTGACCAGCCGATCCACAATGGGGGTCACCTGCTCAACCGCTTCCTGAGCGACCTGGGATCGAATTGGATGCGGTTCCCCCTTCACTTCCCGACGTGGAGGCACATTCCGAAGGGGCCGAAGGACCAGGCTTGGGAGGAGGTGGTTCAGGTAATTAAAACTATTTAATTAATATCTTTTGTAATTAATTCTATTTAATTATTTTTTTTAAATTATGATTTTTAGTATTACTGATATTTAAATGTATTTTTTTCAGCTACGGTTTGCCGTCCGGGCCAACCGGAAGAGGTACGCCCTCGTGAAGATGGGCGACGCCTGGAGGAACAGGAGGAACCGTCTCTTCCACAGTGTGGATGGGGACGGGACGATGCCTCTGGAGCAGCTGCAGGAGAGCGTCCCGAACGGCGTGCCGCCGAACGACTGGGCGTGTTTCGTCCAGTTCAGGAGGAGCCCTCAGGCGCAGATAATGTATTTATTATATTTTTGATATATAATTTTCTAATTGTTAAATATTAAATTATAATTTCAATTTAATTTGTATTTAATTTCAAATTTTATAATACATTTAATTATTTGTTTTTCCAGGAGCTTTCTCAGAGGAACGCCGCGATCCGGGCGCAGCAGACGATCCACCGCACAGCAGGATCGAAGACCTTTGCTGTGACCTACAGCGAGCTGGTAACTTTTCAAGTGCTTCACTTACTTTTAGCTGATTATTTCATAATACTAATTGTTTTGTAATTGTTTCAGGAGACGAGGGCACAGCAGGAGAACCGTCAGACGGACTATGCGGAGCTGTACGCCATCACACACAGACACCGTGACGGGACTGCGACCTCTCAGCAGGCAGAGGCGGCGATTGTAAGTTATTTTATTATTATATTTTTTATAAAACCAAGCTAATAATGAAAAATGGTAATTATTAATTGTTTCATAAAATGGCAGGAGCGGATGCAGTTGTCGCAGGCTGAGCTGCGACAAACCCAGCCTGAGGAGTCACAGGGGTCAGTGGACCCGACGGCTCCTCTGAAGGCGGGTTTGGCTCAGCCTGAGCACCCCGGACGAGTGCGGGGGATGGGGATAGGCGCCAGACCCAGCATGATCTACGGCAGGAGCGCCGCCTCTGAGGCTGGCAGCTCTAGAGGGGTCAGACGTCGGAGGGACGAGTCGATTGACCAGCTGCGGTCAGATTTGGAGCAGACGCAGCAGCAGATGGCGCAGCAGCAGATGGCGCAGCAGCAGCAGCAGATGCAGCAGATGCTGCAGGTGCACGCAGATACGATGTACGCTCAGCAGACGCAGTGGCGTGAGATCGCGAACACCATGCTCGAGGGAGCATGGAGTCGCCTGTTCCCGAACGAGCAACATCCAGCGGTTCCCCCTGTCCCTCACTACGTCGTCCCGAGTACTGCTCCTCCTCCTACTGCTCCTCCTCCTGCTGATGACGATGGTGCGGTTCAGTCTGCGCAGCGGCCCGATCCAGCGGCATCTGAGGGAGCCCCACCTGAGGGAGCACCAGAGGATCAGCCCCCAGCTCCTTAGTTTAGGACTTTTTCTTTTCTTTTAAACATTTGTAAATATTTATGAGATTTTATTTCAGAATTTTCTTATTGTGTTTTATATAATTATATTTATATTATTATATCGCATTGAAATAATTTATAAATGATTTAAATCTAAATTTAAAAAATAAATAAATTATATATATATTTGTAGCGGTTCTAACCTAAAACCGCTACAAATGTAAATATTTGTAGCGGTTTTAAACTAAAACCGCTACAAATGTATAGATTTGTAGCGGTTATTAGTACATAACCGCTACAAATATATAATAATTTTATAAATTAAATATATATATAATTTATTTTTTTAAATATATTTTAAAAAAATATATATATACATTTCTAAATAATTTATAAATGTATATTTGTAGCGGTTTTGAACTCATAACCGCTACAAATTTACTTATATATTTGTAGCGGTTTCCCTTCAGAAACCGCTACAAATATATATGTTTGTAGCGGTTACACACTAATAACCGCTACAAACACTCAAATCATTTGAATTTTGAAATTTGCCGCCTTTGTGCACATTTATAGCAGTTATCTCATGTATAACCGCTACAAATTAGAAAATTATTTTTATATTTAATGTCCAACGGCTTTAATATTAGTAGCGGTTTAATATATTTAACCGCTACTAATTCTTTGAACATTAGTAGCGGTTATATATATAAAACCGCTATAAATACTCAACAAGTACATTTTGAATTTCCCACCAATTAACGGCTTGAATATTAGTAGCGGTTTTATAAATGTAACCGCTACTAAATTATAAACGTTGGAATTCCTGTAGCGGTTGGTGTAGCGGTTTAATAACCGCTACAAAGTTATAAACGTTGGATTTTCAAAATATAAGGTTCTAGGCATTCGTCATTATCTTCTCACTCATTCTTCTTCTCTATACTTTCTTCTCTCTCACTTGTAGCTATGGATAAATCTTGGATAAGGTTGCCGCGCAATTCTCCTGAATATTTGTACGGATTAAACAGTTTCTTATATTTCGCATTCACTCACGCCAGCTGTAACGGCAAGATCGTCTGTCCGTGTCGGAAATGCAAGTTCAAGAAGTGGCATCCACGAAATGTTGTGAAGGAACATTTGCTTGTGAAGCCTTTCCCTGAGGACTATACGTTCTGGGTAGTTCATGGTGAGAAGGCCGGCGTTAGATATGACGAGGCTCTTCCTCGAAGTTCTCAAGTAGGCGTTCATGTAGATGAAGATGATCCTGTGAATGATGCTGTGCGTGATGCGTTTGGATTTCAAGGCGACAACTTCAACGAAGAAGTGCACGGCTCTGAGCCGGCTTTTATGGGAAATGAAGCAGCTCGGGATTTTTTCAGCTTGATGGATGAGGTAGATCGTCCTTTATATCAAGGTTGTCGCAAATATTCTAAATTATCTTTCTTGATCAAATTGTATCATATCAAGTGCTTGTGTGGGATCACGGATAAGGGAATGTCGATGTTGCTCGACTTATTACAAGATACATTCCCCGACGCCGAGATTCCCACAACCTTCTACGAGGCCAAGAAGATCATCAACAGGTTGGGGTTGAATTATCAAAAGATTGATGCGTGCCTAAATGATTGTATGCTGTATTGGGGAGACGATTCCAGCAGGGAGACGTGCAAGAGATGTCACACATCAAGGTACAAGACAATTCAAAAGGGGAAAAAGCAGAAGAAGAAACCCGCAAAGATTCTCAGGTATTTCCCTTTGAAACCTCGTCTACAAAGATTATTTATGTCGTCTAAAACTGCTGAGCACATGAGGTGGCATGCCGTTGATAAAAATGAAGACGGTAAATTAAGACATCCGCGGGATGCAGCTGCTTGGAAAACGTTTGATAACGACTTTCCAGATTTTGCGACTGACCCCAGAAATGTCCGGCTTGCGTTGGCGACCGACGGTTTCAATCCTTTCGGGAATCTTAGCACAAGTTATAGTATTTGGCCGGTAGTCTTAGTTCCCTACAACTTACCCCCTGGATGTGTATGAAACAAAGCTCTTTCATTATGTCTATGATCATTCCAGGCAAAAAGGCACCGGGCAATGACATCGATGTGTATCTCCAACCGCTTATTGCGGAATTGCTTGACCTATGGAATGTCGGCTTGGAGACATACGACGCTCACAGCAAGACTTTGTTCAACATGCGTGCAGCCTTGATGTGGACGATCAGTGACTTTCCTGGCCTTGGCACATTATCTGGTTGGAATGTGCACACTGGATCGGCGTGTCCGGCTTGCAATTTCGACTTTGACGCACTGCGCGTTCCCCACAGCCGAAAGTGGTGCTTTATGGGGCATCGGAGGTTTCTCAATGGAACGCATAAGTTCAGATTGCAACGGAATCGCTTCAATGGGAAACCAGAGAAAAGAGGACCACCTCAAACTTTGTCCGGTACAGATATCTTACAGCAGCTTGAGCATGTTGACGTCGAGTTTGGAAAAAGCGACGATTCAGCACAAACTCGCCAAAAGACGCGCAGGACTTCGGCGCCTCAGCAGTGGAAGAAGATAAGTATCTTCTTCACGCTTCCGTATTGGAGATCTAATTTACTTCGCCATAGTGAGTTGTTAAGGTTTAATTTTTGACTTAGTGAGTAATTTAACTCTCAAATCATTTTGAGTAAGGATAACGTATATTTCATATTTCCAAAAAGCATTCATCATCAATTTGTTTAAATCAAAATTTCATTAATTATCTCAACAATTTCTCAAAAACCCCGAAAAAAAAAGTCTAGGTTATTTTCCATTATTAAAAAAAAATTCAATTTCAAACTCATCTTAATATTCTTGTCACTTAGTTTAGTTTAGGAATTAAATAAAAGACTCCTCAAGAGAATACGTTTAACTTAATTTAACATGATGCGATTAAAGGTTTTAAATCATCATCTCACCCCCAACCATGAAAATGTGGTTACCTTATTGGTCCTTATAGTTTCGCATGTGTAGCCTACCTTCCAACTTTTGTTCTTTTCTTTTTTTTTTAATTAAGGGAGTCACGGTTTGAAATTACAAACGAAATCGAACCTATGACCTCCCACTTATAAGAGAATTCTCATGCCACTAGACTATAGAATCATTAACTTCCAACTTTCGCTTTACACATAACAGTCCCACTGTATTAATCAAACCTTAATTTATTTTAGTGGAAATTGAAACTTCCATTAACTAAGAGAATACAACAAAACAGTGTGATTAATTTACCCTTGTATTTGACTCTGTCGCTTAATCAAGCAAGGTTTACCCCAAAACAATATATTTATGATTCCTTTGTTAATCCTTTACTTGATTCCTGATATTGATCCAATTTAACTGAGATATACCAGAAAATGAAGTAGAAACATCCTATAGTGAAAACGTGCAATGTTCGCCAAGAGAAGTAACATACACATAAGGAAGTCCAAACTCATCTAGCTTCCATAACAGAGGCAGTCATGTTATTGATAGAAACATCTGCTGAGCTTCCATCTGATCTTGAACTTCTGATGATGCCTCTTACATTTAGGAAAGCCACGGGCTTAGGCAAAGGAATCGCTATACTCTCATTCCCAAGCATTGAAACAACATCAGACATGTTCGGTCTGTCTTCTGCACTTTCTTGAACACAAAGCAATGCTATGTTCACGTATCTTCGAACCACCATTTTGTTTATGGATGCACCTTCTAAGGTTGAATCCATCAGCTCTGTTCCTCTCCCACTTGTCCATAGGTCCCATGCCTTTAAATTAAAGCCACATAGAAGTAAAGACCCCAACATTATAATGTCAATACGGAAAGTAACTGATCTCTGCTAGCTTCTAGAAATCACAATTTTTCTATAATCAATTCTGAACTTGCAGAATGAGTTAGATGCTTACGTATCCAAGAAGATTGAGGGAGTTTGTGTTATACAAGCCGGTATTCTTTTTGCCACTTATTATCTCCAACAAAAGGACCCCAAAGCTAAACACATCTGATTTTATTGAAAAAATGCCTTCTAACGCATATTCAGGAGACATATAACCGCTGAAGGCCACCAATAGAACAAATGAGATGCTTATTAATGAAATATATATACTTCTAAAATGCTTATATATAATGGCAATTGATTTGATCTACTTGAAACTTTCTCTTCATAGACTAAGAGCATTTTCTAATTGTACTTACTAAGTTCCAACTATCCGATTTGTATTTGCTTGTAATTCATTTCCACCAAATAGTCTTGCTATTCCAAAATCTGATATTTTGGGATTCATGTCGATATCCAACAAAATGTTGCTAACTTTTAGATCTCTGTGAATGATTCGGAACCTAGAATATTGATGAAGATAGAGAAGACCTTGGGCAATCCCATCAATTATCCGAACTCGAGTTTCCCAATTTAGAATCTTGCGTTTTGTTGCATCTGTTTTGCAACACAATAAATTAGGCCTGATTAAAATAGAATGAGAAGATTTCACAATCAAGTTATAAGGAGTTCTGAAAAAGCGAAGTACAAACCAAAAAGGAAAAAATCCAGGCTTTTGTTTGGCATGAATTCATAGATAAGCATCTTTTCATCACGTTCAACGCAGCAACCCAAAAGCCTGACAAGGTTGTTGTGTTGGAGTTTTGCAATGAGCATTGCTTCATTTTTCAACTCCTCCCATCCTTGACCAGATCTTGCAGATAGCCTTTTGACAGCAACCTCATCCCCATTCAACAGGTTACCCTGCAAATTAATCTTTATATGTTACATGTTCATCTAATTTCAAGCAGCACTGGTGTAGATCCAAAAGATTTGAACTTGGATCTTACCTTATAAACGGGTCCAAATCCACCCTCACCAAGCTTATTTTCTGCTGAAAAGTTATTAGTTGCCGCAGAAACACTTGCAAAACTAAACAATGGCAATTTGACATCGCTCTTGTTAACTTTTCCAACCTTGTCAACATCACTATGCTCGGAGCTCTGATATTTCATGCTCATGCCTGTATCAAATGATAGCAGGTCCTCCCCTAGAATGAGAGAGGAAAGTTACTAGATGTGATATTTCTGCAATTTCATATTGTTATCTGCCATATTCCTTATTTCATCCGTTTTTCTTACCTTGTTCCCTAAGCTTTCTCCTCCGGCGGCAGTAAGCAAAAAGAGCACCAATAAGCAATGCAACAAATAAGGGAACTATCACAACTGTTAGTAGCGTCCTCCGGTTTTGATTAGAATTACGATCGTTGTTCCCTGCATTCAACACAAACAGAACGTTAATAATATTGCAATAATCATGATGTCCAGGGGGAATTATAATCCTTGTCATTAGAGTTTCCATCATCATACCATTGTCATTGTCAATCAACTCAGAACCAGCGACTTTGAGAAAGAAAACTGGTCTGGAATTATCTTCTCCAGCGTCAACCGAGATGTTTTTCAGATTCAAAACCTGATCAAGCCATAAAAGGCATTGGCGACCTAAAAAATCGTAAGCATAAGCGGCGCAACTACAATTGGTTGAGCAATTGTTTCGACATGTTAATACGTTGTCAGTTTTAAAAGCAAGTTGACCATCTGAGGGAAAATACATTCGGTTGAATTGAATAAATCCGTCAGGCGGTTCATTACTGCTCCCGTTTCTGCAGAGCAACTCTGTTTTTCTGACACAACCTGCGAATGTGTCCCCCTCCTTCCAAGAATCTTCATCGTACGGCTCAAAACCTCGGAAACACTCGCAAGGATCAATGGCCTGTGGGTTACAAATGGCAAAATTTCCGCAAGTTGCATTTCTACCGCACTTGGATGACTGCAAAGAAACCCACTGCTTGTGATCATACGACCATATTTGCTGGTTTAGCTCCCCAGAAACTTCCAGAACCAATCGAGAAGTATAGTCCCCTTGCCAAACCAAGTAGCCCAAGTCCCATATAGCATTGGTTCGGTTATTAAAACTTTGAAAAGTGAAATTTGATAGCTCATCGCCAACCCAGTATATCTCAGAATTTCTCATGATGATTAGACTCTGCCTCCCGATGGACTCAATTTCAAGAGAGAAATTTCCAGGACTTGGGTCATCTGCACTTGTCCACGAAGTCAACGACCAACTGATTTCTGTGCCAGATCCTACCTTCATTCCAGGCAAAAGGGTATTTGTGGGATTGTCGAAACTTTGCCACAAAATGTTCAAGTTGGAATTGTTAATCAGCAAGAGATTACCAGAATCCAAGAGCATAGCATTGGTACTGCTGATGTCGGAAACGTTGGTGACGAAGTATTCCATTCCGTCATTCTTGACTACAAGATTTCCGTCGTCGGAAACATAGAGAACGGCATTGGAATCGCCGGCTGGTTGCTTTCTGTTTGCAACCCAAACAATGTTGTCTTTAGGAACTTTCTTAAACCACATCCCTACATAGTACTTGGTCGAGTTCTCTCGAGCGAAAAACCCCAGTTCGAAGTTGCCGCCAGCAGACACCAGGGTATCTGAGGTTCCAAGCAAATGGCCCATCCCCAACGTTTCGTTGTACGTAATTGCATCCGCGGACTGTAAGTAAAGCCACATCAAAGTCAAACTCAGGAACGAGTTGAGACTCAAGCTTAGCTTCTTCATGTTGGTGCTTGAGACAGAAATCCGATGTTGAGCTCCTCGAATGAATGAGATCAAGCGTTTGAGGCTTGAGGGCAAGGCATGACCAAATGGCTTCTTCATTAGTCAACCAACAACAGCCCAAGGTTGCAGATTTTGACCACTTCAAACCTGAACTTTCCGCAAATACCTCACTCACTAATGGACATGTGAGCCTGGAAAACAATGAAAAACGAATACGTTGTAATATTTAGACTCGCTGTAAATCGCTGTATTGTTGGATATTTTACATTTTATTTTGACCTCATTTTCATTTAGAACTCAGAAGACAAAAGCAGTTCGTTAGCGCGTGGGGTTCTGCATGTACGTTACAGTGATAAGCATCTAGTTTTTTTATCACTGTTGGAAATTCGGCTTAGCACACCTTTTAGTGGATTAGGCCTAAATGCATTAAGCATTAAATTTTGGGTTAAATAAAATATCTAAATAAATGTGGGGTATTTATTGATAATATTTCTCAAGGGTTCAAAATTAAAATCTGATGAGAATAGTTTCCTCATATGTTTTGGAGAGAACGGTTGTCTGACTACATATATGTGTGTGAATAAAATAAAAGAGTGAACTGCACATAACACACAATACAGAGAAAATATTCTCTACAGAAATATCTTCCTCCTTCTTGGTGAATTTGTTATGTTTCATAATTGATATATCCTGATTTTATCATAATATTTAATATCATATTTAGGGATTTTATCATTAATTTTTGGGTTAAATAACATTTATTATGATTAAATTAAATTAAAGATGAATGTGTGAAAATAAATCTTAAAAAGAGATATTTGTTATAATCTTGTTATTGCTCTTTAAAATTTGAATTTTAAATGAAGATATTACAAGATATTGATTTGAATTGTAGGTCACATTGGAAAAGTAAGAGCTGAGAGACTAAAATGTAAAGATTTTTAAGGATTGCAACAGAAAATAAAATTCTGCATGTGGCTACAAGGCAATTTTGACAGGAAAAAGGGTAATTTTATGTAATATTAGCTCTCACTTTCAGGTGGGAAAATATCAGAAATAATTACATAAACATACCCCGAACTTATAAAACGCCACTTGGGTCCCAAAATATGAAGACACCGTTGGAACTGATTCACTTGACTATCACAGAATATTACAGAACAGGACCCCAAATTTATAAAATGTCATTTTGATCTAAAAATCAGATCTAAACATAATCTTGAAAGATTATATCCCGATTTTAAGGGGATTTGACCTAGATTTCAAATAACAAAAGAAATTAATAAAGAGGATTGGAATCATGAGACCAGGGGGACGCACCAGAACGTAGAACGAGACGGACGCACGCACGCAGCAGACGCGAGAGACGGAGAGAAGATATGTCATCACTGATCTTCACCAACACCTTATTCAACCACCATCACATTCATCTTCTTCTCCTTACATTATCTCAATTCTTATGAATTTTTTGTGGTTTGAGAAAGTTGCAACTGTGATAGACTCCATGACAGGCTAAATCTTCTTGTGTTTCTTGGAGATAGAAGATTGATTTGAGCTCCAGAGATACATTCAGGGGAGTTAATTGTTTTAATCATTTTATTTAATTATGTAACAGATTTCCTGAGTTAGGATTTTATGTTATGTGGTTAATTTACTGAGATTGCAAGTTGTTTATCTTAGTAGTGATTGAACAATTGTGATTTAGATTGGTTTATGTGGTTTGAGATCTAAATTTTTATATTTCCTTTTGGTTTAATGTGGTTGTCTATTCTTTCATAGTTTGAATGAGTATTATTACTGCTTAGATCTTGTTTGGATATCTCAGTTAAGTGTTCATTGTATAAAGGAACAAGTTGCATAAATCCAATCCTAAATTACACACTAAGTGGTATTTAATAGTATATTAAGAGGTAATTATCTAGCTAGAATTCTGGGGGTAATCACTGATTAATATCACTAAACTTAGCGAGTTGTTAAGGTTTAATTTTTGACTTAGTGAGTAGTTTAACTTCCAAATCATTTTGAGCAAGGATAATCTATATTCCATTTTTCCAAGAAGCATTCATCATCAATTTGTTTAAATCACAATTTCATTAATTATTTCAACAATTTCTCAAAAACCCAAAAAAAAAATAGTAGTCTAGGTTATTTTCTATTATTAAAAGGAAAAAAATCAATTTAAAACACATCTTAATATTTTTGTCACCTAGTCAGATTAGGAATTAAATAAAAGGCTCCTCAAGAGAATACGACCTGAGTTGTGCCATTCACTGCATAATTTTGTTTATTTTGATTTAACCTGAAGCCACTAAAGGCTTAAATCAATAACCGATGTCCCGAAAGTGATATGGTTCGTGTGGGTACCTTAGGAGTACAAATCAACGCTTCAGGTACACCCAAAACCCTATAATCACCTTCATAAAATGTCAACCATTCAAATTTTAATTTGAACTGTTTAAATTTAAAATTTTTAATTTGTGATTTTGTAAATAATAAATTCATTTTTATGAGAAACAATAAATTATAAGATTTTTTTTAATATTTAATTCTGCATATAATAAAAATAAGAATTTATTTAAAAATTATAAATTAAATTAATTAAATCCGTACCATTTAAAATTAATCCAATGTTAAATATAGAGGATAAGCATATTCTTTTGATGAGCATAAAAGATGCTCCGTAGCGCTTGGTGATTAGTAAGTGGTGAGTGGCGACATTAAGGTGTAATACTAGTACAAAAATGACTTTTAAGATCGATTGGAAATGACTTTTTAAACCGGTTTAGGATGAGATTTTGATAAAATCGATATAAAAAGTTTGATACTTTTTAAACCAGTTAAGGAACTGATCTTAAAGAAAACGTTTTAAGACCGGTTGTAATGAAAACCAATCTTAAAAATATATTATTTTAAGACTGATTGACATAGCCATCAATGATAAGCTCATTTTATTACTACACTTTCTATGAATTTTATTATTGCTTAGAGCATTTTCATGGACTAAAATTATGTAATTTGTCATAATATAAAAACATGGATGCTGCCTGATATTTTTTGCTAAATGCAGGGACGGAAAGAGGGCTGAATTAATTGTAATGGAAAGCATACAAGCTCAGTGGAACCTAGCTGCCGCACAATAACAAGATGGGAAGCCCTTAGCTTGACACGTGGAATTGAAGAAAAGGAGGGCTTCTAGAGACTGGTCAAGAAAGCTATAGGTAGCGGGGAGTTGGAACTGAGCGAGAGGGAAAAAAATACACGAGCTCAATAAACTAATTGGGGAAGCAGCATTGTTTAGCTCGTTATTATTTTAGGGGGAATCTATTTGGGAGCTTTGTGAACTCCGCCAAGATTTTTCTCGGAGACACGGTCCTTTCCTTCCCCTCATCTCTGATTATCTTCTGAGATTGAAGCAAATTAGCTATGGCAGAAGCATATCACCATCCCACTGAAGCTTCCTACAACACAATGAGCTGCTAAGCTTCTCCTCTTCTCTAAGAAATCAGCCAGAGCCTGAGTCATCGGTCTACAAGGGAGTCGATTTAATCATTGTATCTAGATTAGGACTTATCTTGTCTCTGTTCAGAAGTTGCGATCTTGATCTAAGATTTTTACTGAAACTGTATTTCTTCATGGCAAATAAGTCAAGATTATTGATCGATACGCACTTAGGTTTTTAAAGCTCACTGATTAAGAGTAGATTCAGTTTAACGTTTGATTTGTTTAAATCCAATGTTATGGCTGAATTAATAAATTTGCAATGAGTATTGTTCAATATTCATCTAGGAGTTCTAAATGCATATCGTTTCTTTAAATCTCTAGAAGTAGGATATGTTCTTTGTTGGATTAACTCAATGAAACAGGAAGATAATGAAGGCTAGATGAGACTCTTAGGGTGTGTTTGGTTTGAGAGGAGGAGAAAGTGGTGAAATTATAATTTTGAATAAAAGAAACCCAAAATTTATCCTCTTATTTTTTTAAATTTTGGGTTCCCGCCCAAAATTTATTCTCTTATTCCTTTTAAATTTTGGGTTCCCACCCAAAATTTAAATACCTTCAATCTAAAAAGATAATTTACTCATTCTCCCGTTCCCCCCACCCTCCCCTCCTCTCAAACGGAACACACCCTTAGGGAAGTTAGTTGCATTCGATTTCTTCCATAATCGTTCTTCTCTATTTTCTGTTATTTTTGTTTCTTGACTCCGGAGAATCAATAAATAGTAGGACATAGGATATATGACAACCAATGATTCAGTAAGATGAACTCATTCTTGTAATTTGTAAAAGCACTCTTATAGTTTAGATTCAAGGATTTCTAGTTCCTCAAAAGAATCGACCTAGGTTGCACTTCTATATTACATATTTTTAGCATCCTAGTATTTTGATGACTCCTACGACAAAGTTAATCAAATTACCGGTCTTAAAATACCTCATGTAAGAGCAACGGTAACACTTTTAAGACCGATTGTCCTTAAACCCAATCTTAAAAGTTACACTTTTAAGACCGGTTGTTTTGACAATCGGTCTTAAAATCAAATTTTTAAAATTAGTTGTCTATACAACCAGTCTTGAAAATATTTTTAAGACTGGTTATTTATACAACCGATCTTAAAAGTTTGCCTTATGATTTTTTTTTCTATTGTCTTTAATTATGTTTGTATACCAGAAAACATATCCTAGAAGCTAAGTTGCTTCCAAGGCCATATTTCTTAAGTGTAAAGTTGAGATTTAAGTGACAAGTCCTCTTATTCAATTTATACATTCCATATATATATGGAATTTGTTATGCAATCAACAATTAACTTGTAACAAAATAAATGTTGCCATAAGGTGTGTTCATTTTAATTTCCTTCCACTTACTATTTCCTTTTTCTTTAGCTTTCTCATTGGGAACTTGTAACATAACATAGGCTAATGAATGTCTCAACCAAGTTCATATGGATAAGTGCATAATGTCACATAATTACAAAAACAATAAACATGTCAATTCATGCAACAAAAAAGTTTTGCAAAAAAGCCGAGAGAAGAAAAATTTCTCAGTATATACAGAAAATTCCTCAGTTTTACAAAAACTCATTATTGTTGTAAAAGCTCATAAATGAATTCAGCACAATAATTGTGGATGAAATTAATATCTTCGTTCCGAAAGGGGTTAGCAAGATCAAACATATGTAACACCAAAGCGAGACAAAACATTAACTAGCTAACTTCTAAAAGAATAAAAGCAATACAAAATTTTTAAAATATATATTTACCTCTTGAGTAAATTCTGTCATGTCTAAAGTGATAATGTTATAAATGTGTCTCGAAACATACAACCCATATAAGTTGAACCCTGGTGGTTGCCTATGGCTGAAAAATAACATGATATCATTAAAACAAGTATAAAAGCATGACTTATTGAGTACATTCTTAAAACAAATCACTATGTACTAACCTTTGGCATGATCCATGTAGGGTCTTTTATATCACGAACATACTTACCACAACCAGAGTGTCGGAATGTCCTCATAGCCCTATCATCAAAATCACAAAGGTTGCTTATTTTGAACAAATTCCATGAATTGCCAACAATAGGCAATGCAAGAAAATTTACGAGTTCATGGTTTTCTTCAATTCATTCTCTAGTTTGAGGTGGAGGGAGTACAAGAGGATGATTGTATAACTCTTCTTGCATAAAAGAACCAATTGCCAATGGTCCCTGAAAAAAAAAAGGATGACTATATATTAAGCAAATATAAAGCATTATATATATTATGAAATATATATTTATTTCTTATCCATGCATATATGGAGCCAAGAAACACTCAATTGGGGTTTCACTAAGCCTCTCCGATAAGTATGTATATCTTATAGCAGCAATAGTCCCTTTGTTGTGGAGTTGAACTGGGCATAGGAATTCAAATTTATCTTTTTTGTCAGAGGAAACCAACCTATGATTCATGTACCTACAATAATGTAAGCACATAAATCAAAGTTTAACGGCGTAATTTGTAAAATATTTACTTCCAATTAAAGAAGGTACTTACATTAAAAATATTTGGACAATCAAAACTGTAAGCTGTTATAGAGGAGCTACCAGGGACATTAAATCATTCCTCTCAAGATAGCATTGCACCCCTGACCTGCCAATAGTTAAATCAGTAGGTCAATCTCTTGTTTGAAAGGACGTATCATATGCCATCAGAATCACTTGCTGCATGACATTCAATGGAGGCTGTGAAACTTCTTAAGTTGAGGGAGATGTAGGTGGTGAGGCTGTGGTCGGGACTTCTTCATCTCGATCAGAAACAAGGTCTTTGGCCACAAGATGAAAGAGTTGAGGACATCGCTCACAATCTTGAAGTCGTCAGCGAGGATAAGGAGAGGTGCATCTACAATGATCACCTCTTTATTTGCCATTTGACTTAATCATCTTTTATTTGTTGGTGGTGGACAGTTGATCCTTAGTTGTGCATGCTCCCCTGTACAACTAATCGTCTCAGAGGATCCTCCACAAACAGGTCACAAGGCTCACCAATTTCTTTTCCAAGACTCTCTGATGACTGACCAATACAACTCCCTTTAGTGCTTTATTTATGGTTTAGGAATGTGCCTGGGGAGCACTAGTATCTTGTCTTGTGCTCGCTATGATAATTCATTCCTCCTTCATCTTACTAAACCTTTCTTTAAATCGTGCATCAAATAATGCTTCTGCCTCGGCCTTTGCTTCGTTCTCACAGTGACCAACATATGCTCCATCTCCTCCCTAGTCATCGCACTTAAGGAATAGCAGGGGGTGCTCCATAGTAATCCCTTATGCCACCCCTTCTCCAACCCCCTTGACACGATCGGGATGCTCATGTTTTCCTGTAGCAATGGTCAGAATATCATTCCTCCCATCTGACCTAAATGATCCCTCAGCTTGTTTTTTTTAAGCTTCTCGTGTAAGATACAAATGACAAACGTTAGTAATGAAATTTGTTTACTAAATAATTAATAACAACAATAATACCTAAAATTTTTTCACCAACTATACGAGATTGTTCACTCGTATAAGACCTACTCCTCTTTTGGTGAGCAAACAACCACTTCTCTTCGCGACATATCAGAGATGGTGGAGAAAGAAGAACAGAAGGATTAGATTGAGTTGCTTCTTCTAATCTCTTACGTTTAGCCACCAACAAGTCTTTTTCATCTTTCACATAACCCCCATGAGACATTGTATGGGAAAATCATTCTTTCTACTACTTTCGGGGGCCTTTTGCCTTTTTTCCTGCGAATAAGAAATCAAAATTAAGGTTACAATTAATAAAGACAATTCATAAATAAATCAAATGCAAAATAAGTCAACTCACCAATGCTTCTAAAGTAGTTTGAAGCCGTCTAAATTCTTGCCAAATGTGTTTGTCAATATAAGAATACTTGTCGCATGAATTAGGACGAGGCTGAACTTCTTTCACCTTGATATACATGTAATTATTAGCTAAAGTTGTCTTAAATTTCCTCCAGTGTTCATTACAATACATCATTATCTTCTTATACAAGATTTTACTCTCAGGAATCTCATAAATGAGCTGTAATGCATGCATTGGATAGTTAGTGACAAATTTCATAATTCAACCATATAAATTTGATAGTTAGTGAGGGCAATCATTTTATACTTGGATAGTTTCCCAAATATGTTTCTTCATATGTTTATCCACATTTCTTCACTCCTCTATCAAGATGCTAGGCTTGTTGCGTGCTAGGAGATCGACAAAACTCCTATACCAGCTTGCATTAGGCCCGATTAGTTTCTAATATCTATCAAACTCAATTAGAATCTTTTCCCTGATATTTCAATTGAGGGGAATGTCTCTCAATCAGGTGCCTCTTCTACCCCTTCGTAAGGGCTTGTTACGTGGCTCACTTTGATCCTAATTCGGAGCATTGCTAGGCTCGCTCTAATTAACATGAGTTGGATCTGGAGTACCCTCACTAGGACATCTCACTATCCTCACTTTAAGGACAGTAATGGTTTAAGGAAAATTTGCAGAGGCTGTGATGGTTTAAGGACAGTAAATAATTGGGATTCTCATGCTATCCCAATAAGACTCAGGAGAATATATATAATATATATACTCACATCCACATATATATCTCTATATAAAAGAAGAAGAAAATGAATGCATACATTTTTGCACATATTTACATTGAAGTCATCATAAATTACTTGCACCTAGTTACAAAAGTGTCCCAAGTGACTAAGAAAACAGTTTCACTATTTTCATGAAACAAACTATGCCAAAAAGAAGTGAAAAATATAAAGAGATAATCCTTTGTAGCTATTTACCAGTAATGGGTCACAAGCATGGGTTTAGCCTAATTCTGATTCATCTACACCTATGTTATAACAGTAATGTTGTTAGCGTTTGACTTACCTTCTATAGTGCCTATTAATCATTGGTGACATCTCTAATGAAGATGTATAAATTTTCAAGGTTTTAGTATTGAATGTGTTAGGTTTTCTCTGACAGGGTATCTTAGATGTACTTACTTTGTAGTTTATGCTGTTAATTGCTCTTATTAGGTGTGCTTTGCATATTACACCATAGGAATCACTGTAATTTAAACTAGTAATGTTTGAGTACTCCTTATTATCTTTATATTTCTACAATGCATTATGTTTGTAAATGAGTTTTTACAAACATCAGAAACACAGTTCTTCACTGAGTATAGAGAGGCAAGTCGATATCAGGTCCAAGAAGTTATTGGAAAAGAAAGTTATGGTGTCGTAGGTTCTGCAATTGATACTCATACAGGGGAAAAGGTTGCAATTAGCAAAATTAATGATGTTTTTGGGCATGTCTCAGATGCCACACGGATTCTAAGAGAAATTATCTTATAAATAATGCTCACAAGTTAATGCTCACACGATTCACATTAATGCTCACAAGTTAAGATAATTTAGAATTGAAATTAGACGCGAGCTAAAAAGGAAAATTTAGGTCACTTTTAAAACCAGTTGTTCTACAAAATCAGTCTTAAAAGTAATATTTTAGACCAGTTATTTAATAACCGGTCTTAAACATAATGAATTATTTTTCACCTTTTTTTAGACCGATTTTTAATAACAGCTGATCTTAAAGTTTTAATATCTTAACAACCGGTTTAAAAAATAACAAACATATTATTTTTGTAATTGCTTTTAATTCAGATAATATATTAGACCTGTTATATTTAGAACCGGTCTAAAAAATATATTATATATATTTATATTTTTTAATTATTTATATTTTACGACCGGTTGTTTTTTGAACTAGTCTAAAAAGTATGTTTTAGACCTTATTTCAATATAACCGGTTTTAAAAGTTAATTATAATAACAAAAATGCCATCGGTCGTATTTTTAAGACAATATCTATTATAACCGATTTAAATGTATTAGTCTAAAAATCCTTTTCTATACTAATATGTAAAAGTTCTCTCGATGTTCATGTCATGTAGAGTTGTAGATGAATCATGTTACATACTTTGTCACATCTCATATTGTATGCTTATATTAAAATTGATGATATTAATGTTGACGTCACCCGTGAAATGGATGTATATGCTTTTACGAATGTTGTGAAAACCGGACCGGATGGTCGGACCGGTGCCCGGGAGGGCTTTCAGCTTGTTCAGCATGGTTCAACCGTTTCACCATTTGGACCATTTCAGGCCGCTTCAGACCGGCTGTTGGGTCGGGAACCGTTTATGAGTATTATTGACATGTTATTGTGTTATTTTGAATAATTTCAATGTATTAGAACTTGAAATTTATGAAAGATGATACATATAAGTTTTTATATGTGTTTATTTTTAAGTAATGTTAAAATTTCATTTTTGTTATATTTATATAATTATATATACGTATAATATTATTTTTATTTAATTATAATGTTATCGGTCCGACCAGTTAAACCATACAACTCATGACCCAATAACCTCTCCAACTTAACGTTCGGTTCGGCTTTTAATTAAAACATTAGCTTTTACAATCTAAAAATTTACAGGCCAGAAATTCTTACCGCGGGACTCTAGTCTCTGCCTCTTGCAGGTGGACCTACGTCAAGATATTTTGATTTCACACTCCAATGCGGATACCACGCGGGAACATTCAACAACAGAGCCGGACATGTATTTTTTTCCTTTTTTTTTAGCAGAAGTACACATTTACTCCTATGACTCTACAAAATTTTAGTGCATTCCCTTGATTTAAAAAAAAGATTAATGTATAAAATACACATATAATTATTCTTAAAATATACGCAACACCAAATATTTTTTTGATAAACAGAAGTAACTGAGAGCTTCCAAAATTGGCACAAAAATCATAATTTCCGTTAATATAAATAAACTTCTGTTATTTTAACTATGTCAGCTGAACCCATATACTCATCCTTTGACATTTATTGACATTAATAGAAGCTGTGAGTTTTGCCCCAATTTTAGAAGTTTTTAATTATTTTTATCTTAAAAAATATATTTAGTGTTGGGTGCACTTTAAGAATAATCACATGCATATTTTTACATCTTAACCCTTTAAGAAATTAAAAAAAATAATATTTTTAGTTCCTTAACCCTAACATCTTTTATCTCAAATAATACTTTTTTTGTTATTATCATTGTTATTTTGATAATTAAACTTAATATATTAGCAATTGAAAATGTTTTTTCAATATTTAAAATTTTATTATTATTATTATTTTGCTAATGAAGATAGTGTTAAAGGATTAAAAAAGACACACTATAAAATCTAAGAGACTACAATGATGAAAGGGTTATGGTGCAAAGCTACAATAGAGTATTTTATTATGAGCACCAAACGCGATAAACTTTCTTCAAGTGTTAAAAATATATATGAAGTTTTTAAAATGATGTAAAAATGCAACAGGCATCAAGTCAACTAACATTGATTATCCAGCAAACATGTTAGCGAAAAATGGTACAAAAATACGTTTCTAAAATAATGAAAAATTTTCACAATAGTTAAGCCAACCCACTAACATTGATTGTGTAAAAAACAATCCCCACATGCATTACACAATGTTTTCGCCCAACGGTCTTGTCTATCAGGACAAGGTGTTCTGCAAAATGTATTCGCTACATAGCTCTCATTTTTAATCTTCATGTGTTACTTTCTCGTGGTTGCATGCCCCCAACTATGCTGTACATTAGCATTTCTCTACACTGTATTGTCTTTAGCTTTGATGTGTTTGGGGGGAAGAAAGGGAATTTTCGGATATAGAACACTCAATCTTCTTGAATATTTAAGGCCAGTGACTTAACTTATGTGAATAGAATATTCCTATAATGGGAACATGGAATGAAGGGATGGCTTTGAGACTAATGGATGATTGCAAATACATCCCCTCTAATTTACTTGGTGAATGTCTAGTGCGATTATATTCATCACCTGCAAACAAGTCTAATATATTACTGCTAGGTGAAGCAGGATATACACATAACATAATATAAAAAATAATCGATGCCATTGTAGAGCTTCAGAGTCAATTTTTACTGCATTCATACTTCAGTGAGGACGGAGGAGATATTGCCAACTTTCCTCAATCGTATTATAGACCACTTCGTCATCCTTAATTGCAAGATTTCCATCCCTATCATCAACAGTGAGAACCGCTTTGGGAGATCGCTGGCTGCGTGCTTTCTGTTGGCAACCCAAACAATATTGTCTCACGGGAACTTTCTTCAACCTTGTCCATGCATAGTACCTGGTCGGATTCTCTTTACGGAAAAATCGCAGTTCGAAGTTCGCGGTTAGTGAGGCTTCTCGGATGCCACACCCATGCTGAGGAAATGATGTATTCTTTGAATTTTTGCCTAACAAGAGCCTAGACTTCTTCATATTTGCTTCTTCTGAATTTGGTGGTATATATTATATGAAGTGGCTATGTGTTGCCATAGTACATTATTGATGGACTATTCTCAACAAAATCTGATGTGTTTCGTTTTGGTGTAATTGTGCTAGAGATAATAAGTGGGAAGAGATATAGAGGATTCTCGCATGAAGATCATAACTTTAACCTTTAGTTTCACGAAAGCTTGTGGATTTCGAAATTTTTTTCCTTGATATATAAACCTAGTTTAATTGAAGGATAGAATTTATATGCTGGCATGGAAACTATTTGGACAAGCTAAGGAAGATACCTTGAAATAATTGATGCAGTGATAATGGAAGCAACAGATATGTGTGAATTGCTAAGATCAATTCATGTGGGTCTACTACGTTTGCAAAGAAAACCAGAAGAAAGTGTTGGTTGTGGAAAAGAAGTCCCACATCGGTGGGATCTCTTTGGATGAGGGGGGACATTGAGTATAAAAGGAGTCCCCTCCCTCCTTCAATACTCACCCCTCAACTTGCCTATTTCCTTCTATAAAGCATTTTGTATCTCCTCTTCTCTTATAGTATTTCACTTGTAAATTATTTAGAGTGAAATTAGATTCTGGTATTTCCCTTATTGTTATCCTATTTATTATTTATTAGCTGTTATTAGATATAGTAGTTGTGATTTATTATATTATTAAATTACGTCTAGAGAGACTTTATTTCTAGTCTGTAATTTTTTAGTATAATTGGTTACGCTCTATATCCCGCTTCCGCAACAATTGGTAACAGAGCCAAGGTTCTATCTGAGTATGCTCTGTGGTTGCAGTGTAATCTGAACTTCCACATCAGAAAAGAATTACTTTGGGCTTTTGTATTGATAGCTATTAAATAGTATCTGGAGCAGAAATGGGTGACAAGAAGATTGAAGAATCCACATCAAATGCCAACAACTCGTCATTGACATCTTAACTTATGACAAGAATTGTGTCAAATGCGAAGGTTGCAGTTGAAATATTTGATGGATCTGGACATTTTGGGATGTGGTAGAGCGAAGTTTTTAATGTCTTTTTACAACAAGCACTAGACTTTGCTATTGAAGAGAGAAAACCAGATAGTGTGGGGGAGGAAGATTGGAGGAGGATCAATCGTGTTGCTTGTGGTACCATTCGATCGTTCCTTTCAAGAGAACAAAAGTATCCACACACAAAGGAAACTTCTGGATATAGACTGTGGAAGGCACTGGAGGACAAATTTTTGAAGAAAAGCATTTAGAATAAACTTCATATGAAGAAAAGACTGTTTCGCTTCACCTATGTACCTGGTACCACAATGAAAGATCATATTACCAGCTTTAATAAGTTGGTAACAGATTTGCAGAATCTGGACGTGACTTTTGAAGATGAAGATCTGGCTTTAATGTTGTTGGGATCACTTCCTAATAAGTACGAGCACCTGGAGACTACTCTACTTCATGGCAAAGAGGAAGTATTTCTTAGAGACGTTTGTTCTGCGCTATACAGCTATGAACAAAGAAAGAAAGAGAAACAAAGAGGCGGAGAAGCAGAGGCACTAGTCACAAGAGGACGTACTAAAAATCAGTCGAGATCGAGGAAAGGAAGATCCAAATCGAGGTCCAGACCTAGTAAAAATGAATGTGCCTTTTGTCGAGAAAAAGGCCACTGGAAGAAGGATTGTCAGAAATTGAAGAACAAATCCAAAAACAACAATGAGAAGGCTGCTATGGATTCAAATGTAGCTGATTGTGATGATGAAAATTTAGATTTTTCACTATCTATAATGATATCATCAAAATCGTCAGGCGTATGGTTGTTAGACTCAACTTGCAGCCATCATAAGTGTCTCAACCGAGACTGGTTCACTGATTTCCAAGAAGGAGGATGTAGAGTTGTCCACATAGCAGACAACACTTCACTTACCACATATGGCATTGGTTCAATTCATTTGAGGAACTATGATGGACTGATCAGAACATTGACTGATGTTTGATATGTACCGGATTTGAAGAAAAATCTCATTTCCGTGGGAACTCTAGACTCAAAGGGATTCAAAATCACCATAGAAAGTGGAGTAATGAAGATACTTTCCGGTGCACTGGTGGTAATGAAGGGTATACGGAAGAACAATAACATGTACCATTATCAAGGTAGTACGGTTATTGGAACAGCAGCAGTGACATCAAGTGATGAGAAGGAAGTAGAAGCGACAAGGTTGTGGCATATGCGCTTGGGACATGCTGGAGGTAAATCCTTAAAAACTCTATCAGATCAAGGGTTGTTAAAAGGATTAAAGCATTGCAGTTTGGATTTTTGTGAGCACTGTGTAAAGGGGAAGCAGACAAGGGTTAAGTTCGGAACAGTTATCCATAATACAAACAGTATTTTGGATTATGTTCACTCTGATGTTTGGGGTCCTTCCAAAACACCGTCATTGGGAGGAAAGCATTATTTTGTAACCTTTGTTGATGATTTTTCCTGAAGAGTCTGAGTGTATACAATGAAGACCAAGGATGAAGTATTGGGAATCTTTCTCAAATGGAAGGCGATGATAGAAATACAAACCAGCAGGAGGATTAAATGCCTTCGTACAGATTACGGAGGAGAATACAGGAATGATCCTTTCCAAAAGATTTGTGAGGAGGATGGCATCGTCAGACACTTCACAGTCAGGCATACACCACAACAGAATGGAGTGGCAGAACGCTTGAACCGGACTTTGCTGGAGAAGGTTCGGTGTATGTTGTCCAATGCTGGCTTGGGCAAAGAATTTTGGGCTGAGGCAATTACATATGCAAGCCACCTCATTAATCATCTACCATCTTCTGCTATTGGTGGTAAGACACCATTGGAACAGTGGTATGAAAAACCTGCTACAGATTATGATTCTTTACATGTATTTGGCCCAACTGCATATTACCATGTGAAAGAATGAAAATTGGATCCGAAAGCAAAGAAAGCCATTTTTTTGGGAATCACTTCTGGAGTTAAAGGATATCGTTTATGGTGTCCAGAGACAAAGAAGATTGTATTCAGTAGGGATGTTACCTTTGATGAATCTGCCATGGTGACAAAGGTAGCAGCTGAAGATACCAAGCAAGGTGATGGTGTTTCAAAGCAGGTGGAGTTTGAAGGAAAGTTGATTTTCCCAGTACAAGGTGCAGACGGGGAAACAAAAGAAGACTTTCTTGTAGCAGATGAAGAGCCAGTTGAAAGGGATGTTTCAACTCATGAACCTCAACAGCAACGTGAATCAATAACAACCAGCAAGCCAAAACGAACAATAAGAAAGGCTACTCGTTTCGAGGACATGGTGGCTTGTGCAACCTTAATTGCAGCTGATGATATTCCTTCAACTTACAAGTGGGCTATCCAGAGCTCAGAGAAGGATAAGTGGAGGAATGCCATGAATGAAGAAATGCAGTCCCTTCATCAGAACGGTACGTGAAAATTGGCCAAACTCCCGAAGGGTAAGAAGGCAATTGGTTGCAAATGGGTATATGCAAAGAAAAAAGGATTTCCTAACCAAGGTGATGTACGCTACAAAGCAAGATTGGTAGCTAAAGGCTATGCTCAGAAGGAAGGAATTGATTACAATGAGGTATTTTCTCCAATTGTGAAACATTCCTCCATTAGAATTTTGTTGGCTTTGGTAGCACAGTTGGATTTGGAACTAGTTCAGATGGATGTTAAAACTGCATTTCTAAATGGAGACTTGGAAGAGGAAATCTGCATGACTCAGCCGGAAGGATTCAAAGTTGCTGGAAAGGAGAATATGGTGTGTAAACTTGAAAAATCGTTATACGGATTGAAACAATCTTCAAGACAATGGTATAAACGATTTGACAAGTTTATGCTGCGGCATAAGTACAAAAGAAGTAGATACGATCATTGTGTTTATTTGCGAAAGCTTGACAATGGATCCTTTATATATCTCCTCTTATATGTTGATGATATGTTGATAGCTTCAAAAAATCAGGTAGAAATTGAGAAGCTGAAGGTTCAACTAAAAGGGGAATTTGAGATGAAGGACTTAGGAGAGGCAAAGAAGATTCTCGGCATGGAGATAACAAGAGATAGACAATCAAAGAAACTCTTTTTATCTCAGGAGTATTTGAAGAGAGTGCTAAATCGATTTGGTATGGATGAGAGAACGAAGCCGGTTAGCACTCCACTTGCCCCTCATTTTAAGCTTAGTGCTGATATGTCGCCAAAGGATGAAGATGAATAGGAGTATATGTCAAGGGTACCATATGCAAATGTTGTTGGTAGCTTGATGTATGCAATGGTTTGCACAAGAACTGACATTTCATAAGCTATTGGAGTTGTGAGTAAGTATATGCATGATCCAGGAAAGGAGTATTGGCAAGCTGTGAAATGGATTCTACGGTATATATGTAATACTGTGGATGTTGGTTTGGTTTTTGAGCAGGAAGATGATCGATCTTTAGTTGGGTATTGTGACTCAGATTTTGCAGGTTATTTGGACAAACGAAGATCAACTACTGGTTATGTGTTTACTCTTGCAAAGGCACCAGTTAGTTGGAAGTCGATTTTGCAGTCAACAGTTGCTTTGTCTACCACAGAGGCAGAGTACATGGCAATTACAGAGGTTGTGAAGGAGGCAATTTGGCTTCAAAGATTGCTAGGAGAACTTGATATTGGTCAAGAAGACATTATAGTATTTTGTGATAGCCAAAGTGTTATTCAATTAGCAAAGAACCAAGTTTATCATGCAAGGACGAAGCACATTAATGTTCGATATCACTTCGTACGAGAAATTTTAGAAGAAGGTGGAGTCATGATACAGAAGATACGAACAAGTGAGAATCCTACTGATATGCTGACAAAGGTGGTGACTTCTGTCAAATTTTAACATTGTTTGGATTTGATCAACATTGTTGAACATTGATTGTTGAATTGTAAATAGAATTTGCAATTAGGAGAAATTAGGAATATGGGAATTTTTCCAAGGTAGAGATTTGTTGGTTGTGGAAAAGAAGTTCCACATCGGTGGGATCTCTTTGGATGAGGGGGGACATTGAGTATAAAAGGAGCCCCTCCCTCCTTCAATACTCACCCATCAACTTGCCTATTTCCTTTTATAAGGCATTTTGTATCTCCTCTTCTCTTATAGTATTTTACTTGTAAATTATTTAGAGTGAAATTAGATTCTGGTATTTCCCTTATTGTTATCCTATTTATTATTTATTAGCTGTTATTAGATATAGTAGTTGTGATTTATTATATTATTAAATTACGTCTAGAGACTTTATTTCTAGTCTGTGATTTTTTAATATAATTGGTTACGCTCTATATATCCCGCTTCCGCAACAGAAAGGCCAAGCATGTTGTCCGTAGTTATGATTCTGAGCAGTGAATCCTCGTTACCTCAACCTATGATGCCTGGGTTTTTTACTGAAAGAGATTGAGTAGGCGACAGTTCATAGTCAAGCATCTACAAATCATCTTCAATAAGTTATGTCACAATAAGTCAAATCGATTCCCGTAGATGGCATTCCATGTAGCAGTTGTAAAGCATAGGTTTGTTTTGTACTTTTGTTTTTATCCTTTCTAATAATTGTTGTCAATTAAAACAATACATCCATATGGGGTCCTAGTGTTGGAGATCCCCTTGTGGGATTAGATCTCCTTGTGGGATTTTCAAGTCCCACATCGGTGGTTGTGTGTGTGTGTGTGTTATATAAGATTGTGTATGAGCTATTTGGTTACCACCCGTATTAGGTGGTTTTGCTATTAGCTTGTGTGTGTCCCAAAAAAACAATACATCCATATTCCCTGCATATCAGTGTACTTTAATGAGAAAATATACCTATGAAAAGGATAATCTCCCCTCCCAAAAAGAAAAACATGGGTCAACCCTTTTATTAAACTCTAGCTAGCTGCAATCTATATATATATATATATATATATTTGCTCCCACGTGACGTTAAAATTATTAAATCTATCATAATTCTTATTACTTTAACAATCTATCTATCTCACCCCACCATAAAAATGTGGTTACCTTATTAGTCCCTTTAGTTTCACATTTGGAGCCCACCTTCGGATTGACTTTTGCTTTTTTTTTTTTTTTTAAACAAAAAAACTAACGGCCTGAGGTTACAAATAGGATCGAATCCACAACCTTCCACTTACAAAGAAGCTCTCATGCTACTAGACTATAAAGTCATTGATTTTTGACTTTTGCTTTACACATAACAATCCCACATGTATAAATATTGGCACCTTAATTTATTTTAGTGGAGATTGAAACTTTCATTAAATAAGAGAATACAACAAAATAGTGTGATTAATTTACACTTGTATTTGACTCTGTCGCTAAATCAGGCAAGGTTTACCCAAAGACAAAATATTTATGATTCCTTTGTTAATGCTTTACTTGATTCCTGATATTGATCCAAGTTTACTGAGATATACCGGAAAATGAAGTAGAAACATCCTATAATGAAAACCTGCAATGTTTGCTAAGAGAAGCAATATACACATAAGGAAGTCCAAACTCATCTAGCTTCCATAACAGAGGTAGTCATGTTATTGATAGAAACATTTTCTGCTGATCTTCCGTCTGATCTTGAACTCCTGATGATGCCTCTTACATTTAGGAAAGCCACAGGCTTAGGCAAAGGAATTGCTATACTCTCATTCCCAAGCATTGAAACAACATCAGCATGTTCGGTCTGTCTTCTGCACTTTCTTGAACACAAAGCAATGCTATGTTCACGTATCTTCGCACCACCATTTTGTTTATGGATGCACCTTCTAAGGTTGAATCCATCAGCTCTGTTCCTCTCCCACTTGTCCATAGGTCCCATGCCTTTAAATTAAAGCCATACAGAAGTAAAGACCCCAACATTATAATGTCAATACGGAAAGTAACTGATATCTGCTAGCTTCTAGAAATCACAATTTTTCTATAATCAATCCTGAACTTGCAGAATGAGTTAGATGACTACGTATCCAAGAAGATTGAGGGAGTTTGTGTTATACAAGCCGGTATTCTTTTTGCCACTTATTATCTCCAACAAAAGGACCCCAAAGCTAAACACATGATTTTATTGAAAAAATGCCTTCTAACGCATATTCAGGAGACATATAACCGCTGAAGGCCACCAATAGGACAAATGAGATACTTATTAATGAAATATATATACCTCTAAAATGCTTATATATAATGGCAATTGATTTGATCTACTTGAAACTTTCTTTTCATAGACTAAAAGTATTTTCTAATTGTACTTACTAAATTCCAACTATCCGATATGTATTTGCTTGTAATTCATTTCTATCAAATAGTCTTGCTATTCCAAAATCTGATATTTTGGGATTCATGTTTATATCCAACAAAATGTTGCTAACTTTTAGATCTCTGTGAATGATTCGGAACCTAGAATATTGATGAAGATAAAGAAGACCTTGGGCAATCCCATCAATTATCCGAACTCCGGTTTCCCAATTCAGAATCTTGCGTTTTGTTGCATCTGTTTTGCAACACAATAAATTAGGCCTGGTTAAAATAGAATGAGAAGATTTCACAATCAAGTTATAAGGAGTTTTGAAAAAGCGAAGTGCAAACCAAAAAGGAAAAAATCCAGGCTTTTGTTTGTTTGGCATGAATTCATAGATAAGCATATTTTCATCACGTTCAATGCAGCAACCCAAAAGCCTGACAAGGTTGTTGTGTTGGAGTTTTTCAATGAGCATTGCTTCATTTTTCAACTCCTCCCATCCTTGACTAGATCTTGCTGATAGCCTTTTGACAGCAACCTCATCCCCATTCAACAGCTTACCCAGCAGATTAATCTTTTTATGTCACGTGTTCATCTAATTTCAAGCAGCACTGGTGTAGATCCAAAAGATTTGAACTTGGATCTTACCTTATAAACGTGTCCAAATCCTCCCTCACCAAGCTTATTTTCTGGTGAGAAGTTATTAGTTGCCGCAGAAACACTTGCAAAACTAAACAATAGCAATTTGACATCCCTCTTGTTAACTTTACCAACCTTGTCAACATCACTATGCACGGAGCTCTGATATTTCATGCTCATGCCAGTGTCAAATGATAGCAGGTCCTCCCCTAGAATGTGAGAGGAAAGTTACTAGATGCGATATTTCTGCAACTTCATATTATCATCGTTCAAATTCCTAATTTCATCTGTTTTTCTTACCTTGTTCCCTAAGCTTTCTCCTCCGGCGGTAGTAAGCAAATAGAGAACCTATAAGCAATGCAGCAAATAAGATAACTATCACAACTGTCAGTAACGTCTTCCGGATTTGATTAGACTTATGATCTGGATTGTTCCCTGCATTATTCGACACTGCGCAGAACGATAATCAAATTTCAATCACCATAATGTACGGGGGAAGAAGGAAGAAGGAAGAACCAATTTTGCAAAGTCAATAGAGCTTTCTTCATTATACCGTTGTCATTCAAGTCAGAGGGAGACAGTTTGAAATAGAAACTTAGTCTAGAATTATCAGCTCTAACATCAACCGAGATGTTCTTCAGATTCAACACTCGATCAAACCAGAGCAAGCAACGACCCTTAACATCGTAAGCATAAGCGACACAAGAACAAGTGTGTGTTTGGATTAGCTTTTTTTTATAGCTTTTACGACTTACGAGGTAAGTGTGTGAGAGGAGTTTTGTCTCGGGTTGCGCAAACCATGGTTTGAAACCATGGTTTGGGATGTTCCCAAACACTTAGCAATTCATAGAGCAATCTCGTCGACATGTGGAAGCGTCCTGAGCTGTGAAGGCAAGCGGAGTATCTGAAGAAAAATCCACTGTATCGAGTCGTAAAAACCCGCCACTGCTCATGCTACTGCATAACTCTGTTTTCCTTACACAACCTGTAGATTTGTTCCCCTTAAATCCATGGAGGCACTCACATGGATTAGTGGCTTGTGGGTTACAAATGCCAAAATTTCCACAACTTGTGTTTCTACGCTTGGATGACAACAACAAAACGCACTGCATGGTATGTTGCGACCAAAATTGCTGGTTATGCTCCCCAGAAACTTCTAGAACCACTAGGGAAGTATAGTTCCCCTGCCCCTGCCAAGTCAAATTAGATAGCTCATCACCAATCCAGTATATCACGGACTCCTTCTTGATGATTAGATCCTTCCCTTCCGCGGACACGTCAGCTTCTAGAGAAAAATTTCCAGGACTTGGGTCTTTTACACTTGTCCATGATGTCAACGACCAACTCATTCCTGAGACACTGTCAAATCCTAACTTCATTCCAGGCAAAAGGGTATTTGTGGGATGGTCGAAACTTTGTCACAGAATGTTCAAGTTGGAGTTGTTAATTAGCAGGAGATTGCCAGAATATAAGAGCATAACATGGGTACTGATGATGTCGGAAAAGTTGATGACGAAGTATACCACTCCGTCATTCTGGACTACAAGGTTTCCGTCGTCGGCAACAGTGAGAACAGCATTGGAATCTCTGGCTGCTTGCTTTCTATCTGCAACCCAAACAATCTTGTCTTTTGGAACTTTCTTAAACCACATCCCTACATAGTACTTGGCCGAATTCTCTCGAGTGAAAAAACCCAGTTCAGAGTTGCCGTTAGCTGACACCAAGGTATCCGAGGTTCCAAGCAATTGGCCCATCCCCAACGTTTCCTTGTACGTAATTGCAGCCGTGGACTGTAAGGAAAGCCACATGACCACTACAAAAAAAAAGGTATTTCGTAGCGGTGCACTTGTAGCGGTTATATTAAACCGCTACAAATTATAGTATTTTGTAGCGGTTTTTACTGAAAACCGCTACAGAATTTCAAGAGACTCCAAATTTGTAGCGGTTCTGGGCAATAACCGCTACTGAATTTCAAACGTTGTGAAGATTTGTAGCGGTTATTGTAGAACCGCTACAAATTTAATTATTTGTAGCGGTTAGAATAGCGGTTATTTTAAATAACCGCTACTAATATCTGGCCTATTTAAACCCCTCGCCTCCTCCATTTCTCATTTTGCTCATTTTGTTTCCTGAGGTTTCTCTGAGTGGTTTATTCGATATTTGAGCGTTCAGACGAGTCTATAGGAGTTTTTGGTCAGTATTTCGCAGTATTTACACTTGAGGTACGTATATAACACGTATTTTTATTTATATTTGTATTTTTATTATATTTTTGTATAATAATGGACTAATTTTTTTTTTAATTTGTACAGTTGATATGACTTCAGGACAGGATAAGGGGAAGGCCCCTGTGCTCCCCAGACCGACTTTACGGGGTGGCGGCAGCCGGGCAGGGGGCAGGGGGAGGGGGCAGCGCGCAGGCAGGGCTACCGAGGCATCTCAGCCCATCCCTCCACAGGAACCGCAGACGATCCCACAGGCGACGACTGCAGCTGAGGTGCCTGAGGTGGAGGTGCCAGAGATTAGCGTTGAGGACTTCCTCAACGAGGAGGAGTTCGAGATCCCGATTAGTGGGTTCAGGGAGATGGAGCAGTTCCTCGATGAGGAAGAGGCTCGGGAGCAGAACAACCCACAAGGGTCGTCTTCGCGGTCCACTGGGTTTGAGGTGCAGGTCGAAGGTAAATTATTTAATTTTTTAATTTTTTAACTTTTTAACTTTGAATTATAATTTATCTAACGTGCGGTCAACTGTGCAGATGAGCAGGGGAACGTGTCGAAGAGGAGGCTAGATGTGGCCGGTCTGAACAGCATGGACCGGTCCCTGCGAGTTGTAGTGCCGTGGAACGAGGGCACTGACCAGCCGATCCACAATGGGGGTCACCTGCTCAACCGCTTCCTGAGCGACCTGGGATCGAATTGGATGCGGTTCCCCCTTCACTTCCCGACATGGAGGCACATTCCAAAGGGGCCGAAGGACCAGGCTTGGGAGGAGGTGGTTCAGGTAATTAAAACTATTTAATTAATATCTTTTGTAATTAATTCTATTTAATTATTTTTTTTAAATTATGATTTTTAGTATTATTGATATTTAAATGTATTTTTTTCAGCTGCGGTTTGCCGTCCGGGCCAACCGGAAGAGGTACGCCCTCATGAAGATGGGCGACGCCTGGAGGAACAGGAGGAACCGTCTCTTCCACAGTGTGGATGGGGACGGGACGATGCCTCTGGAGCAGCTGCAGGAGAGCGTCCCGGACGGCGTGCCGCCGAACGACTGGGCGCGTTTCGTCCAGTTCAGGAGGAGCCCTCAGGCGCAGGTAATGTATTTATTATATTTTTGATATATAATTTTCTAATTGTTAAATATTAAATTATAATTTCAATTTAATTTGTATTTAATTTCAAATTTTATAATACATTTAATTATTTGTTTTTCCAGGAGCTTTCTCAGAGGAACGCCGCGATCCGGGCGCAGCAGACGATCTACCACACAGCAGGATCGAAGACCTTTGCTGTGACCTACAGCGAGCTGGTAACTTTTCAAGTGCTTCACTTACTTTTAGCTGATTATTTCATAATACTAATTGTTTTGTAATTGTTTCAGGAAACAAGGGCACAACAGGAGAACCGTCAGACGGACTATGCGGAGCTGTACGCCATCACACACAGACATCGTGACGGGACTGCGACCTCTCAGCAGGCAGAGGCGGCGATTGTAAGTTATTTTATTATTATATTTTTTATAAAACCAAGTTAATAATGAAAAATGGTAATTATTAATTGTTTCATAAAATGGCAGGAGCGGATGCAGCTGTCGCAGGCTGAGCTGCGACAGACCCAGCCTGAGGAGTCACAGGGGTTAGTGGACCCGACGGCTCCTCTGAAGGCGGGTTTAGCTCAGCCTGAGCACCCCGGACGAGTGCGGGGGATGGGGATAGGCGCCAGACCCAGCATGATCTACGGCAGGAGCGCCGCCTCTGAGGCTGGCAGCTCTAGAGGGGTCAGACGTCGGAGGGACGAGTCGATTGACCAGCTGCGGTTAGATTTGGAGCAGACGTAGCAGCAGATGGCGCAGCAGCAGCAGCAGATGCTGCAGGTGCACGCAGATACGATGTACGCTCAGCAGACGCAGTGGCGTGAGATCGCGAACACCATGCTCGAGGGAGCATGGAGTCGCCTGTTCCCGAACGAGCAGCATCCAGCGGTTCCCCCTGTCCCTCACTACGTCGTCCCGAGTACTGCTCCTCCTCCTACTGCTCCTCCTCCTGCTGATGACGATGGTGCGGTTCAGTCTGCGCAACGGCCCGATCCAGCGGCATCTGAGGGAGCCCCACCTGAGGGAGCACCAGAGGATCAGCCCCCAGCTCCTTAGTTTAGGACTTTTTCTTTTCTTTTAAACATTTGTAAATATTTATGAGATTTTATTTCAGAATTTTCTTATTGTGTTTTATATAATTATATTTATATTATTATATCGCATTGAAATAATTTATAAATGATTTAAATCTAAATTTAAAAAAAAATTATATATATATTTGTAGCGGTTCTAACCTAAAACCGCTACAAATGTAAATATTTGTAGCGGTTTTAAACTAAAACCGCTACAAATGTATAGATTTGTAGCGGTTATTAGTACATAACCGCTACAAATATATAATAATTTTATAAATTAAATATATATATAATTTATTTTTTTAAATATATTTTTTAAAAAAAAATTATATATACATTTCTAAATAATTTATAAATGTATATTTGTAGCGGTTTTGAACTCATAAGCACTACAAATTTACTTATATATTTGTAGCGGTTTCCCTTCAGAAACCGCTACAAATATATATGTTTGTAGCGGTTACATACTAATAACCGCTACAAACACTCAAATCATTTGAATTTTGAAATTTGCCGCCTTTGTGCACATTTATAGCGGTTATCTTATGTAAAACCGCTACAAATTAGAAAATTATTTTTATATTTAATGTTCAACGGCTTTAATATTAGTAGCGGTTTTATATAGGTAACCGCTACTAATACGTTGAACATTAGTAGCGGTTATAGATGTAAAACCGCTACTAATACTCAACAAGTACATTTTAAATTTCCCACCAATTAATGGCTTGAATATTAGTAGCGGTTTTATATATGTAACCGCTACAAAATTATAAACGTTGGAATTTCTGTAGCGGTTGGTGTAGCGGTTTAATAACCGCTACAAATTTATAAACGTTGGATTTTCAGAATATAAGGTTCTAGGCATTCGTCATTATCTTCTCACTCATCTTCTTCTCTATACTTTCTTCTCTCTCACTTGTAGCTATGGATAAATCATGGATAAGGTTGCCGCGCAATTCTCCTGAATATTTGTACGGATTAAACAGTTTCTTAGATTTCACATTCACTCACGCCAGCTGTAACAGCAAGATCGTCTGTCCGTGTCGGAAATGCAAGTTCAAGAAGTGGCATCCACGAAATGTTGTGAAGGAACATTTGCTTGTGAAGCCTTTCCCTGAGGACTATACGTTCTGGGCAGTACATGGTGAGAAGGCCGGCGTTAGATATGACGAGGCTCTTCCTCGAAGTTCTCAAGTAGGCGTTCAAGTAGATGAAGATGATCCTGTGAATGATGCTGTGCGTGATGCGTTTGGATTTCAAGGCGACAACTTCAACGAAGAAGTGCACGGCTCTGAGCCGGCTTTTATGGGGAATGAAGCAGCTCGGGATTTTTTCAGCTTGATGGATGAGGCAGATCGTCCTTTATATCAAGGTTATCGCAAATATTCTAAATTATCTTTCTTGATCAAATTGTATCATATCAAGTGCTTGTGTGGGATCACGGATAAGGGAATGTCGATGTTGCTCGACTTATTACAAGATGCATTCCCCGACGCCGAGATTCCCACAACCTTCTACGAGGCCAAGAAGATCATCAACAGGTTGGGGTTGAATTATCAAAAGATTGATGCGTGCCCAAATGATTGTATGCTGTATTGGGGAGACGATTCCAGCAGGGAGACGTGCAAGAGATGTCACACATCGAGGTACAAGACAATTCGGAAGGGGAAAAAGCAGAAGAAGAAACCCGCAAAGATTCTCAGGTATTTCCCTTTGAAACCTCGTCTACAAAGATTATTTATGTCGTCTAAAACTGCTGAGCACATGAGGTGGCATGCCGTTGATAAAAACGAAGACGGTAAATTAAGACATCCGCGGGATGCAGCTGCTTGGAAAACGTTTGACAACGACTTTCCAGATTTTGCGACTGACCCCAGAAATGTCTGGCTTGCGTTGGCGACCGACGGTTTCAATCCTTTCGGGAATCTTAGCACAAGTTACAGCATTTGGCCGGTAGTCTTAGTTCCCTACAACTTACCCCCTGGATGTGTATGAAACAAAGCTCTTTCATTATGTCTATGATCATTCCAGGCAAAAAGGCACTGGGCAATGACATCGATGTGTATCTCCAACCGCTTATTGCGGAATTGCTTGACCTGTGGAATGTCGGCTTGGAGACGTACGACGCTCACAGCAAGACTTTGTTCAACATGTGTGCAGCCTTGATGTGGACGATCAGTGACTTTCCTGGCCTTGGCACATTATCTGGTTGGAATGTGCACACTGGGTCGGCGTGTCCGGCTTGCAATTTCGACTCTGACGCACTGCGCCTTCCCCACAGCCGAAAGTGGTGCTTTATGGGGCATCGGAGGTTTCTCGATGAAACGCATAAGTTCAGATTGCAACGGAATCGCTTCAATGGGAAACCAGAGAAAAGAGGACCACCTCATACTTTGTCCGGTACAAATATCTTACAGCAGCTTGAGCATGTTGACGTCGAGTTTGGAAAAAGCGACGATTCAGCACAAACTCGCCAAAAGACGCGCAGGACTTCGGCGCCTCAGCAGTGGAAGAAGATAAGTATCTTCTTCACGCTTCCGTATTGGAGATCTAATTTACTTCGCCACAGTCTTGATGTAATGCACATTGAAAAGAATGTTTGCGACAATGTGCTGTATACGCTGCTTAACGAACCCGGCAAGACAAAAGATCACCTTCAAGCCAGGAAAGATTTACGCGACATGGGAGTTCGTGAAGACGCTTGGCCAGATGAGCATGACAGATTTACACCAGCAAAGTTTACCCTCACAAAACCGAACAAGGATGTGTTCCTCGCGACGTTGAAGAAAATAAAAGTTCCTGATGGGTATTCAAGCAACATTTCTCTATGTGTCGACTTGCAGGCTCGAAAGGTTGCTGGCCTGAAGAGTCACGACTCACATGTTCTTATGCAGCAGTTACTCCCTCTGGCTATAAAGAATACACTTCCTCCCGATGTTTCCATCGTTTTGGTGGAACTTTGTTCTTTCTTTCGGAAGTTGTGTTCTAAGGTTTTGATCGTTGAGGAGCTCGATCAGCTGCAGTCGAAAATCATTCTTACGCTTTGTCACTTGGAGATGATCTTTCCTCCGTCCTTTTTTACTGTGATGGTTCACCTCACAGTCTACCTCGTTCATGAAACAAAGCTCGCTGGACCAGTACAATATCGTTGGATGTATCCAATTGAGAGGTACTCATTTTAAATATGTGCTTTCATTTATTGTCCGTATTTAATGTTTACTCATCGTCCTTTTCATCATTTTATATCAATTTTCTCTTATGTACTTCGTAGGTTCCTTGGGAAATTAAAATCTTACGTGAGGAATAAGGCGTGGCCAGAAGGTTCTATAGCTGAAGGTTATATAGGGGATGAGGTGCTATATTTTTGCTCAAGGTACTTTGATGATCTTGAGACGGCTTTCAACCGCCCGCCTCGTGTTGACGATTGTCCTGAACCTGCGCCGACATCAGGAGAATTTATCCCTCGTGTTGGTAAACCAGTTGGAGCAACTGAGAACTTCAAACTAACGGCAACTGAGAAGTTCCAAGCACATAGACATGTCTTGATTAATTGCAGTCAAGTTCAGCCTTTCATACGGTAAGAATTGTACACTCACATGTATGTTATTCGATCTATATCTTTCGTAACATTTCTCACTTTCATTTCACTAATGCCTTTCCATTATTAATTGCAGGGAATTCAGAAGTCATGTCAAGCGTCAGCTCAGGATCCGTACACAGACATCCTCGGAAGTTGATAGGAGGGTCCACAGAGAATTCCCGGGCTGGTTTGCTCACAGAATACTAAATGACCACAACCCACACTCACCGGATTTCAGAGCTCTCGCAATCGGCCCTCTTGATCATGCAAAACGGTTTACAGCATACAATGTCAATGGTTTTAAGTTTTGCACGGTTTCACGGGATCAGGGATTGCAAACACAGAATTCGGGTGTTTATGGCACATTTGGGACAAGGAGTTATGCGAGCAGCAGTGACGCCAACATACAGTTCGGAGGCGTCCCTTACTATGGCAAGCTTCTTGATGTGGTCGAGCTTAATTATCAAGGCCATTTCACCGTGACGCTGTTCAAGTGTTTGTGGGCAAATACCACGACTTCTCGGGGACTGACAACTGACGACCTAGGGATCACATCAGTCAATTTCTCACGCCCGATTCATACTGGTATTTCTCAAGATGATGAGCCGTATATTCTAGCTTCAGAGGCACATCAGGTTTATTATGTCGAGGACGAGCGGCATAGGGATTGGCACATGGTCGTTCATTTAAAGCCAAGAGACCTTTACGACATGGGTGAAGGCGATAACATCACCTACGAGAGTGAGCCATTTCAGCCAGCTGATTTTGAAAACTACTTCCCTGAAGGCGATGACAATTTACCTCTACTGCGGTGAGTTTTTTTAAGTCCACGTCATTTCAATTAAATTTTTTAAATTTAATAATACATCAATAACAATAATTTTTCTACAAAATTTCTGTAGGGATGGCGACGATGAGTGATCAAATTCAATTGTAAAAAATTTGTGTTAAAATAAAATGTAAAAAAAATTAAAATAATATTTGTAGAATTCAAGTGTAAAAAATTTGTGTTAAAATAAAATGTAAAAAAAAATTTTAAAAAAAAATTAATATAATATTTGTAGCGGTTATTAAACCGCTACAAAAAAATAAATAACCGCTACTAAATAATAACCGCTACATTAACCGCTACAAATAATTAAATCGCTACAAAAATATAAATAACCACTACTAATTAGTAACCGCTACATTAACCGCTACAAATAATACGTAAATCCCTATAAATACCCTTATCACAACTCATTTCAAACACTCCCCAATTTCTTTTCACCTTACCCTTCTTTCATTTCCTCTCATTTACAACTTCTTTCGTATGAGTAGAGGAGCTGAATAATACGATCAAATATGGTAACAAGATTTTCAATTTCTTTTAGAATACTTCTTTCCTTTCTATAAAATTTATTCTAAACATCTTTTTTTCTAGATATATCTTAACTCTATCTCATTTTCATCTATTTTTCATATACAATTACATTATATTATAAAACATAATAATTCCTTATTACCTAACTATCGTTAATAATATTATTAATATAATTTTATACTAATCATATTCAATTACATTTTTTCTTTTTAATTTATTAATAAGTTAAACTATTAAATAATAAACTAATTGAAATAGATAAAATAATAACAAATTAAACCATTTAATGTAATATTGAAAAAAAAGAAAAAAATCAACGTATATTTTTAAAAAAAATTTTAAATATTTGTAGCGGTTATTAAACCGTTACTAAATAACGCGCCTTTTTAAAGGTAAATTTAAATTTTTTGGCGGCAAATTTGAATTTCATGAAATTAGTAGCGGTTTTAAGAACCGCTACTAATTTCATGAAATTCAAATTTGGTAGCGGTTTCTTAACCGCTACAAATAAAAAAAGTCATTTTTAACAAATTTTCATTTTTATATATTTGTAGCGGTTTTTTAACCGCTACAAAAAAAAAATTCTTTTTAAAGCTGTAAATAAAATTTTTTATATTTGTAGCGGTTATATAACCGCTACAAAGATCTCTTGATTTTGTAGCGGTTACTATTAACCGCTACAAAGTTTGTAGCGGTTATTTTTGATTGAGTAGCGGTTTTATAGAACCGCTACAAAACCTCTTGCAACGTACGATTTAGTAGCGGTTTTTCTAACCGCTACTAACCTAGTTTGTAGCGGTTAGAACCGCTACGAATACCTATTTTTAACCGCTACTAAATCACGTTTTTTTTGTAGTGCACAGTCAAACTGGAACGAATTGAAACTCAAGTTTGGCTTCATGCTCGTGCCTGAGACAGACATCCCACGTTCAGCTACTCGAACGAACATGATCAAAAGACATTCATTAGTCAGCCAACAACGGCCCCAAGGTTGCAAACTTCGATTTCTTCAAACCAAAACTTTCCGCAAATATACACGCACACATTAATGGACATGTGAACATGGAAAACAAAGAAAAACAAATACATCATACGCCTTTCCATATTAAATAGAATTGATTTTTTTGTTTAGATTAATAAAGCTAATTAAAGTACTTTAGAGTTTTTTTATTTTTATTTTTTTCACTCTAAATTAATTAGTTTGACTAATAAACTAATATATAATTTAAGGATACACAGCATATGATATGATTAAGTAATTTATCTAACTTCCTTAATTTTTCTAAAAAAATCCAACTCTATCTAATATTTAAAATAGGAGGAAGTAATATTTAGAATGGTTGTAAGTTAAATCACTGTATTGTAGGATATTTTATAGTGCTACTATCATTTTATTTTAACCTCTCATTTTCATCTCGAACAGAAAAGCAGTTCGTTAGCGCGTACTGATTTGTAAATGGTGACTTTCTTGCTCATGTAAATGGTGACTTTATTCTCTTGGTTTTCTGTCTCATTTGGAATGGACTCCACACAGGAATATTCAACAAGAGAAGCCATATTGACATGAGCTGACAGCCGGACACAATTTTTTAAAAAAGTTTTAAACACTATTTTTTTTTTTTAAAGGTCTAGTCCTTAGCTTCTGAGAAATGGCATTGATATCTTGACATTTGACATGTCAACCATAGCTAAAGCTAGTAAAATTTATCAAGCACGCCAATAGGTTCAGAACACTTCAACTTGGCATGTATTTGAAGGCCAGAGAAAATTCCCCATGTATTTTCAATTATTTCTTATGATAATTTGCAAGTTGTTTTGATTTTGACAGATAGGAAACAGCTAACTGTATAAAAATCCTCAAAGAATTCTGATCAATTGTTAGAGATTTTTTCTAATGGATACTTGCATGTGCAACAAAAAGTTTAAACTCCATTATTTTTGGTCTAGACAGCATGGTTAACAATATAAAATCTTTAGCAATCTTCCCTTTTCGTATCTAATGTTTGTGAAAACTTGGAAACTGTAAGTGTTGACAAGATATTTAATTTGCATATGCTACTTCTCGTGGTTTTATATTACCCGCAACTATGCTGTATGTACATTATCATTTCTTTGTACTTTATTATCTTTAGCTTTGTTGTAATAATGCTGGATATAATCTTTGAGGGGGAAAAAGAATTTTTGGGTTCAGAAGACTCAATCTTCTTGAATACTCCCATAATGGGAATATGGAGGGAAGGAATGGCTTTGAAACTTATGGATCATGGCAAATACTTTCTGAATGTATAGATAGCATGTTCACCTACAAAAAAGTTTAATACGGAGTACTTTATATTACTTGGTCAACCAGGATATGCACAATATAACATTAATATAAATACTGCTCCGGTCTTTAATATAAAGTCCGCCACTTTGATAAAGAAATTAAACTACGATATAAATCTTATATTATGAACCAGGGGTATTAATCAATGCGTAGAGCCTCAAAGTTATAGTTGATAGTCAATTTTTACTGCATCCAAATTTCAGTAAGGACTGCGATATTGCCAATTTCCCTCAATCAACCCTACGGGTATTGGCCAACACCTCATGGAAACTTCACTATGCTCAAAAAGTCCAATAGCTTGTCCATCTGCTATACATACTTAACAATATTTTTTATTCCATTCCTTTTTTTAACATCAGTTTTTTATTATACAAAAAAAAAATATTCAGTTTAATTTGCGGCCAAATTGGACAACAAAGGGTTCGTTTGGGAAAGCGTTAGGAGGAAAAAGAAAAAAGCTAAAAAAAGCTCAGTTGGAGGCAAAATGGTCTATTTGGGAAGGCTTTTGTTGTATATGAGCTTTTTTAAAAAAGGCTGCTTCTACCAGAAGCTGCCTCCAATTGCTTTTAAAAAAAAAAGTCACTTCTGCAATAACAATCCAAACACAAATCACATTTACAATCTAATTTTTATCCTATCTTAAATTTACAAAAATCATATTAAAAAAAAATTAATTCTATCACCGCTAATCCAAAAGTGTTCAAAGACTTCTAATTAATTTACCGTACTAGTCTTCAGCTAAAGAACCATTTTGCCTTGGTTTAGCACCACACGTGTCTTCAAGGGCTTCCATTTCAATGACTCATCTCTACCCATAAGCCCCTTCCCATATATAGATATATACCATCTCTCAATCTCTTTCTGGGGCTCCATGCTTGATTGTTCTTTTTCAAAAGTTTTGGTTGGTAGCGAATTTTATGTTCTGGGTTTTTCTATTCAGGAATCTTGAGAACTAACTAATCAATTATTGAAGAGGTTGTGGCATTAATTTCCTCCATTTAAAAGTTTAAAAAATGTTTCTATATATATATAGGAGGGGACCTCTCCCTTTTATAGAATTAAAATTTCAACAATTCAAATTTAATATTTTTATAAAATTATTATAGGAAAAAGACAGAAAAAAAATTTAAATTTACAAAATTCTAAATCAGGTATTTCCTAAAAAATGAGTTGTAAATTGGTGATCAAATTTTGTCATTCTCTTATCAACTCTTTATAACAAATCTAATTTGAGATTTTACAATTTCAAATTTCTCTTTCTGTCTTTTACCCAATTATTATTATCATTTTACATTAAAAAAATTAAACCGTTAAAATTTGATAGAAACAGTTTGCAATTGTAAACTAATATTAAATTTTTTACAAAGCAGAGTTTTGTTCACTTCATTTTCAAATTTCAAATTTCTCTTTCTGTCTTTTACCCAATTATTATTATCATTTTACATTAAAAAAATTAAACCGTTAAAATTTGATAGAAACAGTTTGCAATTGTAAACTAATATTAAATTTTTTACAAAGCAGAGTTTTGTTCACTTCATTTTCCCCCATAGGGTCGAATGGATGAGTATACGCAACTCATTAACCTTTCTTCTTCTTCTTTTTTCTCCGCTGCCATTATTTTTTCCCCTCATGAATATTGAATCAAAATCTAATTATCTATATTTAATATTTTTTTTCCATCTTTTTTTTTATTATAATAATATTTTTATAAAATATTAAATATGAACCATTAGATTTCGATGTAATAATCATAAAGAAGGATAACGACGGCAACTTTTTTTGGAGCTCATTAAGTCCTTCCTGGATATGAGATAAAAAGTCCTCTCACTGCCTCTGGGAATGAGAATGCCTCCATGTATATATGTTCTGTAATTTGTATGTTCTGATATTCTTAGACTTGATCATATACCGACATTCGTCAGACAGATTTTCTAGACTTAAATTTGTTATATCCTATGTTCTTCAAAATTAAGAGAATATTAAATATTTTCCTTGCTGTCTTATTCTTGTGATAAGCTAAAATTTATATTACATTGGCCAGTTCACTTAGCTTAATGCAATTTGAATTATATAAATCCTCACATGATTAAGTGAAATTTACTTAAAACAACCACCTCGATCAAACTAATTCATATAATAAGAAACAGGATATTGGTTACACTATTACAGTAAACAAAACATGCGTTATAGATAGCCGTAATTAAAATTGCCACAATTTAAAAGTGGACACTAAAACCATAATAATACAATGCGAATATGAGAAAGTTATCCTTTCAAATGTATATAGGAATCCGGCAGAACCACTTTCTCATTTATCAAATATATATAATGAAAACATTTTCCTCGCTTTTTTTTTAGATTTTTTTTTTGTTTTGTTTTGTCATATGCCAAGGGTATCACAAGAGATTTTACATTTGGTTTGTATTATTCTCCCTCAGTCCTTAATATAAGACACCGTTGACTTTTTTTGGAGAGATTGTAAAAGTTGATAACATATGTTATATATTGTTAGATTATATATCAGTTTATACGTCAGAAAAATTAATTTAGTATAAAAATAATAAATATAAACACTTTAAATAATTTATTCAATTTATTTAATCTCTAAAAAAAAGTCAACTATATCTCATATTAAACATAGAAGGTAGTGTATCCAAAGGGAAAGATTTTTTTAAGAATGAAAACAATATAATAAAATAGAGCACACTACTACAAAAAATGCTTTTAACATCCATTTTTTGAGCATTTTAACGTTTAAAAACAGGGTAACATTCATCTGAACGACGTAAAAAAAATTGTTGATAACATCCGTAAAACAGGGGACATCATTAGTCTAGACTTTAGACGTCCCTACTACAAACTGTGGACGTTTAAAGTTTAAGGGACACTTTAGACGTCCCTAGTTTGAAGTAAGAAAGTCTAAAGTTCAGACTTTAGACATCCCCACTTTAAACTAGGGACGTCTAAAGTGTGTCCTCCCAAATTTAGACGTGTCCATTTTAATGTGAGGACGTCTAAACTAACGTCTAAAGTGTTTTTACGTCCCTTTTTATTTAATGACATTAAAAGTTTTTTTTAATGGCCTTTTATATATATATATATACACTTCACTGTTTGGAAAATTTAAACTGCATAAATAGGATAGAAGAAAATTTTGTATAAATCAGAATGGAAACAACAACAGTTCAGCACTATCTAATAAAGAATCTAATACTATGTAGAACAATAACTCTAATTATATGTACAATATATAGAACCACCATAAAGTGTGTCCTCTATGTACACAAACTACTAATTAATTAACTAATATAAATAAAAACTTTACTCTGGTATACATTGAAGAAGATGTCCAGCCAAAAAGTTTCTAATCAAATTAATGTCTTCATATAAGTAGGCATCTTCATTGTCAAAAATCTGCAAATTAAAAAATAAACTTAGATGAAATAATGAATCAAGTGAATGAATTAATTTGCAATTGAATTACAACACTAAAAATATTATCTTTTGAGAATGAAGAAGCGATTACTTGTTCAAAATCTTTCGTAATGCCACTCTGAATGATGTTATATATATAAAGTAAGACATAGTATCCATATTCCCAGCCGCCAGGTTGTCGAGGGTACTATAAATTAAAAGCAAATGGTTAAAATTAATAAAGACATATCTAAAACGACCGTCAATCAAAAGAACTTGATTTGAAACTACGTACATTTGAATACAACCATTTCGGGTCTCTGTCACCTCTATGATCGTGTGGCCTGCCAAGGATTCGATATGTCTGGGTTGCCCTATCATTAAAATGAAAAATCAATAGAAATTAGAACAATTTATTTAAGTCAAGAATCAAGAATCAATGAAATACAAACAAAATAACTTACATGTTGAAGACGTTTTTTGTCTCTGTGTCTGGCCTTTTATGCAAGGAATCAAACCAGTAAACTATGTTGAGCCGATGACAGAGAACACACAAACTCCAGTGGTAACTATAACAATATATACAGATTAAAATGAAATTAGATGGTAAAGCAATTATTTATTAAAAATCTTAAATAGACAAAATTAAAATATATACTCTTAAACAATCAGTGCTAGATAACAACGATAGTTGTTCTCTTCCATTACGCAACTAATGGGTTTCTGTTTGAATTTATTTTAGGCTTTAATTAGTGCAACGTTAGGTAAGAAATATATGGGTTGTCCATTGGATTATCCAAAGCATGGGCAAGAGAATTATCATATAGTCCTTCTGTCCATAATATAAGATATATTTATTTAATTAAATTAAATTAAGAAAGTTAATTAATTTTATTAATTAATATGACTTTTGTGCCGGCAGGGTCCGCAACACATAATAGTGGCCGGTGTATGCTAACTGGTGATTGTGCAGCCTTGTGTGTTCATTTAAATCTAATTATTTCACTTAATAATGACAACTATATGCATGCATCAAAACCTACTTTTCCTATTAAGATGTAGAGATCTTCGTATTACTAATTTAATCTATTTTTTCTTTATCTCTTTCTTCATGCGATCTTCAGCCTGCTCAAACAGTCCAATAACTTCTGCAACTGATATCCATAACTAACAATATGTGGCAAAGAACTAATGAACCTCTTTAATATAATTTAAGACTGATTTAATGCCATGTTCATGAAATGTATAGAGAATTATATTCGTATCAACAAAACTTCAATTATATGAAGATGGTCCAAATGAAAGCTATCATTTTTGTTGCATGTACAGTAGAAGCAGCCATGTATATTATTCATAGAAACATTTTCTGCTGGATGGGCTTGGGTTCCTGTTCGCTTTTTTTTTTTTTGGGAAGAAAATATAAACTTCATTAAAATAATCAACAGAAGCAAACATCAACATAAAAGTCCAAAACAAAACAAAACATAAAAAAAAGGCTAAAGCCCAACCCAACCCAATTAGTACTATCCAAAACCCTAACCCTAATACAAATAATATGTTTGTTTTAGTTTTTTTAAAAGTATTTTTAGGATTTATGAGATAAGCATATGAGATAAGTTTTATCTTAACTAATGAAAAAAGATTTTTAAAATCATGATTTGTAGGTTTTTCAAACAAGCAAAAAAGAGAGCTTCAAGGGCGCCGCCATTGCAGCCACTGTGGTCCCCCTACACAAGAAGACGAAAGAACACAGGGAACAATGCCAGTATCCAGGTATGGAACTCAAAGAACCACCCCAATGGTCCCATCCCATTTAACTTGCTATCTGCTAGCAAAAGAGCAAAGAAATATGATCCACACAAGTGATCCAACCATGTGGAAAGAAGCAACAACGTTAGCATCAACATCGATAACTTTTGACTTTTGCGTGTAACAAATTAAAGCAAATATAATGGCCTTGGCAAGACGCGCACAGCTGCTGCCTCATGTATTCCCAAGCATCGAGACACAACATCGAACACACAACATATGGTGTTGTTTACAAGACTACAACACATTAATTGAGCACAGGGCCTACAACAACAAGCGGTTCTCAAAATTTTGATGCATTTATCACAGTTACCTCAAGTGAAGCACTATTTTCGCAGCAAAAAATGTCGTAAGCAATGTCATTTTTCTAAGCAGACACACGCATGTTCGGAATGTGAGGGCCCCAAGGTTAAAAAAAGGAAATCCCTTCGTAAAGAGTCCTGGTAGTAAAGTAGTAAAATATATATTAATGACGACTTACGTACAAATAAGTCATCGATGGGATGTCCAGAAAATGTAAACGTTTTGCTTTTTGATGACTTGAAATATGTTTGGAGGGGTAGCAGAAACATAAAGGAGGCATAAAAACAACACAAGATTGATAAGGAATCAACAAGCAGGAAGTTTCAGTGAAGGTTCCGGCTTTAAAAGAAGCATGCGATAAGTTTGAACTCGGGTTTTGTAACGTCGGTGGATCTGTTGCTTGTCTGGTTAAGGTCACTGGGTCCTCAACCAAAATGATTCTCACGGACAACAGTGTACGGAGGTGCTATAAGGCTTTCTTCCCGTGTCCCATCCTCTCCATTATTACACTTCATCTCTTCTTTTTAATTGCCTTCAAAACGAATAGATTTTGGTTAAGCCCAGTACTGTTGAAGCGGATTGGCAACTTCCTTAGGGCTGGTTTCGTAGGGGAAAGAGGAGGAAAAGTGGGTGGAAGGAAAATTTTTTTGAGTTGAAATTAAAAAAATTAGAGAAGTGGGATTAAATATTTTTAATTAAGTTTTCTTACTCTCTTATTTTATATATTCTTTTTATTAAATTTTATTACCCCACTTTTTCATTCTTTTAAAATTCAATTCATAAAAATTTTCTTTCCCCTCCCTTCTCCTCCAAATCCCTCACACCAGACAGATCCTTAAGGATAGGATGATATGTGTATACATGTAGATAAGCACTAGCTAGTCTCTGTCACGTACCATTTAAGAAAATCTCAATGCACTGAGGTTGCATATTATACAATTAATTCGTATTATTTGGGTAATCATTAAACAAAGTGGGGACAGATCGATGTGCTAGATATTGCAGAGGAGATGAAGATATGCGTATTATGGGAATCATTCAAGTGAGTGGGATATAGTTTGATACGGACCATATATATGGATGCTTTGTTTGATCAGTCTCTATTATATATCTAGTTTTGATTAGATGTCTCAGTCTATGTATTAATTGTTAGGGGTCCATGCTTTTGTATTTTTATATATGTGGGAAGCTTTTGTATATATAAGGCTTATTTTATGCATTATGGCTGTATTTACAGGAGAATCGCTGGAAACCACCGACTTCCCCTCCTTTTCACACTCCTATATCTGTCGATTTTTTTTCCTTTTCCTTCTCCTTCTCCTTCTCCCTTCTTTTCCCATGCACTTATTAGTGGATTTGACCTCGGCCCCTTTACTAAAAAAATCATCGGCTTCAAGTTTAAAAAGTAACCAATATGGCAAACAGAAAAGATGACTTAGATAAGCATCGGGTACGGTGTCGTAACTTTTTGTCAGCCTATTTGAAGATTGATTTAAAAGGATATGGATCAAAAGAATAATTTTTATATGCTTGAATGACTGAGAACGCAGCTTCTGAAATGGTGGTAGGTTGATATTATTCTCATCTTATTTATAAATTTTTTTTAATTAAATTTTATATATTAAAGAAAAATAGTTAACTAAATAATTATGGATTAAATTTTTAACTATGCTCTAATTTATAAATGAGTACTTTTCAATTTTTTTCTCTATCTATTTTTAAATTATTTCTTGATTGGTATAATAAATAGAGACAAAATTATCACAATCTCATTTACTATACTAAAACTGGACTTATAAATATGACCAAATTTATTTTATCAAAAGTGACTTATAAATAAAAAAAGAATAATATATACACACACATAACACTTTTTATTTTAGCTTGATCATTTGAAGACAGAAAAGACACAAATTTTCAGTTGAACTATTAAATGCGAGCCCTCACTTCTGATGAACTTAATTCTTCGGAATATTGAGAGAACAGTCCTGCCTTCTTTTGACCCCATTGCTTCCCTAAACGTGAGATATTATCAAGAATTAAAGATCTGTTCTCTTTTATTATTTCTTGTATTGATTGCATCTATTGGGATATTAACTATGAGTGTGAGTAGACTTGATTCGGAGTGATGAAGAGAATTCTCACATGGTATAGAGTTGTGTTGGGAAAAAAAAGGGATATAAGTAAAAAAAAAAAAACTAAATTTATTGCATTAAAATTTTAAAATAAAATGTGATATACTCATATCCGTTTTTTTTTTAAGATTATGTTTGTTAATAAAAAAATAGACAGTACTTGATTGAAGTTTTGAAGTGTACATAATTATTTTAAACAAAACAAGAAAATCAAACTGAGAGTAATTGATACTCCCTTGATCCTTAATATAAGACATCTTTATCTAATTTGATTATATTAAGAAATTTATTTTAATTAAGTTAGTTAATATAATATGTATTTTCTAAAACAGTTTGGTCATCTTCTTTAGTTCTCTTGCTCCTTCTCCTTATTGATTATTGTTAAGAGAACTTCAGTAGGGTAAATTATAAAAAAGCTTATAAATATAAAAACTATGTGTCTTAGATTTAAGACCAAGATTATCTCCCAAATATACCTTATATTAAATACCGAAGGGAATACTTACTTTCTTAGAAAGAATAATTATTTTGTGACATTGGTGTTTATACCATACATACATATTACTTCTCCCTTTTTCCATGTTGTCTAAAAAACATGACAACAACAACTGTTATCTCATACAACAATTAACAAACACCACTGTAAAAAACGTTTTTAACGTCCCTTATTTAAGCCTTTTAACGTATGAAAACAAGGGGACGTCTATGTGAGCGACGTAGTAAAAAATGGTAATAACATTCATAAATAAGAGGACGTCTAAAGTCTAGACTTTAGACATCCCCAGTTTAAAATAGGGACATCTAAAGTGCTACATGACACTTCAGACGTCCCCATTTTAAAATGTCAGTACAAACCCACTTTAGATGTCCTCAGTTTAAAATGGGGACGTCTAAAGTGCTTTTTTTTTTTTAACAAAAAAAATCATTTATATTACAGATCTGAACTAAATAGTATTTAAAATCAGAAATTACATATCATCGTCAATAAAATTACAGATCTAGTATCTGAACTCCAAATCCAAAATATACACAATAATAACTCTAGAGCTGAAATCTCATTAACAGAAGATTATAACAATAAGATGAATCAGTTGCAAAAAACTTATCTCCTTCTATTATTAAAATTTATTTTCTCGTAATAATGAATAGAGAAGAGCAACAGAGAGAGATGAACCTCATTTTCTCAGTGGGAACATGGCCATGAAGCATGTTTTGGAGTCTTGATCTACAAACCATAACAACAAGAGTTAGAAGATAAAATAGAAGGGAAATCCAAAGAAAAAAGAGAAAGAAGATAAAATAATAAAAAATAGTAAGAAACATAACAGATCTGGTGAAAGAGAGAGAGAGAGAAAAGAAGAAGCAAGTTTAAAAACAGTATATAAAGAAGAAGAAGCAAGAGTTAAATGCGTGGTGGTAAGCATAACAGATCTGGTGAAAAAAGAAAGAGAAAAGAAGAAACAAGTTTAAAACAGCATATAAAGAAGAAGAAGTAAAAGTTAAATGCGTGGTGATAGTGGTTCTTGTTGTGGTTGCGTTGATGAGAAAGATGAGTGTGGGTCTATAAAATTGATAAATAAAAACTGTCAGTACAAATTTGAAGACATCCCCAATTTAATTTAGAGACGCCTAAAATTATTTAGTTTTTTTTTAATTTAGACGTCCCCAATTCAAAAAGGGACGTCTAAAGTCACACTTTAAACGTCCCCAATTTAATTGAGGACGTCTAAAGTTGATTTTTTATATATATATAATCAGGGACGCCTAAATTAGGGACGCCTTTATATGTAATATCAGGTAGCGTCCCTAATAACATTAGGGATGCCAAAAGTGGCGTCCCTGATATTTAAAGGACGCCTTTTGGTGTCCCTAATATATATTAGGGACGCCTTTTTTTAAAAAAAATTAATTTTAGACGTCCTCAATTAAATTGGGGATGTCTAAAGTGACTTTAGATGTCCCTATTTAAATTGGGGACATCTAAAACTATTTAAATCTCACTCAGAATTATAAAAATACCACCACCTTTATTTTTTATGTCTTTTTTTTAAAAAAGGGACGTTCTTTAGGGTCGTAAAATCAATATTTTGTAGTAGTGAAACAAATATTTTGATAAATCATTCATGAAAAAAAGTTTCATTTAATAACTTTATTAAATTTTGGGTTAAAGGGCTTAAATGCCCTGACAGTTTTTACATATGGGCATTGAGTACCTGGAAATTTTGGATGGGGCAAATGTGCCCTGGAAGTTTAAAAAATAGGACAATTTTACCTCTCCATTAACCAACCCTAACAGTCAACGTTTGTTAATCAAATATGCAAAGGTGACATGCCTAGATGGCATCAACTTCAATTCACTTTTTATTTGTCCATGTCAGTTGTCATATGTTGTAGTAGGATTTTTTTTACAAAAAAAACTCAGATCCTTTCTTGCAACGTTTTCAATCCTTGATATAAAACTCAGTTGAGTTATTTGGGGAAATTATAATTACTTAATTATAAATGACTCATAAAATAATATATAATTAAGTAATTTATTTAGTTTTTTTAATCTCCTCAAATAACTCAACTGAGTCTTATATCAAGGATAAAAACATTGTATGAGAGGATATGAGTTTTTTTTGTAAGAAAAAAATCCTACTAAAAAATCTGACAACTAACTTAGACAAAAAAAAGAGTGAGGCGGATGCCACATAGTCTTGTCACCTTTATATATTTGATCAACAAACATTAATCATTAGGATTGGTTAACGAAAGGATAAAATTGTCAGTTTTTTAAATTTCCAAGACACCTTATTGCCATTGAACAACTTTCAAATAATGCCCATACGCACAAACTTTTAGGGGATTTTCCTCGACTCATTTTTAAAACATTTTATGCTTGTTTAAGATCATGTTTGGGACTCCTAAAAGTATTTATTTATATAAATTGAGATAAAATTTCTCTTATATACTTATCTCGTATATTATAAATTATGATTAAAAAATTATTTTTAAAAACTCTGATCGTGATTCTAAATGAACACTTTTGTCCTGTCTGGTCCTACGTTATATTCGGCTTTAACCCAACTCATTTTTTCTAAAAAGCTTCGTACCGTCTGGTCCATAGTATATAATCTGGGAGTTCATAATACTGAGGAAATTGCAGGAATTAGCATATCTGTGTGTGTGTGTGTGGCTGTTGCCTATTTTTTCTCACTGCAGTTGCTCGTGATTCCCACCGAAGTGTGTTCCCCGGTTCCCCCACTCCCTCCTAAAAGCTAGGAAATTGTCAACATAAATCAAACCCTAAGCTAAATATTATACGTTCGCATGTTATTCTAATCTTCTAAGACTTGAATATACAAATTAAACACGAACGTTAAACATACATAGGAATATTTTCTAGAGTCAAGCAAGTGTGCGTGTATGATACTTTTATGGGTGAATTATACTGTAGTCCCATTAAAGATAATATATGAAGAAATGGTCTCAGGAAATTCTAAAATTATCTTAGGTCCCATAGGATTATTTTGTAATAAGTTGGAAATGGTTAAAGTCCAAAATATCCCTATAAGATAAATAGAGATAGAAAAATGAAGCAAAACTTCGAAACGAATCTGGAAATAGCGCAAGAAGCAGAATGAAGATCATCGGTCAATATTGAAGAGTAAGGTATGAAATTGATATCAACACCTCTCTTGTCTTCATTATTCCATTTGATTTATGTTTTCTATTGAGTGGGTAAATAGATTTTTAGATTTCCTTCGTTCATCTTCGTTTTGGCTTGAAAAATGAGAAAAACTGTCATGCTTTTGTGTGGACATTGTCGTCTATATGTTTGTAAAATAAAAAGGTAGACCTAGTAAATGCAATGAATTTGTTTGGCTGTGGTTTCAATGTGTTTGGATATTGTTTAGTATGCTTTGTTTTTGCTGTCGGTATACTCTGTTTTCTGGTTCATTTATGCTGTGTTTCTGCAATAAAGAGCTAAGGGATGAAGATGAGAGTGAAAGGTTTGTGGTTACATAACCTGAAGTGTGAAGGAAAAAATGTATTGTTAATAGGAGCAGCGACAATTGTCAATGGAGGCTGCTGAACTTATTAATGACAAATATAGGTCATATTTAAATATTTTTTTACAACTATAGGTTTTGTTGATTGATCTTCGTTTTGGCCCTGATAAATAGAAAAGCTTGCCTGATTTTTGTGGGTATTATCCTCCATATGCCTGTAAACTATAAAGACAGACCTTGTAAATGCAAAAGATATGTATTGGTTGAGGCTTCAGTGTGTTTTGTATGATTTAATATACTCTATTTTTGTTGTTGTTATGCTCCGATTTTTGGTTTATTGTGCTGTATTTTTGCAATAGAAGAGCCAAGGAATGAAGATGAGGGTGAAAGGTTTATAGCTACATAATCTGATGTGCGTAGGGAAAAAAGTGTTGTTAATGGGAGTAACGATAGTTGTCAATGGAAACTGCTGAACTTATTAATGACAACTGTAGATCATATTTAAATGTTTTGCTCGTGATGTGATAATGTTCGGCAAGGTTTGAAACGTTTGCTATGTTTTTTGGTATTTTGTACTGTTTTTAGTCATTAGAAATGGGATTTAATGAACATAGTGTGAAAGTTGTGAGGCTGAAAGTACTGATTATGTAGTAAGAATGTGTTATTAATAGGGACAATGACAGTTGTTAATAAGGCTACTGAAATTGTTAATGACAATTGTTTTATGCAAATGGACAGCGGTGATGACTAGCACATTTGGCAAGATTTTTCTATGTTTCCTTCATATAGGGGGAATGTTTGAAGTCAATGGAGGCGGTGATATAACATATGTTGGGGGAACGGTCAGATCTAGAACCATTAAAGAAGGGACAGTTTTGAGAAGTTTAAAACAATGATATGCTCTATGTGACCATGTGCACAGGCATTATAAATTTCGTTACATTTTTGTAATGATCAAGTGTAATGACATTATATAGATGTGATGTTTTTTGTTATAATCAACTTCAAACAAGTTGTATTTGAGACGTTTGTTGTAATTATGAGTTACAGAGTTATTTTCATGAGCTAACGTTAGTACTTAAGTTATTAATACACATATGATGCTTTTCCTTGTACATTGTTTGACTCCACTGACAATTGTAAGAGACTCCATTGACAAGTTGAGGAGACTCTATTAACAACTCAAGGAGCCTCCAATGACAACTTATTGAGCCTGAATGTAGTTGTCAATGGGCATCCATTAACAAGTGGAGGAGCCTCCATTGATAAGTCAATAGGACTCAATTGACAAGTCCAAGGGTGTCCATTGACAAGTCTAGAAATCTCTATTGATAATTCATAAGGCCTTTATGGATAACTCAATGGGCATCCATTAATAAGTTCACGAGCCTTCATTGACAACCCCATGAGCCTCCACTGACACCTCAATGGCCTTCCATTGATAAGTCAAGGAGCTTTCATTGGCAAGTCATAGGGTCTCCACTGACAACTCCAAGGACCTCCATTGACAACTCAATGACGGTCAATTGATAAGTGCAAGAGCCTTCATAAGCAAGTCAATAGGTCTCCATTGTCAACTCAATGGCCATCTATTGACCATTGACAAGTCATTCGGCCTCCACTGACAAGTCATTGGTCATCCGTTGACAACTCTTCAACCTTTCCATTGATAAGTCAATGAAGCATCAGTAACAAGTCATATAATATTAACATCTAATTAATGTTGAATATCAACAATATAGGTACTCTATAAATATATGCATATAAACTATCATTTTTTAATGTGATCATAACTATTTATATATTAACAATTTCATAGGCGTACATTGACAACTCTATCGGCCTCCGCTGACAACTCCAAGTCCGTATATTGACAACAGAATTTACATCAGATTACAATTTTCATAAATGAAAGCGGGATACAAAATCATATTATATGTTACCTTCATTTACATATGAAAATTCATTTACAAGGAACTAACAACAAAGTCACAGACCGTGGCCAAAAATCAAGTGGTCTGGATTTCTATCTAATCATATTTACAATTGAATTTCTAGATCTGACAGTTTCCCCAACATATGTTATATCACCACCTCCACTGACTTCAAACCTTCTCCCTATATGAAGGAAACATAGTAGAATATTTCCAGATGTGCTAGCCATCACCGTTGTCCACTTACACAAAACAGTTGTCATGAACAATTTCAGCAGCTTATTAACAACTATCGCTGCCCCTATTAACAATATATTCTTATTATATAATCAATACTTCTAGCATCACAACTTTCAAACCATGTTCATTAAATCCTATTTCTAATTACTAAAAACAGCATAAAATACCAAAAAAACATAGCAACTGTTTCAAACCCCTGCCAAACATTATTACACCACAAGCAAAACATTTAAATATGACCTATAGTTGTCATTAAAAAGTTTAGCAGCCTCCATTGACAATTATCGCTGCTCCCATTAACAACATATTATTTCCTACGCACATCAGATTATGTAGCCATAAACCTTTCACCCTCATCTTTATTCTTTGGCTCTTCTATTACAAAAATACAGCACAATGAACTAGAAAATAGATAAAAAACATAGCATACTAAACCATACCCAAACACATTGAAACCTCAACCAAAACATATCCATTGCATTTACTCGGCCTATCTTTAAAGTTTACAAGCATATGGAGGACAATACCTACAAAAATCATACAGTTTTTTCCATTTATTAGGACCAAAACGAAGATCAATCAACAAACCCTATAGTTGTAAAAAAAATATTTAAATATGGCCTATAGTTGTTATTAACAAGTTCAATAGCCTCCATTCGCTGCTTTTATTAACAACACATTTTTCCTTTTGCACATCAGGTTATGTAGCCAAAAGCCTTTCACCCTCATCTTCATTCCTTAGCCCTTTTATTGCAGAAATACAGCACAAATGAACCAGAAAATAGAGTATACCAACAACGAAAACAAAGCATACTAAACTATATCCAAACACATTGAAACCACAACAAAAAAAAATCCATGGCATTTACTAGGTATGTCTGTTTAGTTTACAAGCATATGGACGATAATACCCACACACAAAAATAATAGTTTTTCTCATTTTTCAAGCCAAAATGAAGATGAACGAAGTAAATCTAAAAATCTGTTTACCCACTCAACAGAAAATATGAATCAAATGGAATAATAAAGACAAGAGAGGTGTTGGCATCAATTTCATCCCTTACTCTTCAATATTGACTGATGATCTTTATTCTTCTTCTTGCACTATTTCCAAATTCGTTTATGAGTTTTGTTTCATTTTTCCATCCCTCTCTCTATTCATTTGACAGAGATATTTTGAACTTTAACCATTTTCAATTTATTACAATGTCGTCCCATGAGACTTGAAAGTAATTTCAGAATTTTTAAGAACCATTTCTTTATATATTATTTTTTATAAGACTACAATGTAATTCTCCCTACTTTTATTATTATACCACTGTACGCATGATATTTTAATCAGCAAGTTGCTTAAAACTCACGGTAGAGACAATATATTTATGGTTTTTGAATCAAGGGTACAATTAATATATTATATCATCTTAAAATGGGAACCACCCACATGGCCACACCTGTATCCCAAAGCTCAGGGATTGGTGAGCCCACGTACAACACGTGCTTCTCAAATTCACAAAGCCCAAGATATTCCTTTTCTCGGAGACAGAGTCGTCCACTCGTCCTGCACCGATCCTCTTTCTCAGTCTGACTGATGTCATCATCGCCTTATAGCCACAACAATTAATATCCGTAATCGTATCTAACGTATTTTAAATAAATTATATATAAACCAGGTTTGGAGAATTTTTATTTTGAAAGTTTTTTTTAAAATATAAAAAATGGAGAAATTTTATCTTAACCGTATTTCAGTTATTTTTAATTATTTATTAACTAAATATACTGAATTGATAATCTAAATATTATTTATGTCACTTTTGTTAAGGTATAAATTTAAGCTGAAAATTTATTTGTCATCTACTTTATCTTTTTTAAAGTTAGATTTAAAATTTTTAAGGTAAATTTATATTTTAATAAAAATAATATAGATGATATATATGTGAATTGTTAGTTTAATATGTTTAATTAATTAAATATTAAAATTAATTGAGATAATGGTCATGACTAAATTACTCCATTTTCGATACTTTTAAAATAAGATTATCTCTTAGAAAAATTTTAAAATAAAATTATCGATAAATAAAAACTTTCGGAATAAAAAATGCCGCTCAACCCTGTCAAGATGGCAATTCCTTTGTCGTAACAACTTTGATGATAAACTCAACGAAAAAAGTACTCCGTACCCCATTTCGAAAGGTTCTGCAGACTAGCAGAAGAAACAAACAAAAACACAGGGTCTGCTTATAAAAGTTGAAAATAATGTGAGGAAGAAACACGACATGAATGTGATAGCGAGTAGATGGCAGATACAGTGGGATTCCAGTGGGGTGAGTTTCGATATGTATAAAGATTAATAATAGAAAAAATTATATTCAGATCCTAAAATATATATATATATATATATATATAAATAATCTCAATAACTTATCAATAACATCCTTAATATTGTCAATGCTCTGTGCACATGATGTTATTAATAAGACCATTTTTTATTTTAAAATCTAAACAGACCATTTTTTATTTTTCCCTTTTATCTGGAACTTAATGTAATTTTTCCATAATAATATAATGATACGGTGGGGTAATAATGGAGATTGGAGCCGAGTGAGGAGCATTCAAGGACACGAGCAATTATTTCATCAAAAAAAAAAGACACGAGCAATTAATTCTATGCAAGGACACGTCACATCCCGGCATGCCAATGCCCCAACATTATTTGATAATATAAAGCTCCTATTCATCATTGATTTGGAATCTCATTTATTCCACGAAGTTTCACTGAAGTTTCCCCTTTTACTTCACTCCCTCTCCCTCTCCCTCTCATTTTCTTCTCATCATAGATCCACAGCCCCATTTGTTCGCATCTCACATTTCACCCAAATTATATTATTCTTGACAAATAGATCTCATATTTCCCATTCACATGGTACTACCATAACACCCGCAAGTCTTATCTCAAAAGATGAGATCAATTGTATAGATAGTATAATCATTGTGCTTTGTCAACAATTAAGACTCTGAATAAATTGTTATCTAAAATTTTTCATTCAATAATTTTATTGAGTGTTTTGTTTGGTCTTCTTCAATCCTACTCATTTTTAGGGGATTGCATACCACTTAATCTATTGCCCTCACCTACACATCCAGCAATCTTCTTTGTACGTGTCTGAATCACCTTAAACAAATTTTTCTTCAATAGATACCACTTTCTAATTACCCTTCCTCATATATGCTTGTTACTATTCTTATATTGTTTTTAAGTATGACCACACATCAATATCAATGTACATATTCATTTCAACTACCCCTACTTTATATTTTTACTTTTTTTAAAGTCCAACATTCCCTATCAAATAACATTATTGGTCTATTCTCATTTACACAGGTATGAACATATCATATTTGTCAAGGGAAATGACAATCACGCCCCATGTAAGAGAAATAATCACAACAAAATTTCTTAAAATCATCAAATTACAGTGAAGTATTATAAGATTTGGGTGACATTAATTTTAACTTTGAAAATACCATTTTGCCATGTTTCATTTAAAATGAAAAAAGAAATTAGAAGATCGAGCCAAGTGGTTGAGGGCAAAATGATATTTTTATAATTAAAATTAATGTCACTAAGGCCTCTTTGAACCTCAACGCATTGTGATAATTTCACAATTAGAATTAACATGAGTTATTTGAGTTGTTGAGCCTGAAACAGGGATAACTTTCCCAATATAATCTTTGAATCACACAAATTTTTGAACTCGATACTTCGTATTATTACGACTCCAATGAGATGGTACATACTACACACGGGAACGTAACATCCGATCTAGACGCTAATGCACGTACAGCGATAAGTACAAAAAGACGCTGCATTTGTGATTGTCATGTGCATGTGAATCTGTCTGCTTAAGGTGCACGGAGGGCTACATACGTTGCTCTCCCCTACACTTGCTCAGCTTCTTTTTATTAATTTGTTTCCCTCTCAACCACTTTTAAGTAAAGCTCTTCGCGCACTATCTTTCTTTGCTACCAAACACACACATACGTGCGTCTTTAATTTTAAATAATGAGTTGTAGAGTGCTAACACATTGATCGATGAGAATGTAAAGTACACTGCGAGTGGGGATTGGAGACAATAGATTCAATTGAATAATTTGCATTTTATTTTCGAAAAAATATATATTTTGGTCTTTTAATTTTATACAAAACTTCAGTTTGTTCTTTTAGTTTTATGAGTAGCTTTTCATTCTTTTAATCCTAACACACCGTTATTTTTTTTTGTAATAATCGTTGTTATTTTAAAAATTAAACTTAATAGTATGTCCATATTTGATAATGATGTTATTTTAAAAATTTTATGAGTTATCTTTTTGTATTTTTATTAGGGGCTTAAAAAACGTTTTGCAAAATTAAGGGACCAAAATAAAATTTTATGTGTAAAGTTAAATACTAAATGTGAATTTATTCCTTTTATTTTTTTATCACAAAAAAAAAATAATATACATGAAAAAGAAGGAATAGCGCAGCGTAACACCTTTTCCCAGTTCCAAACAACGGAGAATATGACAAGGGAATTCATAAAAAAGAGGCCACACCCCTGTTTTTGGACACAGGCGTTTATCCTTTAGGGCTCAATAGTCAATACACTTCCTTAAGAATTACATTATCGGTATATATATATCTCTCTCTATATAGATATTTATAATATTCTATTATATGTTCTCTTTCTTCCTTGTTCAAATCGCTCGTGAAATCGTCACGGATATATCGGCCTTGTTCAAAGCACCTATATGCAGTGTTGTCAAACTCGCGAGTTGACTCTCCGAGTTTACCGTTTTTACGTTTCTAAATTATAAAATCGAGTCGAGTCATTGGTAAACTCGTGACCGTTGTAAACTCGGTTAAATTCACGAGTTTATACATCGAGTTTACAGTTTTTACGTTTCTAGCTTACAAAACTATGTTAACGCATCCTTAAACTCGTGTTAACTTTTTCAATTTGGTTATACTCAACGGCTTTATATATGAATTTTATAGAAATTTCTTTATTAAATACGATAAATTATGAATGTTGATAGATTTAATTTCAATTATTTAGATTTAAAATATATTTAAATCAAATTGTTGTCAACTTTTTATATTTTAATTATCTAATTATATACTAATAATATCTATTTAATGATAAAACTAAACTCTTACGAGTTTACGATTCGAGTTCACGATACGAATTTACGTCACTATCATGAGTTTGCTTAAACTCGCGAGTTTGACAACCTTGCCTATATGTCTCTCTTCTCGCTGTAAATGAGATTTCTTGGACCAGAGGATCCATGTCTGTGTCGTCATCAAATCATAAGCCTCCTATAATAGAATCTTCTTTTCTTCCAACTTGAATAATATTGGTCATAATTAACACTCCAGTTGCATGTGCTATAATTGATAACAAACACACACTTGGGGTCTGTCTGGTTTGACGGGAGGGAAATAGAGGGGAACAGTTGTTTGGAAGCAACAAAATTTAAGGAGGAAAGGGGAAATTTTAAAAAATTTCCTCTTCCCTCCCCTCAAAACCCTTCCTCCCTCAAATTGGGGGATTTGGAGAGGAAGGGTGATATTTTGTCATGTAAAGATCATTATATACTTATTTATTTCTATTATTCTCAAACCGTCCCTCCCTCATTATTATAATATTTATAATTACTTTATTTTTATTAAAATTATTATTATCTATATTTTAAAATTTTTATTATGATTACATTTATTTAATCTTAATAATTATATTTTATTAAACATTCTACTATGTATGAAAAAATAAGATTCAATGAGAGTAAAGTTGTCTAAATAAAAATATTTTCCCTCCCCTTAGCTAAACAAGATAACATTAAAATTTCTATTTTCCCCTCCCTTCTGATTAATCCAAACAACATAATATTAAAATCCCTCTCATCCCCTCCCCTTCATTGAACCAAACAGACCCTTGATTTCAGAGCAATGAGAACCACATAAACACAACACATATATATAGATAAGTGCCTCAGAGTAAACTAATAAAATTAAGAGGCATCAACTGGTAATCTGGTTGGTAGTGTCAGAAGCACTGTTTGGGTGAAAGGATAGAAACAACAGTGACACAAATCATGTGTGTGAGAGTGTCTGGTGAACATCGAATGCTTACAAAATAAACAAAAGCAACTTCGAGGAAGGAGAAGGCTCCACATGGAGTCATGATAAAAGAAATTCGCAGTTATACAAGATAGTGAAAGCCGTAAGAAGCTGGCCTAAAGAAACACCGTACCATAATTTATAATTTTTACCCTGTCCGTACATTATTGGCTATTCATGTTACTTCCCCTTATATAACTCCTTCACTCTTCCTCTCACTCCTCAGATTGAACCCTTCCTTCACAAGCCACCAATAATTCATCAACTTTTCACTTTCACTCGACGTACCTAAACACCTCAAATTCGTTCAACTTCGCTATGAATTTGGACTTGGATTTCGGGTTTGAGTACGAGTTCGAGGATCACTTCCCGTCCATGGTGGCGAGCATGGGTACTGAAGGGTTCATAGGTGAGCTTCAGAACGGGTTTCGGTTGCTGATGGACGTGAACAAGGGCCTTATCACGTTCGAGAGCTTGAAGATGAACACTATGTTGTTGGGTTTGGAGGTGAGGGACGACGAGCTCGTGTGCATGTTAATGGAAGGTGATTTGGATGGAGATGGTGCTCTGAACCAGATGGAGTTTTGCATTCTCATGTTCAGGTTGAGCCCAGCTCTCATGGATGGTGGATATGCATATTAAATTTGTGTCTGAGCAAGCAATTTTATTTTAATTAATACTACCTCATGTCTTTAATATAAGATCTAGTTCTAGATCTTATATTACAGACCGGAGGAAGTTCTTCTTTTTGCAATGAATTTAACTTTGACCAGGAATAAATTAAAGCCTCAATTGTTTAGTTTTGCACTCGACTACTCTGATCTACTCCCATATTATGTATGTTGAATTTGTTGATAAGGTTTTGTTAATGGCTATATGTGTAACTTTGTTAATTAGTTTCATGATGTTCGACTTTAATGTGTGATATGAATCAATGAAGTGAGAGCGAATCAATATGATATGTAATCTCGATCTCTTGATATAAGCAAAGAGTGTTGATTGTGAAGTGCTTTACCTTGAGGATGAAAATACTACTTCCAGCGATTAATATAAGAGTTATTTGGAGTTGGGATTTATTATAAGTAACTAATACAACTAATTTTCTTAATTTATCTAACTAAATGAATCAACTACTAGCTATTATATTAAGTAGCGGAGGCAAGGCAGTATAATAAAGTGTGATTGCTCGCTTTTCAGAGATGATGGATGTTTTTATTTTAATCTGTTATTTATACGTGAGAAATGGACAGGGGAGAGCTGTGTGTTTCCGTTCACTAATTTTTAGCGCTTATCTGGATCCCATATTCAGAGAGAGAGAGAGAGAGAGCAATCGCATTCACTGTTTCTTACAAGCTTTTGAACATTGAATCAATTTCGTGATAAACAAGAGTTAATCTAAAAGTAACAATGAAAAAATGGATAACATGTTAAATGAGACCTTCATATCTTTTTTCTTTTCTCGTTTCCTTTTCAGACAAACTTCATATCTGTTTAATTGTTTATAGAAAAATATGAACGTGTAATGATAATGATAGAGTATTTTGATAAAAAGTCAAAATTAAGAGCATGAAAACAAACTTTATATATGATCAGATACAGTAAAAAAAATTAGTCAGTAAAGGGACTTTAATTATATATTAGTCGATGTCAATATCTTTTCTATTTATTGTTTCAATGATGGGGATCAGGAATGTACATGAAGTGAATGATAAGTGAGAATCGAATCCCTAACGCTCTTTTGGTGATATGCTTTCATATATACTTACTTTATTGATTGAATGAGCATCGTACGACATCCACTTTATCCCCTATATTCTGCAGAGTGTAATCTCAATGGATCGATGGAGCAGCAAGAGAATGCAGAAATCCCACCAAAACGACACTAAATAAGATTCTCCAGTTGCCACCGGTCACAACTGCCGACACTAAATAACTCCACACGCCTCAGCTTCAGCAACCTATAGCTGCCACGGCTTCAGTTCCTTAATGACAACAAGAGGACGTGTTCCATCTGTCAGGTCTTTTTATATAAGGAACAACTACTCAAAATGTTACTCCTTTCGGTCCTATTTTTAAGTAACTTCCTCTCTCATAGGGTTGATCCCTTTTATAAGCAATTTTCATTTTTTGTCTGAAAATGCAAGCTTCTTTTTTCTATTTTACTCTTATTAAATACTCATTCTCTCTCATATCTTATATTCATTATCTCTCGTACTTTTTATCTAATCTCTCTCTTATACTCTTTTCATAAACAGGGGCATATATGGAAAAAGCATGACATTTTTTATACATTTATTGCTTTTACCTACCGGTTCGTTTTACGCAATCAAGAGAAAAGTTGCTTATCAATAGAACCCGGAGGGAGTAATTAAAAACAATAAATATGTAAAATATATATTTTTCTCTCTAATTATACCCTTATTTATAAAGAGATTGCATAAAATATGATAATTGAAAATTTATTGTAGGGAGATAATGAGTGAGAAAATGACATATATTTAATGAGAGTAAAAATAGAAAGACTAATTGAAAATTTAAGATAAAACGACTTTGTTTATTATATTAAAGGCGACCGTTACGCGAGAGGGAGAGAGAGGTAATTGGAGGAAAGTATTTTGATGGCGCTTGAACTGTAATAATCGATGGACGTTTGTATATAAATAATTGAGGGAATTAAATAAAGAGATAGAGGAGGAAAGTGAGGATTCGAGTTGAGCTCCTTTGGAGCTTTTATATCAGTGATAAGGCCAAGAGAGAAAATGAATAAATTATGAAGAATACTATTTCGTCTATCGATCAGTTCCATGTTTTTATACATCTTTTCCTTTAATCACCTTATTCGATTTAATGTTTTGGAATTGTCAAGCTATATATGAGTTGTTTGATATCCAAGTAAGAAGTAAGAATGCAGCCTTAACGTACGTCTGCGTTGTGTCTTGTGATTAGTTATTCTTAGGTTTTGATTTCTGTTTATGTCCAAAAAAGGCTTCTTCTAATTTTCAGCGGAGTTTACAACATATTTTTAGTAAGATGTAATATTAGCCAATATATATGATTGAAATGAGTCCAATTAAATGCAGAATTAGCCTCCGCAAATCAGCTATATTTATGAACTTGCATGTTTACACACCTATCAATGAAGCGCATTGCTTACATGTTATCGTTATTATCTTCGTGGTACAAGATTACACCTTGGTTTTGAAGTGGATCTAAATTAACATTACTTCTGCTGCAAATTATTCTTCTCTGAATTTGAAAGCTTTCAACAATAATATAATGATGAAGGCCAGCTTGAGGAGGAGGCGGGTTGGCATTGAATCAGCAAATTTGGTCCAAGGATGTTCGCGTCCAAGGGAACAACACTGACTCTTCAATTCAATAAAAGATTTTGTACGAATATCCACTTTTTCAGAGAATTATGAGCTAACTGACGTCAAAACAGGGGCCAAACACATTGACGTGGGATATTCTGTTGTCACAATTATTGGTAGCCGTTGTTACAAATAATGATTTCAAAAAATTGGGGAAAATCTCTATTAAAAATTCTGTATGTGAGAATAATCTAATAATTTTTTATACATAGAAAGTCTTAGTGCTCTGCAAATTTTATTCACACAAAGTATACTAGTATTCTAATTTAAGTCCTCTTCACCAATAAAATTTTAAGCATCGTTTAAAGCCATCATATATTCCTTGAACCTGTGATGAGGCTTGCGGATGGCAAAGTCCGACCTTCACATCTGAATAGCTAAGAAAGATGGTCTCATCCTTGGTTCCATAAATGGAGCATACCAATTAGTTTTTTTTTTTTTTGATACAATAATTTTAGGAAGGGGTTCAGGCTTAACCCAATCCAAGGGCAGGGCCCCTAACTCATGATCCACTAGAGGCCTATCCCTGTGGGCTCCTAGTTGGCAAGCCGCCCAATCCACACAGGTAGGTAGGGGACTTTCACCCCTATTTTTTCACCCCAGCTTCACTTAGCTGTGGAGATGCCTCTCCAAGCGCCGCAACTGGAGGCATAACTAAATGCCGCTCCTAGGGATCGAACTCATGCCAAGGGGGTCACCCAGGCACTCATGCCAACTGAACCCATGGACGATGGGTGAGCATACCAATTAGTTTACCCTAGTGCTAAATTTATTTTTTTAGGATTTGTTTGAGTTGGCGGTGGAAAAATACGTTCATACAAGTCGAGACAAAATTCTTCTCACAAACTTACCTTGTATACCGTAAATCATGTTGAAAAGCAGATTCTACTACTAATCTAAACATGCACTTAATAGTCAGAGACTTAATATTAAAACAAAAGTAGATTAATAGTCGCACAGAAAATTTAATACCGAATTTAATAGTATCTGAATTTTTCATGCATGACGATGAATTTTTTTTTTTTATCCTGGTACTAAATTCTATGACTATAAAACAAGGTGAATTATTTTATGGGTTAAGAGACATTTTTGTCTTGGAAGTTTTCACCGGGTGGCGATTTTGTCTCTGAAGTTTTTAGAGGGGGCAATTCTGTCCCGGAAATGTTGAAAATGGAGCAATTTTGCCTTGGCTGTCATCTTAATTAATTTTGACCATTAGTTAACCAAATATGCTAAGCTGATAGTCCACATGTCATCAACGCCATTTTTGTTAAAGTGCAAATTTGTCTCAAAAGTGTTAAATCTAACTTTAAAAAAAAGATAATATAGATGACACATGGACTTCTAGCTCAAATTTATACTCTACCAAAAATGACGTGGATGACATGTGGATTATTATCTTAGCATAATTGGTCAACTAAAGATCAAAATTAATTGGGATAATGGTCAAGATAAAATTGCTCTTTTTTTTTTTATATTTTCGAAGCAAAATTACCCTCCGAAAAACTTTTAGGGCAAAAATGCATCATAACCCTTATTTTATTTATTCCAGCAGCGACTTAGTCATTACACCTTTTTTTTTTTTCTTAGTTAGAGGGAAGGATCAGAATAATTTAAAAAATTTCAAATTCTTTTTAATAAATAACTTTTCTTCTTGGTCCATAGGAGTGATTCTCTGTAAAGAAAATGTAAGGAGTGCAAGCTCCATACTCGTGTTTCTTAATTTTTCTTTTTTGTACTCGTGTTTCATGAAAATTGTTTTATCTAATCTGAAATGAATGATGGGATAATTAATGTGATCACCAAGAAATCCAACAATAAATTAGTAGTATACAATGACAAATTTCAAGATAAGAAATGACAATAGATTCACATTGCCCTGTTATTATTAGGACTTTTTAGTACTTACATATTCTTCAGAATTCAGAGCGACACTGGGACTGAAACACTTAAGAATGGGTTTTTTTTTTCCCGAAAAAAGAATATCAATCAACTAAACCAACTGTACATCAAAGGCAAAGCCTAAGTGTGCGTTTAGAATGGCTTATTTTTATCCAAAACGTGCTTATAATTCGTGATTCACGGTATACGAGGCAAGTATGTGAGAGGAGTTTTTTCTCGGCTTGCATAATAAATGCGTTTTTCCTGTACAAAACGCTCTCACAAACAAGCCTTAATACAGTCGAAAAAGGGCAACCAGGGACAGGTGATCCCCAAGAGTCTACATTCCTTCGGACCAACTAAGGATGAAATCTTTTTCTAACTAACTAGAAACTGTACATTGGCAGGATGAAATCTTTAATATCATAATTCAAAAAGGGAAAAAAAAAAAAAAGGAATCTTCAGTTTCGTCGCTTCTCCTATCAAGTGCTGTTCACTACAAATACAATTGTAACCTCACCCGAGCCCGTTCAAAAACACTGACGAGTAGAAGTCCGAATCAAAAGATGTTTACGCATTCGCTTGTCATTCCAAATACTAAAATTTAGATAGAATCCAAGCAAGAAGCAATATTAAAAAAACCCATTGAAAGCCGTATTTTTTTAATAAAGTAGTAAGCAGAGTGCGCGCTTAGCTTCAGGACGCAGTTTGTTACACAAATAATTCAAAATAACTTTGAACCTAGAAACTGAAAACTGTTTTCCGTCTCTGTTCTTCTCTATAAGTCAACGACAGCCGAACAACAGATTCTCACTATCATCGTGATAATCCCATCTCCCAAATACGGAAAGGAAATAATAACCTTGAAAATAGTCACAGGCAAAGTTGTACATCTACATCGAAAAGGACATACCACTCTAAATCAATCTCCCAACAGCTCAAATATACTGAGATCACATCACGCCATAGAAAATCATACGTAATAATCTATCCAAAGTTCACAGGCAAGAAATGCTCCAAGTACAACACAGCGGAGAGAAATACTGAGCACTCTCCATACAGAAAGAAAATCTATCCCCATACTCTTTCGGCCAATCACTTTTGGAGCACAAATTCTGTAGACCAGCAAACAAAAGAAAGGATGTCAAGATGCATGAGACCCAAAAGGAAAATGATTTTCTTCTACTGGCCCAAATCAAAAGCCAGCTGGCGGGAGGCCAATTAGATGATGACGAGAAAAAAGATTTCTATCATTTCTATCAACAAGTCCGGGAAAGAACACATTTACAAGAAAAAACACAAGGAGGATTTTTTTCCTTTTTTATTTTTGGGGGGGGGGGGGGCGCCGGTGGTGTTGGGTTTGTGTGTGGAGTTAGAAGGCACACCTGCAGAAACAAGGCAAAGACGTGACTTGACTCCAGCTAATCCTCTGCCACAAGCCAACCAACAATGACGAAGTCATTTTTCATAACCAGCACAAGCATAAACAACTAGAAGGAAAAGATAAAGCAAGTGATTTGACCATCAGGTGCAGCTCAAAGTCAAAACTGATTTTTAAGTCATGGAAATAACATGGACTTGGGTTTATAAATTCATAAATTGAAAAAAAAAATGATAATGCATATTTACAGATAAAAGGTTTTTATGTGCTTCAAAAAATAAACAAGGATTGCAACTCGAATCACAGATGCATATAGCTCAGTTTGGTGTAAACTTCAAATCCCATCCGTCACCTTAATCCATACTAAAACTATCTGACATAATTTTGGGGACCTGGTGGAATATCAGAAAGATCTACCATGAGCTGTGACAATGCCGATGAAAATGAGTCCATATTTCAAATAAGTCAGCATGGTTGTCAAGGACTACCAGCTGATTTTAGGCAAAGTACAGATTTTCCATAATATTGACTCTTGAACTTGCACAACTTAAAAACCTACTCTAAGTGACAACCTTTATTTTTTTTCCCCTTTCTAATTTCTGTAAGCGGAGAACCGAATTGCATTTTCTTTAAAATTTCAGATACTAAAAGCAATCATAATCCCGAGCTGAGCAAAGGCTAGTCACAACCCTACTTGATCAAGAATGTACTTATAGATTAAGCCTAATCAGCTCAGTAGTTGAAACTCTGGCCAGTCAGACTGAATACATGTAATTGCTTCAAAATTTCAAGTATTTACAGAGTCACCTCCTGAGCAAAGCCCAAGTGGGACCACCACAGGCTGGAACTGCATTTAGAACATGATTCACTGGGTTCATAAAGTTGGACCGAAGATTTACACATACCATTAAATTGGGGGCTTACGGTTTACAGTGGCTTATATGGAAAGTCCCTGACCTTTCCCATGCTTTAGGCAAAACCTAGCACAACCAATTAAATATGGTTTGAACAAATCTGCAATCTACTATAATCCAATCAAATGGTAAACCTTGTCATATGATTTAGAAACAAACCTTATTCATACTATCCAAGTCAATAACTCATGGATCATGATCCCATTAGCAACTCCAAAATCCATATCTCACTCAACCAACATAGCATTCAGGTTTACCCTCAATGCATCATGATTATTAGTTGATAGCCACTGCTCACACGGACTTGGAAAAATGCACCCAAAATAACTAAGTTTTCTTTCCATTAATCTCTGAATTTTCAAATGATCACCATCAGCCATCCTAATTAATCAATTTTAAAAAAAAACTCTCAGATTGATTTCATATATCATCACAACCTAAAAAATGAGAACCTATAAAAAAAATTGTGGTCACACCAAGTGCCATCATCCCCCAAATATTTAGAATCTAAACTCACAGCTACAATGAAATTCGAGAGACTTGTCATTCTATTGAATCCATTCAACAGATTAAGCAAAGCTCTGGCCCAGTTTTGATGTCTTTAATAGCATGACACGATCTCCACTCTCACTAAGAGGCCATTGCAGCTATCTATGCATGTCAAACATACAGAACACTGCCTCAAGTAAACTGCCCCCAGGATAAAACAATAATTAATCCTACTCCTGTTAACAGATTCTGGTACAACTATCCTCCATAAAGCATGGGGATTGTGCTCCTCATACATAGCTTAATTTTGAACAATTATATCCTCAATTACTATAAATATTGATTTTAAATAAAAACACAGCTAAATTTACATTAAACAAAACAAAAATAATTGCATCAATCATCTCTCAATAGATCTTAAGATTAAATTCCTAACCTTTTGTATGTTCATGTTGTACAGGCTTGATTACTGCCTCGCCCTCTTCTTCATCCTTCACGGCTACTACAGCACTATCAACACTGCGACCGCCAATTCCATCTTCCTTGTCATCTGGATACCGAACCACGACCACCGGACAAACACAATGATGCACACAATAATCGCTAACACTCCCGAGCCTGCCGTCGCTACCTCGACGTGCAGCTCCGAATCCTCGGCTTCCCATGATCACCGCATTCAGCCCCAGCCTCTCCACCTCCAAGCACAAACGCTCCTTCATGTCGTGATCTTTCACAATATGGATCTTAAAGGGAATCTGAGCGTCTCTGAGGGGCTTAGCGAGATCGGCTGCCTTGGCCGCTGTGAAGGCATCAAAATCATTTTCGAGCTTCTTCTTGGACGGCTCATTGCTGTTAACGTGGTTGACAGCATCTTCCTCTGAGTTAGGATCAGTATTGATGGAAAGGTCGATGGAGCCCCAATCGGCACCGAAGAGGACAGAAGTGGGGCTGACGTGCAAGAGGATCACCGCATCACCGGGGCGGATGTACTGCTGAACAGCCCAGCTAACGGCATATGCACTCTCATCGGAGAGGTCAACGGCGACACCAATTTTGCGGCGGGCGCCTGCAGTGGGTGTTGGAGTGGCAACGGTGTGATGGCGAGGCGATGAAGGATGATGGATTTTGATTTGTGGGAGCTGAGGATCAGAATCGAGCGAGGCAGGAGGCTGCTGCATTTTTGGCTTCGGTCTTCAGATTCCGAAAGTGTCCGAGAGAGAGTATTCTAGAGAGCTTCTTCTTCACTTCACTTCTTCTTACTATGAACACAGAACAGTGCGCGTGAATGGAGGAGGGATTTGGTTCGTTAACGTAGGCGGATTATTCGATAAATATACTATTAATAATCCCTAGTTGGGCCACTTGGTTGGGTTGGACTTGGCCTACCCTATGACCCACTTAAACAGATATGATATAAAATTTAGCTCCAAAGTGGCCCAAACTGTGTGTTGTGATGATGCACACACTTAAAACCAGTATTAACAAAATAAGCACAGTTCAAAAACAAACACTGTAATATTAAATAAGTTTGATAACGGTTAGATGAACACTTTTAACAAATTTAAGTATTATCGGGTTCAACTGGCGATAGCTCTCTCTAAGGAACATTTTTAAACTATAAAACTATTTTTTTAAGTTAGACACTAGCCGAAGGAGTGTTATATAGTATTCTTGTAGTTTTTAAATGATGTCCCATTATAATTTTGGTCAACAATATAATGCGGAATAGTGCACTTATTGAAATATGTCAAATTCCACTATGAGTTTTTGAATAGTATATTTATCAAAACTAAATTTGAATTATATTGTATTGAGTGATCAGGTAAGTGTAGGTGTAGGATCACAAGGGTATCCAGAAGAAAGAGATATGGTGGAGTGCCAACACGTGTGATGCTGATTTGGAACACGAATGAGGAAGCTCGATGGTGTGTTACCTAATCCTTGTGGGGAAGATGAAATGGGACGGTTGGGACTTGGCTGTGGAGCCAATGGAGTCCTGTGTACTTATGCCTTTTATTGCCAGACTAATGACAAATCGTGGACGTGCCGGAGTGGTTATCGGGCATGACTAGAAATCATGTGGGCTCTGCCCGCGCAGGTTCGAATCCTGCCGTTCACGTTTTTTATGAAAAATCTTTACTTCCCAAAACGGATATCTAAGTCTTTGAGCGAAAAAAACATGGATATCTAAGTCTGATATATTAGATTTCACTTTTGGGCACCTTGTTATGTAACACTGAATTTAAAGCCACAACGAGATCAACATTGATGAAAATAGGCAAAAGGTTATAGGGATATTTCTGTCTAAAATTTATTATAACTATGAATAGGTTTGTCTTAAAATTAAACTTGTTCACCAAATACTATTTATTACTACATGTTTTTTCACTTAATGCCAGTTTATTTTAACCTTTTAAAAATGTTTTTACGATCTTTAAAGTAAATATGTTAAAGGAATCTTATCTCAATTCATAAAAAAGTGTTTAAAAAAACTTTTTAGAAGTTCCCAAACATGCACCTAACACCACATAGTATTGCATTCAGTCTTAATAAATCTTTAAAAATACTCTTTATCCCTTTATAATCATTCTTTCATCCCTTCTGCCTAATGAGTTATACAACTCAATCAAAGGGCAATATATTGAAAAGTTGTAAGTATTTTTAACATTCTGGTAACCATAACTAATTTTCTTAATCTTAAAAAAGTAATTAACAAGTTCTTATGAAAATCATTGAAAGGAATATATCAAATGTGTTGTACTGGTCCCTTTTTTCATGGGGATTGGGGTCTCTGCTGCCCCCATATTTTGGGGCATTCCCAAATGTATGTTTTATGGTTCTTTAGATCATTGGATTCTACACAAAATGAGTGAAATTTTTACATATTATGAGGAAAAAATAGATCTATTTTTAATTTTTTATAATTTTTCAAAGATTTTTTAGATAAATGGTGTTTTTTTTCCTTTTAAGCACTTTTTTCTGAAAAATCTTTGAAAAATCATAAAAAATTGAAAACAAATCCATTTTTTACCTATAATATATCAAAATTTCACTCATTTTGTATAGAATCTACTAGTCCAAAAAGTCATAAAAAATACATTTGGGAATGCTCCCAAAATACGAGTGCAGCAGAGAGGGCAGCAGAGTCCCCAATCCCTTTTTCAAGTGGGTTTTGCAATCGCTTTGAGGATGGAACCAAAACAAGTTTCCACAAAAATTACTGATACATGATAATGAGAAGAAATTTGGGTCAAATGAATTGTTTATATAGCATAGCACAGACAAATTTAAACTTAAAACACGCCCCTTGTGTAGAAACATTGATTTTAATATCTACCACTTGACAATATTAGATCTCCAAACATACATCAGGTTCACGGTATAAAGAAGGTTCAGTATAATTAAATTATAAATATTCACTGATCAGGAAACTAATGCGGTGGTTGCAAATGCTACACTCTCAGGGAGGATAAATGATGCGCACAGCATCCATTTTCCTGGTGCAACTAGTCGCACCCGTCGCATGTCTACATTGACTGCCACCTCCCGCAGAGCAATTGTTATTCTCTGCATCACAAGGATTAAGCAAAACTGCTTATACTTTGAAAATAAGGTTCATTATATATTGTCATTAAGTCCAAATTGGCCTGGTAGCTACAGGCTACATCAATTTGTAAAGAGTCTCAACTTCAACACTGCGTAAATAAACCATGTGAAATCAGTAACCTACCTCATGAAACTCAAATTCTGGATCCTGAGCTTTGGAGAATCCATAAACATGGATCTTAGGGAACTTGAGCTCTCCATCTTTGGGTCTATTTCTGTATATTCCCCGGAATGCATCTGCAATGGATGTAAAATATCCAAAAATTCGATGAATAAACATATCAACAAAAATTAAGGGAGAAGCAAACGATTTCCGAAAAGGAGCCATTATATGACACTAGGAACCAAACCATAACCTCTCGAGGATCCTAGTCATTGCATGCGCCCACGTTAAAATATTACATGTTCACTTTCTAGGAATAAATGAAGACAATCTGGAAATGAAGCGACATGAATTTTATGATTTTACTTTCTCCTGTATTAGTTAGGTCTTAAAGCCATGTTTTCATTGGTTCTGCAGCGCATTTGAGTTGGAAAGTTCAAGCACTGCTTTGCATAACTCTAAATCAGATCTTTGTATGGAAAAATATTGCCCATTCTCATCCCAGCGATTCTGCATGATATTATACAATACCGGTATTTTGATGTTATGTTCAAAAGACTAAGTGAGTGTTTGGGAATTTCCCAAACCTAGGTTTGTGCAACCCGAGACAAAACTCCTCCCATACACTTACCTCGTAAATCGTAAAAGCTATTCTCAAAAGCTAATCCAAACACACACCAAGACATGAGACCGATATAGGCAAGGGACATGTAGCACCCAAGAAAAAGGTACACGTAAATAAAGGATGATCTTGTTAGGGAAGGCAACCTAGATATTCTGCAGCATCATTCGGCAAATTCATAACCACTTGAGTGATGGACCGAGCTTTATCACTGTTAAACAAGGCTTGAATGAACCTTCTTCCGTCCATGTTAAAGACCTACAAGAAGAAATGATAAGCTTAGTCAAAAGAAAAAACAAATAAGCAGAAACTAGTTCTGCAACACACTTATTCAATCGCAATTTCTGCTGGGTTCCTCGTCAGTAAATTAATATTACAACGAGTATGTTTTAAACTTTACTGATTCATTGCAGCTTTAGAGAGTTCAACAAATATACATCATCCCATACACATGATAAACAAATAAATTCGGAATACTCCTAAAATTAATCAAGATAAAAAGCCTGAAGATCCAAAAAAGGGGACCCAAGACATCCTCAGTATATCAGGGAATGAATGATAACTAGAGAGTAAACTATTTTCTGTAACCTTTTCATATGTAACAGAAGATTAAATTTCTTTAACATGAGACAATGAGCAAATAACTCATATGTCGCCTCAGACTTGAGGACTGAGGTGAACTAGATTTCCAGGGGTTTTATCAACAAGCAATCGTACCTCAATCGTCCTCTCAAGTTTGTTAAGCACACTATTTCTTTCTAGATATTCAACTGCAAATGGATTCAAGTCATTGGCAAAAACACGCTTTACTATCTTTGCTGCAGATATAGCTATTGGACCAACTCCAGAGAAAACATCACCTGTTCATTAGGTAATATGATGCAACCGTAGTAAGTAAATCATGATTTTTTTCATGAAATATAAAATTAAGATGACGCTTGATTAATTCATAAACTGAAAAATAGAGACAGTAATGCATGCCAAGAGAATTCTTTCAAGGAACTATTTAGGATAAGGTTTTGTTGTTGTTGTTGAACTATTTAGGACACTTCTGCACTGCCTATTTTATAGGATTTTCTCCCTCTTCTTCCCCTGTTCAACCTTGTATTCAATATCTGAAGATGTTACAGGACATTTCTGTAGAATAATCCGAAAACCTAGTAGTTCCTCATAAAAAACCAAAACTTGACCGAAGACCAAAATACAGCATCAGCACCATTTGGGATGTATTTTGTGCTGTAAAGAATCATTGTTGGTTCACTTTATCCATTCTTGTACTTTTCAGTTGTACCTAAGCAAGAATTCTGTACACATGCACAATGCCATTGTAACATGTGCACATTCTCCTCTCAATCAAAATGCAAGATATCAATAAAATCTTACTAATGCTTCAACGCAACGCAATTCATAGCCTGATGATGAATCATAACCAATCAATATATTAATGGTGATACATACAAACAACATCATTGCGTGTAAAACTGCTCAGAAGCCTTTGTCTTTCAGTTGCGAGCCTTGAATTCCAATATCTGCATAGAAGAAAGAGAAGCATATAACATATAATTCATTTCTGAAAATGGAGATCATCATTCACTAACTATCCATAGACTGATTGTGCCATGTTATATTATGAGGTGGCATAAAAGAACATATCAGTATGTGCAGAGAAGATGCAACCAATAAACGATTAGTAAGCAGGCATAATTGGATCCAAGAGGCCAGAGATGTTCCATTCAACTTCAAGAGAATTTACCAAGGGAACCAATGATTAATGTTATGATCCACAACTTCATGAGGCAAACAACATGTCTTTGGGAAATGGAAATTACACAAGAAAATGGTGGCATGCCATTTATCTAGATCAATTTTTCACAAAAAGAAACAAAACTCAGAAGATATAATGCACAAGTAATAGATTTTGTGATGGAAATAGAGCATACACTGTTGCTAAATCAACCTGAAAGCGAATCCCATTCTCAACTACTGTGGTCACAAGTGAGCGGGTTCCAGCTAAAACCTCAAGCTGCATGGTCCTGTACTCATTATGAATGAAGTCGGTCTTGTTCACAACTGTTTGTATCTTTGGTTTGTTTTTATCCAACACTACCTGAATATGAAAGTAGACAAATTGAAAATTTCCGATGCAGTTTACGTTAACAACTAGAATTGTGCCTGACTTGTTGGACAGGGGGTGATTAAATTGTAAGAAATGGTTGGATGAAATAATCATGTTCTCAACAATTGGAATGTGATTTGCAATGTTTTTTTTTTTGGGGGGGGGGGAGGTGTGACGAAAGTAGAATTGACAGATTATATTTTGATGTGGGAAAACAAGCACAGTGAAAGCTTGAGGATATGTGTTCCAATACAGGCACAATAAAACCTTTGCTATAAGCTTCTGGTACGGTAAATGTTCATCTCTCAGATTCAGGTGTGCGATATGGCCAACAGTCTCAAAAGCTGAGGGAACAATCATACCCTCAGGAAGCAAGGCCTCCAATATCTGCAACAATCAAATGGACTTAGAATACCCAACACTACAAAGATTCTGAAGTCAGCTGAAGAACAAAGTGAGAAGGCAATATTTCTCAATGAAAAGCTCACACACACACAATGAGCTTAATAATATATCCACTGTTTTGATATACCTCATTCATCTGCCAGTAATCATAAAACAGAGTCAAGTGGCATTTAACAAGCTCAATGGTAAAAGTTGTACTCTTTTTTCCGTATTCTGCCAAGACAGCCTGAAGATAAGAGAAAATATGATATGTTACAAGAGAATATATACACCACTACATACCCAAAAACAGTTCGAGGTTAAATGGCAACGAACAAGAGCACACACGCGCGCGCACGAATATGGAGCATCTTTAAACCCTTTTTTGCGCTTTTGAAAACCATGGCCAAACGCAATAATGAACCTTTACCAATGAATTGATGTTACAACATTGAGACAAGGGAGAAACAGAAAATTTGCCCACAAATTATGCAGCGATGGATCATATTATTGAAATGACGTATAGAGCATCTAATACCAATGAAGAGGGCACATAGAATTCTAATTAACTCACAGAATATCAGTGTTGGAATGGAACAGCCACCTTTATTGCCTCAGGCAACTCCTCCATGCCTTTACCCGCGTAGCGCTCATCCAAAAGCAATAACCTCGTCGACCCCCTCCATTTATTTCTTTTAAACTCTTCCCCCAGCAAATTCTTCAACTCTATACTTCCTTCCTCTTCGTCCTCAAGAACCTCCACTACCGCAAAACCATTCTTCGGAATGTGCCTACTACCTTCGTTATTCTCCTCCTCTTTCTTCTTCTTTTTCTTCTTCGGCCTGGAGATCTTTGCAAGATTCCGAAATCTTACAAAACCGCGAGAATTGAACGTTTTTGCAAGCTTATCCCTGTAAAGCACCGAGCTCAGAACGTCGCCGTCGCCCTTTGCTTTCCCGTAAATTCGACGATGTAAGGAGACAAGGTTTCCTTCTTCAGCGTCATTATCGCCGTTATTGCGGCATTCCAATAGCTCTATAACCTCGGTGTCGACATCATCACCGGGGACTCGAGCGATGTTGCGGATACGAGGCCAATTCAAAAGGTGACCTCGGAGTCTGCTTTCGAGGGTAAAACAATCTTTAGAAGGAACGCGAAGAGCAGCGATATCGAAGACCCTGGTGAAGCTTTCTTCATCTAGAAAGTCATCATCATCGTCTAGTTGTGGAGTTTTGCTGACGGGAGATTGAGAAGGTTTTGTTCCTTTGTGAAGTGAAGGCCCATAGGAGACCATAGTAGAATCTGGAAAATGGGATAAGCAGGTGCAGCTGGAGCTAGTAGTGACTACGGAGGACAGATGAAAGATAGGGAATGAGGAAATGAAAGACTTCTGGGTGAAGAGAAATTTTGGGCAGATTGATAGCAGAGGAAGATAATGAGATTTAAGAACTAGCTTGTTCATCTTGCAACGAGGAGGCTGAAGGAGGGAGAGATAGACTCGGCAATTGGAAAGATGATAACGGAAATTAGAAAGTATCGGAGGATGCTCAAGTTGCTACTGTGAATCGGCGGTTTAGGTTGTTTCCTTTTATGTGTGTGGGGGTAATACCCATTTTTCCTTAATTTTAATTTCATTGAAAAAAGTGTTAATATTAAAATTTAATATGGACAAAACATTCACAAATATTATTACTTTTTTAATAATGAATAATGATTGGGGGAAAAATCATCCTTTGAAACTAATAACGTTAGATTAGAAAAATGAAAAAGTAATTTATAAAAGGGAGAATCCCTTAAAAAAAGATTTTAAAATTGTAAAATTTTAATTCAAATATTTTTAAAAAAAATAAGTTAGGAATTGTTTATCAAATTTTGATCTTTTCTAATCAATTCTTGTAAAAAATTTGATTTGACATTTTAAATTTTTTTAAGGGATTCTCCCTTTATAAAATTAATCAACCAAACTAAAACCTGATAAAGAATATGCTAGTGTGTTTTATCGACGCATAATTAATATAATTTTAGTGTAAAAAATATTAAAAACATTAAAAAAAAATGAATACGGTTTGTTCTCATCATCATCAATATCAATATTTTTTTCTTTTTGCCAGTCATCATCAATATCAATCAATATATCAATATATACTATTAATAGTGCTGGCTTCATCATGATTGGCCCAAGTATCATGCTCATGGGTATGTTTGGTTGAGCGATTCGATTGCTTATAAGTTGCTTTTTAATAGTGATTTACGGTATACGAAGTAAGTATGTGAGAGGAGTTGTGTCTCAATTTACGTAAAAAGCAACTTATAAGTTTTTATAAGTTGAAACAAACATGCTTCATATCATCATTACTTTTATTTGTCATTGGTCAATTTATTTAATTTATTTAATGTTCCCTTTTTATCTAATGTTTGCTAGCATTCAATGCTTATTCATCATTCAGAAATTTAAAATCAAATCACTGAATCTCATTTAATTTTTTCACCGCTTCATTTTCTCAGGATGTGTTTGGTTTGGAGGAGGGAAGGTGGGGGAGGGGAAGAGAGCGGTGGCAAATTATAATTTTTAATAAGAGAAACTCAAAATTTACCCTCTCATTCTTTTAAATTTTAGATTCCCGTCCAAAATTTACCTTCTTATTCATTTTAAATTTTGGATTCTAACCTAAAATTTAAAATATCTTTAACCCAAAAAGGTAATTTAACCCCCTCCCCTCAAACCAAACACACCCTTATTCTCATTAGATTCTCCTTCTCATCATTCAGCTCCCATTCTCTCTCATCTCCACCGTTCTGGTTTATTTTGACTCTTGCAAACAGAGTTCGACTCGTGCACCATGTTTGGTTTCTCTCCAGTTCCCTGTTGGAAGGAGGAAGGTTTGATCCATACTTTGTGAAGGCAAGGTATCACATTGTAGGCACCAGAATTGGATATCGCATGTTTCTTCATGTTTCAAACTTCGTCACATTTCCAAGCTCTCCATAGGTTCATCTCTTTCTTCTTCTTCTTTAGCCTTTTGGTCGGTTTGTGTCTATGTGGGGCAAAAATATACAAGGTCGGGAGCTTAAAGACTAGGGCACAGCTTCAACTGTAAGCATTTTTCAGTCTTTCCTGTTGCGATCGAAAATTAGTATGCTAAATTTCTATAGGCTAGAGCTTGCTTATCCTTTATATTTTGCAGCTTGTACCATCAAAGGTTGCCCTTACTTTTGGAAAGTATTCAGAGATACAGCTACACAAATATCACATCATGCCTTTGGACTATTTTTGTATTGTGGATAATTTCTCATTCAAAGCCAATTACATTTTTGTTTCTATTTTTAGTCATCAGTTCTTTTTTTACCTCAGGTCTAGACTTCACTACAGAGTGTATGATTCAAGTGGCAAATGCTTAGTTGCATTCTTATATCGTGTGGCTGAGGAGCTTATTGGGAAGAAGGCAGAGTACTTCCTGGATGAAGGACGAAAGGTGGGGCTTTTGATTTTATAATTTTGTCATTCTCTCATTTGAATATGCATATATGTTTAAAGTGTTCTATGATTTGCATATTAGGAGGAGCTTTACAATCTGTCCCTGCACCATTGAGTGAAATATATGGCAAGGAATATGTTATTATGTTAAGGGTGAAGGACTATAACTAGGATCACCCATTTTGTAGCCTTGCTGTTATGCGTTTTTCTTGTGACAAGGAAATCGTCCAGAAGTTTACATACTCTACTCCTGAGATACTCGCTCATCCATACCAACCGCATTATAAGAGAAAAAATTATGTGGCAATTGCCTTCTTCAGTTGAAAGTAATGATTCAACCTCTTATTACTCTTTTTTATGCAGGAAATTATCCATGCTCTATGCACCCATGTTTGAACTTGCAATTGCCACATAATTTCTCCACATTAGTTTTCTCTCATGTCCCACCTTCAAAGTAACTCAAAGTTTGATAATCTCATTTTCTCTCACCATGTTTATTTGTAGTGCTTACCAATTGAATCGTCTAACTCAAAGACCTACAAAGAGACACACGGTGGGCAAAAATCTAATGAAGATGATGACATGACAATGTCTTAGATTATAACTCCACAAGATGCAAGAGCGAAAAGAAAAATGATTGAGAGAGCAACTAATGAAGATGTGGTTGAGGTTGGGCTAACTGATTTTTGCACTCCAAGCTTCAGTTAGTTCTAACAATCCAGCCAAAAAAACAATCCTTTTCTTTCCTTTTTGTTTTTTTGGTTTGGATTGTCTCTTTATCACAGGACTTCTTTATCAATTTTGTTGACTATGGCCTCTAATTATTGATTTTTTTTATGTTCTTAGTGAATTTTAACCTACTAATTTCTGGCCACTAGCTAATTTCTTTAAGGTTGTTCTATTCTTATTGTATTACTTGGAAAAAAAAATGGTGCTTCCTTATCTATTCTACAATAGAAGAAAAAGCTATAATTTTAGATAGAGGTTATTGAATGATTGTATTTTCAGTTCAAAGCTTTAATTTTATTGACTAAATTGATACAAGACTATGCTCTCATTTGGGATAGCTTATTTTTGACTTATAAGTGCTTATATATCGTGATTTATAGTATACAAGGTAAGTATGTGAGAGGAGTGTTATCTCAACTTATGTAATAAGCATTTATTTTCCAAAAACAAGCTATTTCAAACATAGCTATCATAAATTGCAACGTAGTTAGCAGTATCATGATTCATGATGAAGTAATTAAGAGCTTTGTGGCTTGCATATAAGGGGTCGTATTAAAACTGTCAATAGTGATGTTCTGTTCTTTTTTGTTATTTTTCTTCGGCCATGCTGTCAGCAGTAATAGTAATTTTTCTTTTGGATAAAACGATGTATACTAAACCACTTTAAAGTTTCTTTCGGAAAAATTTGTGATTTCATACAGACTATATACTGATTGTTAGTACTTTTGATGTTAGTATGAGTTAATTCAAATGCATCAGAAGTTAGATATAGAGTTATATACATGATTACGGACATGGGTCATGCAATGTTTGACTACCTTCACTTGGTAGGTAAAGCTTCTCTCATTTTGGTTGTTCCAACATAGAGGAGAAGCTAAAGGATTATGTTCTTATGCTTAATTTTTTGCTTAGGTATCTATTACTTTTCATAAAAGATTAATTATTGTTATTTATTTACTTCTGCATTGCTTTATGGAATATCATAATTATCTTTGTATTGGAGCAACCGACATTGGAAATATATTGATAGGCTTAGCAAGTATGATGATGTGTTGCCTATATATGATGGAGATAATTGGTCTAATGAAGATGCTTTTCAGAAGGTTTATAACAAATTTAATCTGTAGTTGATAATATTGAAGGGGATATAGCATATGTTAGTAATAATCTTCTAATGACATTGATATGAAGCAATGGCCTTGCCGGACAACATTACTTGAGTGAAAGGAGTGAACTTGGTTATCCGTATGTGAAAGAGCTAACTATATGTACATTTTGTTTGGGCTACGTGAGTAAGGTATTTTAAATTCTAATTATCCATTGTAATGAATTACATTTTAAGAGATATATTAATAATAATGAAAAAGAGATGAATGAATCCTTGAACCATCTTATTGCAAGCCGTGATGATTATTCTGTTGTCATAATCTATTTGTTTTTTTTAATAAAAGATAAGTGTGAACCTAAAATCTTTATCCATATCATATGTCAATTCGTGGCTGCCTTTTTGCTGCACAAGGAGTTGTTGAACTAGATATGATTGAGAGATTGAGAAATAATTTTACATGCTACCTGATCTTTTTACCTGTAAAGTATATTGGAAATTTTTTTTTTATCTTTTTGGTATTATACGAATCACCTTTTTGACTATGAGGTTGATAAAGTAGGTAAATCATATCTTTTTAACTTTGTTCTGTTTATTTTGTTGCTGCAAGGTTGAGGGATGTTCTTCATAAGAGTGGATGTAGGAGCAACTTTTTCATGTCATTTATTTGGGAACAAATTCCGTTAGTAGCTCCTAGCTACCTAGAATGTAGCTGAAGCTATATCCTCTTTTCTTGGATCCTTAATTATTGTAAAACTATGTGATATGGTTTGCAGCTTTATAAGAGTGGAGGTAGAAGTAGCTTTTTAAAATCAATTAAATCTGTCATCCATAAGGGTAAATAATCAGCACATTACTCCCTATCCAACAAACCATATTAGCGTTGATTTGCTGGGTTACATATTTTTTGTGGTGAATTGTTAGTGGAACATTTTGTTGTATTGTTTAATTTTCAAGAATTTTGGACCAGTGTGGCATTAGTATTTACTCTATTTTGAAGTTTTTTGTAATACCCCAAATTTTGAGATTAGAGGCTAGAGAATAAGCCTGAATTAAGTAGACTGCTAAGCCCTGATTTAGCCAATGTCCCAAATCTATTCCTTAACATTTCTTATATCTTTGAGGTAGTAAAGGGAATAAAATAGTGAATTTTGGAAAATGCGATTATGCTTCTAGTGAAATTTCTTGTGAAGTAATGAGTTTGTCATGAGGTTTTAGAAAATCAAATGATGAGCAAAAATTATGAAAATTTACAGGGTGAAAGTAGACATCCTAAGCTTTAATTTGATGGATCATATGAATCATTTAAAACTATATACAAAAAGATATGGATTTTTGTAAGTGATCTGGTGGCCTCAATCCTAAACCTGCATCAACTATTCTTTCTGTTTTGAATTGTTAAGGGAATATTGTCACTAAAACTGTTTTTTTAATGAGATATAAAGCTTACTTTATGGTTTAGAATAATAATTTAATTTCATTTAGTTGTGTGGGATGATTTTTATCATACTACTATTATTACCCATCTTATTATTGTCTTTTTTGGATGAGTTTGATTAATATGATTGTATTATGGTTGATATACAAATTATGGAATTAGTTACTTGCTTTTAAATGATATGCTATGCTTTCTAACTGTAAGAAGTAGGCTTACTTGCAAGTAAATGACATTACCCTGCGCATCACACGAGGAGGTTTTACTTTTAAACATATGGATATTTCCTTTTTACTTGCTTTCACATACATTCAATTTTATGTTAGGAGCTTGCTTGATTAACAACCTTTCAACTGATCAGAACCTTACTCAAGTTATTGTTCATGCCATGATTAACAGGTATTTGAGCATGTTGGTGAATGATCTTCACTTGGCTTAATATTGATAACTCATGATCATTTCTTATATACTATTTTTATACAAAATGATGTAAGTTGTTTGCTATGCGCCATATACTATAGCTTGATTGACTATCTTACTTATGGACTATCTCTTAGGGTTAATTTTGAAGGATCAAACATTTTGTGCCTATATGATAGGCGTGTGGGTATCCTCCCATATGGGGGAGGGGGTTTAAATTGTCCAACTCTCAGTTCTAATAAGGGCAAGTCTCTAAAAAATTCTAAGTTGCAAGATAGCATTTTCTGTACTACGTTTATTTTGGTTCATTATCCTTTCATAATTTTATTACACTTGCTTTTTTGAAATGAAGAAACTATACATTCATGTATGAGATATGGAAGTTACTAAGGGGAGGCATATGTATTTTATCCTTTCAACAAAAGAACATAACAAAACTCAAAACATGTTAACTAAGAGATAAAATTTAAATATGAATTGGAATTATGCTGTGTAACTTTTTTGAATAGAGACCAAATTAATAAAATTATTCATTCTTCAACTCATAATTGATGCCCCAAATTTGTGCCATATATTTTCTATCTAGAGATGGTTGGTGCAATTTTAATGGTTGTCTTGGGGAATTTTTTTAAAATATTGCTTGAGCATATTGTCGTCCCTTCCCAATTTGTCAATTGTGCCTTGTTTTCATGTTGAGTTTTAGATTGAGTTATTGGATAGCAGTTCTAAAAGTATGGTCGCTTGTTTTTCTATTCTAGCGGGGCTTCATGTAAAAATTGGAATCAATATGATTGTGATTCTATTGATTAATTGAGGAATTATTATACTGAGATAACTACTATTTTTTAAAGGAGTAATTCATCTGATATTGGTTGTTATATATGTAGAAATCATTATGCAACTTTCAAAAATTTGATGAAAGATATGTTATATTATCACTTAGTTTAATTAGGATATTCTCAAGTTGTCATTTTTATCATTTTCTGGCAAACTATAATCCTCATAGTCTTCCTGGTTCATCTTCTGGACTTCAAAAAGAAAAAGTTGAAAGTGTTGATTTGTCTACTTGCTCTAGCCCCAATATTTGCCTATTACTGCAATTTTGTTACTCTTTGTTGCTATTGATAAGGATTTGGTATTCTTTCTTTTAAAATAATGTTGCATTTTGGTAATTTACAGATGATGTTTTAGTGCCTAAACTTTCTAAATCATTTATGATTTTTGCTCCCTATTTTTTCAACATTTTTTCCTGGTGAAGCAGAATTTCAAGAACATTAGGTCGGTGGAAATATGTGGAAGACGGTTAATTGATGATGGTGTCAACAATATCAAAGACCTTTCATCTCTGATATGCTTAAATTTAACACAAAATTGCAGTCTTACAGGCAAATCCTTGCAATTAATTTGTGGTAGGTTCACAGGTCTCTGCATTGTTTGGGAAACATGGTTTCATGTTATGTTATTTTTCCTTGGGCATATATAATTCAAATAAAAAAAAAATGTATGAAGTACAAAGTTGTTCAATTTTGGTGTATGAACAAATGTCTTGCATCCTTTTTCAAAAAAATTTTTTGGTTATCTGATATTATTTTTTTCTTGATAACTTATCATACAATATGATTATTGTTGTCTTCTACATGTCCTGTATAGCATTTGTTACCATACAAATGTTCTAATATTGTGATTAATACATGATTTGGTGCTTGTAGTTCACCATTGTTTAGGAACTTCTTATAATATCTCTATCGTAAGAGATTGGATTGGGCAGTTGATATATCCCGATTTTATCATATTATTTAATATCATATTTAGAGATTTTATCATTAATTTTTGGGCTAAATAATATTTATTATGATTAAATTGAATTAAAGATGAATGTGTGAAAATAAATCTTAAAAAGAGATATTTGTTAGAATCTTGTTATTGCTCTTTAAAATTTGAATTTTGAATGAAGATATTATAAGATATTGATTTGAATTGCAGGTCACATTGAAAAAGTAGGAGCTGAGGGACTAAAAAGTAAAGAAGTACAAGGACTGAAACAGAAAATAAGATTCTATGTGTGGCTGCAAGGAAATTCTGACAGGAAAAAGGGTTTTTTCTGTAATATTAGCTCTCACTTTCAGGTGGGAAAATATCAGAAATAATTACATAAAAGTACCCCGAATGTACAAAACGCCACTTGGGTCCCAAAATGCGAAGATCACCGCGGGAACTGATTCATTTGCTCTCAGCGGAAATTATAGAACAGAACCCCGAATTCAAAAATTTCTATTTTGGTCTCAATACGAACATCAGCGCCTTAGGGCCTGTTTGGTTTAAAGGGAGGGGATGGGATGCGAGGGAATGGATGGGAGGGGATGGATGGGAGGAGGGAGAATCACCTTGTTTGGTTTGGTTGGAAGGAGAGGAAGGGAAAGGCTTTTTAATGATCCTTTATTTGGTTGGGGAGGGGAGGGGAGGAAAGATAATATTTAATTTACCATTTTATCCTTAAACATTAGTTTATATATTTTTCCTTATATAAATTATTTAAATTAGTTTACACCTCAATATGAATTATATAATTTATAAAAAAAAGATGAAGATATAAAATAGAAATAGTTTTCAATTTCCCTCAACTTAATTTCTTATTATATGAATATTCCAGTAATTATCATATTAAATTAAATGAAAAATTCCTTCTATTGAAAAACAATGCAAAGGAGTTGCAAAAAAAAAAAAAAATAGATTTCATGCACTCACACTTGTATTATGGATTTATGGATAACTCTGGTAAAAAAAACAAAGATTTATGGATAACATTTTACAGTCGAATTCACCTGCGAAAATATCATCATCAAAATTATATTTTAATCGCCATTCATTCCGATGGAGATATTTATACTCATGATTTGGTTGAACTACAAGGTTGGAAAAAAACACACACACAAGCGTGAAACACTGGAGATGATAAAAGAAGTTATATTTTTATTGAAGACTCATAGGATATAATTAGGAATATGAAAAGATTATGGGGGTAAAATAGTCTCAAATTTTTGGCTCCCTCCAAAACCCCCCAATTTGGAGGGAGCCAATTTGAGGGAGTGGGAGGGATTTGGAGCCCCTTTTTTGGGGCCCCTCTCCTCTTACTTTTCATACCAAACAAGGGGAGGGGCTCATTTTTCATCCTCTCCCCTCCCCTCCCCTCCAACGAAACAAACCCTTAGCCTCTGAAACTGATTTTTTTTACGGATTCTCATACAAAATATTTAGAAAAATCAGATCTAAATATAATCTTTGAAAGATTTTATCCCAACTTGAAGAGGATTTGACCTAGATTTCAAATAGCATAAGAAATTAATAAAAGGAACACGCAGCAGACGAACAGCGGAGAGAGCGGCAGATCTGAGATTAAAGAACAGAAGAGACACGCACAGAACGCCCACGGACGCAGGAGACGAGAACCAGAACGTAGGGCGGACGCAAGAGAGGGAGAGAAGAGACGGCCATCACCATTGAACTTCACCAACAAATCATTTAACCACCATCACTTCCATCTTCTCCTTCCCTTATCTCAATTCAATGGATTTTTGGTGCCTTCAAAAAGTTATAGCTGTGATAAGCTCCATGAGAGGCTAAATTCCTTCTTGCTTCTTGAAGATAGAAGACTGGTTTGAGCTCCAGAAACACATTCAGGGGAGTTATTTATTTTAATCTTTTTATTTAATTATGTAATGAATTTCCTTAGTTAGGATTTTATGTTATATGATTAATTTACTAAGATTGTGAGTTGTTTATCTTAGTAGGATTGAATAATTGTGATTTAGATTGGTTTATGTGGTTTGAGATTTAAATTTTTATATTTCCTTTTGGTTTAATGTGGTTGTCTATTCTTTCATAGTTTGAATGAGTATTATGACTGCTTAAATCTTGTTTGGATATCTCAGTTGAGTGTTCATTGTATAGAGGAACAAGTTGCATGAATCTAATCCTAAATTGCACACTAAGTGGTATTTAATTGTGTATTAAAAGGTAATTATCTAGCTAGAGTTCTAGGGGTATTCACCAATTAATATACTAGACTTAGCGAGTTGTTAAGATTTAATTTTTAACTTAGTGAGTGGTTTAACTCCCAATTCAATTTGAGCAAAGATAACCTATATTCCATTTTTCCAAGAAGCATTCATCATCAATTTGTTTAAATCATAATTTTATTAATTATTTCAATAATTTCTCAAAAACCCAAAAAAATAGTAGTCTAGGTTATTTTCCATTATTAAAAAGAAAAAAAATCAATTTAAAACTCATCTTAATATTTTTGTCACTTAGTTAGATTAGGAATTAAGTAAAAGGCTCCTCAAGAGAATACGACCCGAGTTGTGCCTTTTACTGCATAATTTAGTTTATTTTGATTTAACCTGAGACGACTAAAGACTTTAAATCAGCAGTTGAGGAGTTTCAAAGGTACCAATAATATTGGAGATGGATTGATCGGGTTAAATCAGCCATCAAATAATGTTATATAAATGTATATCTTTTGGTGTACTCTTTTTTTTTTTTTTTTTGCCTTTGGTTATTATCATTTTTTGAGCATTTTTTTTTAATTTTTTGTGGGTTAATAATTCATTTGCTCCCATCATTGATATATATATATATATATATATATTCAACAGGGCTACCTACTTGATTGGGCCGTTTATACTATTCACATGTCATTTCCATTGGTTGCTTTGGTTCATGTTTTTACTTCTCACTAATAACTCATTACATGAGAATTTAGTATACAATGTGAAGTTTTGAAATCTGAAATATTTTAAATTCAAATGATGTCTTTAATTTAAGATTTTAAACTCATTTTTCAAACTCATTATTTATTATGATGGTTGGTGATTGGTTCTCCTCTCATTTGTCCCACCCACCTCATTTTACTTCAAAGAAAAGTGTAGTTTTCAAAATATTCTGTTTTGGCCTGAAATATATATTCAGTTTAACTGTTTTCTTTCAAATTGAATTTCACTCCATTTTTTAATTATTTCTATTCAGATATTAATAGTGTCCATTCAAAGTGGTAGTTTTCTAATTAACTTATTTACTATTATTGATATTGATTATGCAATTGGCAGAAAAAAAATTTTCCTATTATAAACTAACCATTATTCTGAGTTATTCTTAATTTGAATATTGTTTTGAAAAAGGTAGTAGTAGTACAAAAAAGCACTACCAAACTATTGGCTAAATAATAATACTGTCAAGCCTTGATAGTCACTAACAGCTACTCCCTTTAATAATTTTTTACAAGAATCCAAAAATTGAATTATTTTGATTCTTTTTATAAAAGTCTGACAAAATTTATTTGAGTATTTAATGAGTTTTTATCATTTTTACTCTCATTAATTATATGTTTTGCATGAATTAAAAGGTTGGCAGTACTTATATTTATATTATTTCTCTCTCTTACTTGCCCTCCTATAAATAAAGCCAAAATTGAAGTAAAAATTTTATTTCAGACATAATTATTATTTTTATCTAATTTTAACTACGTAATAGAGTTGTTGAGCTCTTATAAATAGGATCGGAGGGAGTAATAGTGATATATCCTGATTTTATCATAATATTTAATATCATATTTAGCGATTTTATCATTAATTTTTGGGCTAAATAACATTTATTATGATTAAATTGAATTAAAGGTGAATGCGTGAAAATAAATCTTAAAAAAAGATATTTGTTATAATCTTGTGATTGCTCTTTAAAATTTGAATTTTAAATGAAGATATTACAAAGATATTGATTTGAATTGTAGGTTACATTGGAAAAGTAGGAGCTAAGGGACTAAAAAGTAAAGATGTATAAGGACTGAAGCAGAAAATAAGATTCTACGTGTCACTCCAGGGAATTCTGACAGGAAAAGGGAACTTTTCTGTAATATTATCTGTCACTTTCAGGAGGGAAAATATCAGAAACAATTATAGAAAAGTACCCCGAATTCCCGTTGGGTCCCAAAATACTAAGATGCCGCTGGAATTGATTCACTTGGCTATCAGAGAATATTACAGAATAGAACACTGAATTTCCAAAACTCCATTTTGGTCCCAATATCCGAAAGTCAGCGTTCTTCACCTCTGAAACTGATTTTTTTTCCAGATTCTTATACAGAATTTTGCGAAAAATATGATCTAAATATAATCTTGAAAGATTTTGCCCCAAATTTGAGGGGATTTGACCTAGATTTCAAATAGCAAAAAAAAAAGAAAAAAAGGAAGAGCTGAATCGATCAACATGGGCAGTGAGCCGCAGAGGAGACTGAGAACCTTCACGAGACCATCATCGACAGCCGTAGGAGACTCACACGGATGCAGTGGCAGACGCGAGAGAGGGAGAGAAGAGACAACCATTACCAAGCTTCACCAACATCCCAGTCAACCACCATCACTTTCATCTCCTTTTTCTTCCATTATCTCATCTCTAATGGGTTTATTGAGAACTAATAGAGTTACAGTTGTGATGAATTTCATAATAAGAGGTTAAATTCTTTTGGGCCTGTTTGGTACGCTAGAATTGATTTTGATGGAAATGGATATGGATATGGATATGGAAATGGAAATGAAAATGGGACTAAAAGTATATTTGGTATGTCATGGAAATGAGATCTAATTTTTGTATAAAAATACCAAAATGTCCTTCAATTTTTTATTTTTTATTTTTTTGAAGGCGGTGGAGGGTAATAGATGGAAATGATCACATGGAGCTGTAAATCTTAAGTATTTTGATGGAATTGATTGGGTGGAATTAAGCCTATTTGGCTTCCACATAGAGTTGGAAAATTTTCCAATTCCATCATATCAAACAAGCATCATGATGGAATTGATCCTTAATTCCATTTCCATCACACCAAACATGGCATTTGTGCTTCTTAGAGATGGAAGATTGGTTTGAGCTCCAGAGATACATTCAGGGGAGTTAATTGTTTTAATCTTTTGCTTTAGCTATGTAACGGATTTTCTGAGTTAGGATTTTATGTTATGTAGTTAATTTATTGAAATTATGAGTTGTTTATCTTAGTAGTGATTGAACAATTGTGATTTAGATTGGATTATGTGATTTGAGATTTAAATTTCTATATTTCTTTTTGGGTTTAATGTGGTTGTGCTATTCTTTTATAGTTTGAATGAGTATTATGACTGCTTTAATCTTGTTTGAATATCTCAATTGAGTGTTCATTGTATAGAGGAACAAGTTGCATAAATCCAATCCTAAATTGCACACTAGGTGGTATTGAATAGTGTATTAAGAAGTAATTATCTAGCTAGAGTTCTAAGGATAATCACTAATTAATATTAGGGTTATGTAACCCGGACTGGACCGATCGGTAAACTGGTCCGGTCCGGGTTACTATTTAATTTTTTTTTTTAAATTTTTTCCTTTAGAATTTCATACTATAAGTCTAAAATTTTCAATTTTTCACTGGTTTGGTCCCGGTTTAGCTCCAGTTTGGCCCCGGTCTAACGCACTGACTCTTAAACCAGTACCCCGAACGGTTCAATACCCGGTCCGGGCTTTAATACCTTGATTAATATTACTAGACTTAGCAAGTTGCTAAGGTTTGATTTTTGACTTAATGAATAGTTTAACTCCCAATTCAATTTGAGCAGTGATAACTTATATTCCATTTTTCCAAGAACCATTCATCATCAATTTGTTTAAATTACAATTTCATTAATTATCTCAACAATTTTTCAAAAACCCAAAAAAATAGTAGTTTAGGTTATTTTCCATTATTAAAAAGAAAAAAAAATCAATTTAAAACTCATCTTAATGTTTTTATCACTTAGTTTAGATTAGAGATTAAATAAAAAGCTCCTCAAGCGAACACGACTTGAGTTGTGCCCTTCACTACATAATTTGGTTTATTTTGATTTAACTTGAGGCGACTAAAAGCTTTAAATCAAATGATTGTTAATATTAGTTGACTAATTGTTAACCATTTTAAATTTTTAAATTACCAATGAAAGTCAATGATTGAGCATGCGCTAATTTATTTTATTATTACTATTTTTGTTTTCCTAATTTTTTTGGCCAACATTGATTTACTAATTTAAAAATTGTTTTCAAGTTAAATAATTATTCTGAATTATTCTGAATTTTGTTTTTAACAAAATATATTAAGATTAGTAAAAGGCAGAGGAAATTGTTAGGAGAGAGCAAAAAAAATTGTCATAATCTTAACGGGTTTCATTGTTTAATATTTAATATCTATATTTCATATTTACTAATATTTAATAATGTTTGGTTCGTTTTTGTTCCTTGCCGTATAATTATACTTACTTACTGCCAACATCATGAGACTACATTAACATCCCATCCGTATGAGTTTAGTTTATTCAATATAATTCTCATATGACAAGAAAAGTTGGTTCCTCTCAAACTGCATTAATATCCTCATTCATAAATGATATTCTCAACCCTTTCTCTCATCTTTCTATTTGTTCAACATGAACTAACTCATTTTTTTCATTACATTTGATAGGGTCAAACTTATAATACTGTCATTGATTACTTTCTAGGCAAACCTATGATAAGAACCAATTTTTTTAAGCTAGACTTACAAAAGGACCAAAGTGGTGCACATACCTTAGATATACGTGAAAAGGAAAAGAAAGAAAATGCTAATAATAGGATAAAGATCATTTAACATATTGTAGTCTAACTAAAAAATTGTCATGCATATTTATAGGAATTATGGGTAAGTTTTGAACTCAAGATATTAAATACTCATTCAACCTGTACATAATGTTAAAAAAAAAAAAGACATTTAATGTGTGTTTTTTTAAATGTCCAAACATCTTTCTTTATACTGTTACATTACTTTAAGACCAAGAACAACATTATGTACTCGTTTGGAATAGCGATTGAAGTCTTCAAAAGCAGCTTTTCAATCATGATTTACAGTATACGAGGTAAGTATGTGAGCTTTTCAATCGTGATTTACGACATAGGAGGTAAGTATGTGAAAAAAGTGTTGTCTTGACTTATATATATATAAGCACTTATGGGGCTGGCAATCGCCCAACCAAACAAGCACTAACATTTACAATGCCTAACACTTCTAAACTCAAGCTCATTTATTTCCATCTCCAATATGATTTACCGTGCTCATAAACAACACACCTAATACGAAATGGCCCATGCATCGCTAACTAAAATTATTTTCGAGTTTTAAAAATCATTTTCATTCTCTTTTTTAATGAAAGGGTGCACGGGCTAATCCCTCTAGTTTTATCCCTTTGAGCTAAATTATTTTATTAATGTGGGGATATTAAATTTAGGTTTGGAGTCTCTGGTTAAAATTTGTACCATCCAGAATTTGATCTAAAAGATGCAAAATACAAGTTAAAATTATTTCCTGTAATAAGAAAAATTGCACAATCCATTATTCTAGACCTCTATTTTGACAAGTTGCTGATGAATGATGACACCATTTGAAGTCCAGACGACAAGTGAACTCATTTGTTCATGATGATGAGATTATGGAAAGTTCGTTGCAGAATATGAAAAGAACTGTTGGTTTTGTGGCTTTATTATAATATTATCTCCCAAACGGCTATAGCTAGTTTGTCAGAATAAATATACTTATGAAAACTCTAACTGCGTTGTTGTAAACTGTAAAGTTCACAATATATCTAATCTTTTTTTTTTTTGTTCGCCAGCAACATAATATGTTTATTCATCAAATCCGCAGAACCAGAAATCATTCCTGCAATTGAGTTCATACTGCATATTTTTGCACTCTGGGCTCCCACAGACATGGGAGAACGACAATCCCATTTGTCACCATTACCAGTCATAAAGCGTATATATATTAAAATAATTAAGTCTAAGAACTCCATTTATATATGCTTTTATATATATATATATAAACTAGCATAGTTTAGCACCAAATTTTAACAATATAGTTCATCAGAATTTTAAAATAACTATACTGTTCATAAACATGGCTTTCCTCAAATTGCATATAATCCACATGGACCATATTTTACTTGTTATTGTTCTCTTTTTCTTTAACTATTCCATCTTTGTGTGAAGTTGAACAATTTGACAATTAAGCGTGGGGTGTAAATACCAGCACAATAAAATGACCACCAAACAAAGGCCCTAAAAATAAAGTAGACTTGGACAATGGATTGGAACTGCGTGGAGGGTTAAAAACCACATATACACATGTCAACGCACTATTGCCATCAATGACACAACAATCATCTCCTTGGTATGTTTTTCTTTCTTTTAAACTCCGTACTCATTATATTGATAGAGATGATAATAGTACATCTATAATCAAAACGGCCCATGGTAATGAAACATGAAGATGAAGCCGATTAACAATGAAATGTGAATCTTCCTAAAAAGAAAGAGAGAAAAAGGAGGGAGGGCTCGTAGGAGTCAGAGCCCTAACCTGGAAAGTAAGGTTAATTTCTGGCAGGCTATTGCTGGAAAAGTAGAGGCAAGTCAAAGGTTTGACCCAAAGGCGAACAAGTAGAGACGTAGACGGAACCTCCATGCATGTATTGTTTTCTTAATTAACCCAAACTGGTTAGGTTCTCTGTCACTGTTCTCTTCAACTCAATTCCTTCCTCCTTTTCAACTCTCTCCTTCTCATCTTCCATTCAATCAAAACCGTTTCCTTATATCGAAACATCACATGAAAACAACAACATCAAGTCATCTCTCCTTTGAGTATTAAATATATATATTCCAACTGTGCATATATGGCTTCTCAAAATTATAGCGACCATCTATGATCCTTAGCCTAACTGTTTGAAGCATAACCTTTTTACCGGAATTAGTCCTTCTCATTCTTCTAGTGCTTCCGTATACGCATGAACTTGTGTCGTACGTTAATCTTGTTCTCCATTTTGTGTATAATTTCCATCATTCTAGCGTTTAAATGTTATCTTTGAATACTAATATCTAGCTACTCTCACAAATTGAATGCCAGTTAAGGATTTATTCCTAGAAAAACAGTGTTTAAGTACTATTCATTAACTACATTTCACTTTTATATATGTTTTTGACATACATAGTTCTTCTACCATTGATCCAAGACCTCCAACCACCGCAAAAAAATTGTTGTTTTGTGGCAGTTAAAATGATGTATTTGTAGCGATTTTAACTACTAAAAATATAATAGTAGTGATTGCAAAAACTGTTACAAAACACACTGTTGTAAAGGATTTTGTAGGGATTTACGGATCCGCTACTCACATAACAAAACCATTACTTAATTTGTAGCGATTCCTTTTTACTATTATAAGATGCGTATATAGATAATACATTATTTGAAAAAATTTGTTAACAATTAATTAATTTAATTCATGGGGAGAGAGAGAGAGAGATCATAAAATTTTGACTAGATAGATTAGAAATAAGGTTACAAAATGACGGATGAACGTACAACAATCAAGTAAGCAGTAAATTGATTCATATGGAAGTGTCAGAACAAAGTCTGAAAGCCAATCAAATAAATCTTCAGGGGTAGTGACAAATCTGCGTACAGCGGACCCCAAATAGCACTCCAGTTCACTCTCTCACCACAAAGTCGATCACAACAGACAATTAGAGCCATCCATATTATTCAAGGCGTTTGAGATGTTATACATCAAAATGTTGCTGCAGTACGTGTCCCTTTCCTCTTCAGTGGCACCCTTGACGAAAGTTGTGGAAGATGCGGACGAATTCAAAGTGCTCAGACTAGTAGAAGATGAAGGTGTCGAGTACGATATCAATGACGCTAAAGTAGTGAAATTCGGATCTCCTCTGTTGTTTTGTGCAATCTGATGATTCTCCAAAAGACTGGTAGAGTAATTATAACCTCCTTGGTAGGGCCCCACATTAGGCAGGCCACTTTGGAAGCTAAAGTTAGTGGTATCTGGAGAGATCATCTGTTCAGATTTCGGAGGTAAAGGCTGTGATGAAGCAGCACAGGATTGATTTTCTTGAAGAGCGAAGGTTGGGATAGAGTTATTCAACTGGTGGTAATTTTCATTTGGAGCATCTGGGTTGTGAGATGAGGATGATAAGAAAGCTGTGAACAAGCTTAAGAGGCTTGGATTTAATATATTATTTCCCATTCCGAATTGAGGAGGAGGATGGTTAACGTTTGGTGTGTTGTAGAGAGAAGAGTTGAGAATGGAGGAGAGCTGTTGAATATCCAAGCATGGAGTGTGAGTCACTGGATCAATCCCCATCTTCAACAGCCTCTTCTTGATATGAGTATTCCAATAATTCTTGATCTCATTATCTGTTCTTCCCGGCAAGCTAGCAGCAATGGTGGACCACCTATAAGAAAAGTGTATATATTAATTCCACCTAGCTAGATCATATCTCTCTAATTTTATATATATACGACGTGATGACAAACGAAATAATAGATTGATGTTATGTGGATCATTGACTTTGCATGGGGTTGGCCAATCATATCAAATCTGCAGAATCAGAAATCTCCTAATTGTTTTTCACTCAGTTCTATGGCAGTTAGCTACGCAAACATAAAACGAGTGATGATAAGCAAATTAAAGAAAAAAATCGCACTCACTTGTTTCCCAAAACACTATGTAACTGGATGATGGTTTCTTCTTCCTCGAAAGAGAATCTGCCTCTCTTTATATCTGGCCTCAAGTAATTTGCCCAGCGTAGCCGGCAACTCTTTCCACATCTCTTAAGTCCTGCATAAGAAAAGTAACATGATCATCAGAATATGATCATAAACTGGATCTACTTTGTCTGGAAATAATAAAGAGTAATTCTTGTTAACAAATTAATGGGGCTACAGAAAAGTATAGATTAATACCTGCATTCTTGGGAAGAGTTCGCCATTTGCCGTGTCCATGTTTATGAATATAATCGATGAGCTTCTGATCCTCTTCAGGAGTCCACGGACCTTTCTTCAATCCGTTCTTTTGATGATCACTAGAAGAAGGCTTCGTCATGATGATCAAGCTCGCAGAAATTTTCTCTCGAGAGCTCTATAATTGGAAAGCAAGTAGAGAAAGTTGCTAGCTAACAAGCTGTAGGAAGGTGAAAGAGGTGCGCATATATATAAGGAGAGAGAGAGAGAGGTGATGAGATTGATATTAATGGCGATTGAAGAAATTGGATCCAAGTCAATGGGATTTGGTGCCGCCCTTAATTTGTTCATTACTCAGGAGGCGTATGTCATAATTGTGAAGACGCTATACATGCAAAAACTATAATAATAATTAACATCTTCTTTTCTTACTATCTTATCCCCTATCGATCTCAATCTCACTTCACGCAAACTAATTATTAATACTTCTCTTTCTGGCTTTTGTATAGTTAGCAACTTTATTATCAGCGTCGGAATGATTCACCAATAACCAATGGTAATTCTGTAATATTATTTGGCTAAAATAATGTCAACAGTAAAAAGGTCAGGCAAACATATAGCTCATGCCAAGACGGCTGGGGAGGAAAAACTGTAGTGCATGTAAAGACCTCCACGTCTGAAAACAAACGAATATTTAAAAAAAAAAATCACAAATTCAAAAGGTCGGGGAATACACCGAATCAAATGAATGATGCATGGATTCATAAGAGGAGAGGGTAGACAAGTAATTTAATTTCGAATCGGTCTTTGCCTAACAAGATGGATAAATTTGGACCACTTGAATTTTGTATATATATGAGCTGCAATATATTTATAAATATATGCCTTTGTCTATTTGTCTATATCTTTCCGCACCTGGCCTCCTCCTCATATCTTGGTCTAAGGGAACAAACTTCTTGTGTTCACATATCTAAAGCAATTAATTATAATTGTTACTCAAACACACACGTTTATATCAATGAATGCATAATTCAGCAAAAGATCAATTATTGGAAGTGAAGAATTGGCTAATTAATGTAGGGCATATGCTCTACAACTAGCCACATCAGAATGTGCATGCACATAGAGAGTCAGAAATCATATGATGGACGTCGTGGTGACTGTCTTTCACCAGTAAAAAGTCGACACGTAATGTGACGACTGACGCTACCGTTGACCGGGCTACAGTGAACACCACTCGTAATCCATACGGTTGGATTGGATAATGCCATAATGGCATAATACAAATATGAGAATAAATGGCGCGTCACCGAGCTACGAGCCTAGGCGGTCCAGCTGTTATATGCTAAAGTAAAACATACAGTTTTAGGATTTTACTGTTTATCGACATGAGACTTCATAAGGCCACAGTCCAAAACATGCCTATTACACTCCAATTCTGGGCAAGTTCTGGTACATGCACTTCTATGGTTTTTTTTTTGTTGATATTTTTATCATAGTTTTATAAACATCAAATCCTGATCTCTTTTCTTTAAAAAAAAAAACTATAGAAAATTTGCATATTCTCATATTAAAAGGATTTATATTCTTCAATTCAAAAAGACTAGATGTTAGGAAAAAACACTAACACAAACACTCTAAACAATGAGTGTTTGAATTAGCTTATTTTAAATGATTTTATGAACCTGTTTGGTAAAGCGTTTAGAGGCAAAAACGTGCGGCAGTAAATGAGACCGTGATTTCCACCGTTTGGGAAGGTGGTTGCGGCCACTGGGCTTCTGCCATCAATGTGGCTTCTGGAAGAAGCCCCGTTGCCTTGCTTTTCTCTCCCGCGGTGAGCATGGCAGCACCATGCAGGTGGGCCACCCTCCTTCTCGCTGCTGCTTTTCGTTTCAGTGAGCTTTTCCTCTCCTTCCCTGCATGATGAGCACGGCAGCCCCGTCTTGTTATCTTCGAACCCAGGTTGGCTACTTTTCCTCTCCTTCCCTGCTCGGTGAGCTGCTTCATGGAGAGAGTTGAAACAGAGCAGGCACATCCGCGTCTTCATCTCTGCTTTGTTTTTCGTTTCACGGCTCTGTTCTAAGGAAGAAGATGAAGTTTTGGTCAAATCCTAATTTGACCAAAGGACTAATTTGTAAATTTCAAAAGTTCTCACGGAGGGATTAAAATGAAAATTTTTGAAATATTTGTAGGATAACTATAATTTATGAAAAATTTGGGTATTTTTCTGTGATTTTCCGGGTTCTTTTTCTTCATTCATTCATAATTTTCATAAATTTTGGGGTCCTTTTCTGTAATTTTCTCTAATCCTCAAATATTAATTATATTAAATGAGTCATCAACTACTCAGCAATATATAATATAGGAACTTTAATTTAAAATGGAAGATAAAAAGCTATAATTAATTCATTAAATATATTATAAATTTATCCATTTTTAATTAAGTATTTTCTTGTATTTTTATTTTTTTTCAATAATAATTTAATTTTTTTATTTTATCAAATTTTATTTATATTTGTTGACTTTAATTATCATAATATATATAAATAATATATATATGTAGTATTTAATAAGATTCATGCTCTTTTTAGTCATTTTCCATCTAAATGGGCTTTTCAAACTCTAATCCAAATAGGTTCAATGTTAGAAAAAAAAAAGTCACTTCTGCTACCGCTAATCCAAACACAAATCACATTTACAATCTAACTTTTTTCCTGCCTTTCTTTTTTAAAAGTCAGATGGTAAAAAAAGCCAATTCTCCGCCGCTAATTCAAACGGACACTATATGTATCAAGTAAATGCATGAAAGGGATTTTGTTTAATAAATTTGAGCGCATGAGTTGTAGGAAAAAAAAAGCTTGAACTCCAACTATATTTAGTTAAGAACAGTTTGGATTGGTGTTGTGAAGCCTCATACCAGTCATAATTTTACAGAGTATGAAATAAATGTGATAAGGGTTTTATGACTTTTATCTCAATTTATATGAATAAACTTATCATAAGCAAATTCAAGCAAAACCCTAAAAGATAAAAGCCGACTTCCGTTGTAGCTATATTTTCAAACTAAAATCTTACTGTCATGCTTAAATAAAAAGATAAGATTATATATTTTATAGATATACCAGGCAGGAATTTTCTTGTCTTTTATAAAATTGATGTGAAACTTTGAAAATTTAGTTTGACATGTCACGAACGAAAGTCTGAATGATTAGTGGAAAGATGTGAAGACAAAAATTGCCTCCGCTGGTTTTTGACGGATTTAGGGATTAATCGCTTTCTGGTGAGTAAAAACTAAAATGCAGAATATATTACCAATATACAAATATATTTCTTGTGGAAATTGGCCACTGCCTTTTTGAATTGGGGAAGGAAAAGCTAAAAGAAGTCGCACGGCTACATAACAACATAACCACCAAAAATAAATTTAATATATAGGGAAAATTCCAAAAAACTACATTGAAAATAGCAAAATGACAATTCAGTACATTGAAATTGTAAAAAGACAGATCAGGCGGTGTCAGACGGGCAGAGGAATCTGGCATTTTGAAATCTCAGCCAAATGACGAAAATGCCTTTCAGCCCTCCATCCCCACTTCAGAATAACAATATAATCCTCGTAATTAACACCTCCGGATTCGTTATTAACAACTTCAATTTTTCTTTTACAATTCACAAGTTTCAGGGCCAATAACACCACCGATCTCTCCATTAACAACTCCAGATTCGATATTAACAACTCCATTTTCTTCTTTCGCATTTAACAAATTTCAGGGCTAATAACAACATTCATATCTTAATTAACAACTCTGGATTCAAAATTAACAACTCAAATTTCTTCTTTCACAAATAACAAGTTTCAGGGCTAATAACATCATCGATCTCGCCATTTACAACTCCGGATTCGTCATTAACAACTCCTATATTGTTATTTCGACTGAGGGCTGAAGGGCATTTTCATCATTTGGCCGAGATTTCAAAATCCCAAACTCATCTGCCCGTCTGACACCGCCTGATCTATCCTTTTACAATTTCAATGTACTGAATTATCCTTTTGCTATTTTCAATATAGGTTGTTGGAATTTTCCCTAATATATATCTGAAGCGACATTATGGTGAAAATTGATTAATTAATGTGACGGACGACATCTTTAGGTTTGACTCGCAAAATCCCATCTGATGGTTTTGCCAGTACATTAAATTTTCATTGTCTGTTTCGTTGAATAATTGGAGCACACTTGCTGTCTAGGCCATGTAATGGTTGAAAAACTTGAAAATGGTTTGATTGACAGTTTGACACTTTGCAGTTTTCCTCGGTTATTGCCTTCATTAGGTCATGTACGTACCAGATTCCACTTTTTCAAAAGGCCCAAGACGTTTTTTAACATTTTTTTTTAATAAGATTTGAAATGCATTAATTTCACTTTTTCAAAAGGCAAAAGGCATTTAACATTTTTTTAAATAAGATTTGAAATTAAAGTGTTGTGGATGGGCGAAAAATGCTTTGAGAGTTGTCTGCGCAATTCAGAACCCGTATCAAATTTGAATGAGTTGATTATTCCATGGCAAAAAAAACCTTGTCGTACAGGAAAGGTTGAAAAATGTTGGGACTTTTAAATTTTGTTATATATTATTACTATCTAATGCGATTGAGTGTCGAATATTACTGTAGTGAACACGAATAAAAAAGAAACGCGGTTTATTATTTTATTCTATGAATTTTGTCCGGTATTTCTGCAACAAAAATGATCAGAGAGAAGCAAATTATCAATTAGTAAAGCTTTATACCTTGGAGTAGTTAAAAAGATAATTCAAGTTCAATTCAAATGATTTGCTGTACATTCCTGCAAATAGCCGTCGGTTATTCAACTAGTCAGCTCAGTATTAGGATTATTGGAATTGGATATGAATTAAGACTAGACGCCACTGTCGCCTTGCAATATTACAGTAGTGCTTATTTGGATTAATAATAAAAACTGTTTTTTCAACGTAATTTATAATGTACAAGATAAATATGTGAGAAAAGTTTTATCTTAACTTACGTAAATATATTTTTTAATGACAACTCAAACAAGCTCATAACCTTTTTCATTTTGGTGAATTTGACTAGTATATATACGCGTCTGTAGCTATTTTCTCAAATAAGCAAATCGTGAATTTAATTTCTAAAATATAGATTGTGTGTCTACACACACACGCATATCATATTATTATAATATATATCATGAAAGTATTCTGGCTCAAAACTACTGCTATTAATTAGCCAACGCATGGATTATGGTGATAATGAAAGGACCTTGAAGATTTGAAATCCAGGTTAAAAATAATTTCTATGCGTTATTAAAATTAAAATATCAAAACAGTGATTAATTTTGGAAATGCATATATATTCCATCTACCTGAAATATTTGGGGGAAGATTCACAGTAATGGCCGTTCAAAAGTAATTACTATGATTTTTTTAATTTTATAAAATGTTAGGCGGATTATATACATATACACTTAAAGTCAAGTCCTAAGTATCTTCGGAGACACTATATATGGGCTGTTTGTTACGAAGGATTTAGAGGGAAAAAGAGAGAAAGAAAATTTTTTATGAATTTGATTTAAAAAATTAAATAAGTGGGGTTGAAAGTTTTTGATTAATTTTTGAATTATTTTATTTTACATCTTGTCCTAATTAAAATTTTATGACCCCATTTTTTCAATTTTTCAAAATCCAACTCACAAAAAATTCTTCTCCCCTCAATTTCCCTCCTGCCAAACAGACCCAAAGGTGAAGAGCAGTTCCCTCCCAACTTGTTACTTCCTCCCTCCCGTTCTTTTTTTAATACAATTTTGAGGGAATATATATACAAGCGACAGAATTCAAATCTCCAACTATCTGTGTAAGTGATGAGAACCTCCACCACTCATGCAAGTTAATATGAGCTAGTTACAGTTACTTCTCTTTATTTCTAAAAATTACAATTTTTTATCAGCTTTGAATTATTATTGGTAAATAATCTTCTACATTTAATTTTTTTTAAAAAAATTTACTGTTACACTATTGAAAGTATGCCATTTCTATCTTTAGTTTGCTCCTAAACACTGTTATCTTTCATGTAATCCCGGCGATTTGTTTTTGAATGCATGCATGTCGTCGCATTGGTGGTTCGCTTTGCCGTATACTGGATGCATTTGCATTAATTATATATTTAATTAGTCAATCACTGTCTGAGTAATTAAACTCTATAAAAATGTATTGAAATGCAATTATCTAGTTGCTTAAAAAAGTACTAGTTGCTTTACAATTATCTAGTTGCCAATTTCTATATAAAGATTTTAGTTGGTACATACATGCACATATTCTATGGGTCCGCATTATTTGTTCATCAAAGTGATGAGCACCTAATTTTTTATTTATGTGATGAGATTTTAGTAGTTTAAATTTTGATCTCAAAGAGTCTAAATTTAAAATCTATAATTAATGATTTTTTAAATGATCAATTTATTTTTATGAAGAGTGAAAATTATAAGATTATTTTTATTTTTAATTCTGCCTATAATGACATAAAAATTTATTTAAAATATAAAATTAAATTAATTTAAACTATTCAAAATCAATTTAAAGGTGAAATTATGTGATAAGCACATATATACTTATCTAATTAAATCTGAATCATTCAAAATCAATTTAAAAGTGAGAATGGGTGATGAGTACATTTTTACTCATCTAAATGATGAACATAAAATGTGCTCCCCGTGTTCTACACCTTTTTCTTCCATGAATTGAACCACGTATTCTACACTTTGGTCCGTATATATACTCACATCCTTCAACTTCATTAAGATTGGGTGAGTATAGATGTGCGTAATTGACAGGTGTATTATTTATTTACATACATACAAGTAGTGATCGCGATTTCACAGGGCCACACATATACTATGCCAATATGCTTGGGATGTTACTTTCCCTATATATATATGTGTGTGTGAGAGAGATTATATATAATGCATATTAAAAATAATTAATGACTAGAGTTTTCCAGAAGTTTCAGATGCCATCTAACTATATACCTACTCGTTCTTTTTGTCTCTTGTAAGCAAGCCTCTGCATGGATTATGGCCTAGACGTTGAATGTTAGGACTAATTACGAAGTAACATATAGTGAAGCAGATAAGGTTTAACTAAGATAAGATGACGCGTAACCTACGCAATCCTTTTTGTTAGGTTATTAAATGAATCTACGACGCTTAATTTAGATAACCAAATTATAAATTGATGAAACGCGGACGCGAGAGCACGCGCACGACTGATGCTCATCAGTACTCTAAAATTGTTTGGGTATATATATATAAGCCACGTACACGTTGTTGTGGTCATTAAGTGTGTGTTGGGATGAAAAATTGAAAAGTGCTTATTTGACAACACCAAGGTCTTGTCAAAAAACATCCAAACACCCTTCAATTTATGATAATCTCCTTTTCAATTTAAACCAAGGTTTTGAGGCAAAACCAAGGTTTCTGACAGAAGCTATTGTTTTCTGCTTTTAAGCCATTCAATTGTGACTGTTGGGATAATTATTGCGTGCTGTCCGGATTGAGCCCTTTTCTCTTTCCTTTTCTTGTTGTAAGAATTTTGGTCGTACCTAGAATCCGATCGACTCATTGAAGTACCCACACGAAACTGGAGCACCGATGCGGACCCCGATCACGTTACACAGCAAATACGCCAAAGAAAGGAAGAGAAGAGAACATTCTTATGAGAAAATCTTTTAGAGGGAGAATTGTGTATTATATCATCATTATTCTTTTCCCTTAATCCCACACCTTATATATATAGTGTACGTATGGTTACATATGAGTATATGCAACCCTTAAACGTATGGTTACATAAGAATAGATGTAACCTCTAAACCACAAAGGGTATTACTCTTTATAACCTGTGTCTCTCTATGAAGCCCTTTTGAATTGGGCTTGGGCCCTAATCTACCAAGGCTAGACTAGTATATTCCAACATCTCCCACTCACACTTGGTGGATTAGATGTTAGGAGTCAAGTCTCTTTCTCTTACTTCTTTTATACTAAGTGTTTTGCCGTGACCACGTGGGTATGACGTCTCCATTTGGGCGCTTTGTACTAGAAATCCCTTTTTATAGAGATCAGCACAATACAACCCTGTAGTGCAGCTCGATATTGATATAATGCCCGAATGTCCTAGATTTACCAGTATACACTTTACTCATGGCCAATCTAATCCCTCTTGAGTCAGTATAAAACTCAGATTGCCTTTCTCATATGCATAGTGTCTACACTTACGAAACTACAAAATAATATCATAAGGGAACGGTCTTAGACACCAGTATAGGTGTATATATTTTAAGTAATAATATTTCTTTCGCCCATATATCACTTTGATATGTATCAACCACTTTCCTAACATAATGCCTTTAGATCATATCAATCATGATCATAGGACAAAATGCTAAAGTAGCAGACGTTGAAATATATTTCCATGATAATGTCAAAGTCAAAGGACATCGATGAAGGATTAACCTTTCTAGAACTCACACAGCAATGAAGTAGGGATCTATTCACTTGCTTCCTATTTGTGATTCTTTAGCTATGATATGAATCACATACTACGGTGTTACTCTTATACTTTAGGAGTGTATGTCGTTTGATTTTATCATTAACACCGTACATACTTAGGTCTAGATACTCCCAGTATCTAAACCCAAATTCCTCAACTCCACTCATATTACATGACGTCAATTTTAAAGAATTTGTTGTCTGGGAATAGATATCATGGACGTGGGTTTCCATGATCCGATCCATATTTTTACATTCATTTATTATGAACCGCTTAAGAACCTTCTTAATGCATGAAATTCTCTTATAAAAGAAAGGAGTCTTCTTAAGCTATTTCTTTGGATCTTAAATCCAATTGTTTTACCCATGAACCAGCACCATTCTTTAATAGGCACTACTAAATTCAAACTATATATGGCCAATAGTATATCATTTACTTAAAAGAATAACATCATAAATCATTTACTAATGGTTCTTTTCAACCATTTGAAAAACACATTAGATTACCGTTATTTCGAAGCATTAAACATTATTATTTAGACGATTGTATCAATCTATAAAAGGACTTCTGCAAAATTAAATGAAATAACTACTATGTGAAACTTCAAATACTACTTTTAATAAAATCTAATAGTCACTGCACATAGATTTCTTTATCCAGATCATCACTCAAAGTGTACATTTTACATCCACATGATGTAATTTAAATTCAAATAGTTAACTACTGCCATATTAAAACAAATTTAAATGCATAACCAGAGACAAAAATGTGTTTCTGTTATGCATACCCCTCTGTAATAACAAGTCTTGTGCATGACAATTGATTTACCCACTTTTATAGAACTCATTAGTTTTCAATAGCCCTTTTGACTTGGTAGTAGATCAACTAATTATCAACTTGATTCTTTCTCAAAGAATTCACTTCCCTTTCGATTGCTTTCTTCCATTCTCCCTTGACATGGCCTCTTGTACAGAATGTGACTCATCATCCTCCTTTAGAATAACTATGAACATTTTTCTCAGTTATCCCTTTTCTCATGAGCTTTTTGCTTTCCATATCTATTTTGTTTGGTCTCTTTATTGACCATTTTAAGCTCCAACTCTAAAAAACAATTGAGGATTATTGGTATGTTTTGTACTGTCTTGTCCTAGCGTCTTGTAAAGAGATGAAATGTGATTAGTTTCACCCTGAATTGAAAAACTAATTCACAATAAATATGGTACCTTTCAATTCTTAACTCAAATTTAACAAGTGACTACTTTAGAGGGTGCATAGTTAAACTCAAGTGCACATAAATTGATGAAATCAAGGATGTGTGTTTGTGTACTAATCCACCAAAAGTGGACTAGATAATACTCTCCCACTCACATTTGATGGGTTAACATGAGCCATGTCTAATAGCATTCCATTATACCTTTATAAACTCCTTTTTGGCGATGGAGTTCCTCAGATATTTATCCATTTATTTCCACAGAGCTAACTGAAACTAAAGAAGTGGGACCTTTAAAAAAATCCTATCCAATTGATTCTCAAACTTCATTCACATATTGTCTCAAGCAACATTCTTCAGACTTGTGTGAAATTAAGTAATAACATGGGAAATCATTAACAAAGATAATAATTTACCCAGCCCTGTGTCTTACCTTCAAACTTATAGGACCACATGCAACGAAATAGAATAATTGTAATATAAACTTAGTTCTAGTAGCTTACTAAAAAAATTTCCATTATGCTATTTCTAGAACTAAATTTTATGTCTTTGACTAGCAAGACATATATTTAACTCAATACTTAAATTAGAAGAAATTGCAATGCAATTATGCATAAAGAATTTACCAACCAAAGAAATTTAATAAAAGAAATATTGAATAACAACTATACAATTTTATAGGGCAATTCATACTATTTTGTTTCCCTTGTTAAGCCATATAGGTCTTGTAACATTTTCTTTACTAAGCTGACATCTCAACTTCAGTATTACCATGACTATTTGTCAATGGCTTGAAAGCGAATTATTTTTATAAATACCTGATATTTTGATTGTCCCTATTAAGTTTATAAATTATGTTCTTGGTAGCCACTCTTGGCTTAGTCACTCAAATTATCCCACACACAGGGTTATTCATAATTTATTTAATTCAAGAACTTATCAATAATATAACACATTGAAGTATACAATATCATATACTTGTATTATTCTTGACAAGGAAAAAATAACAATGTCATTGGGTCTATGATCAGGAAAATACGTTTGTACCTCCCATCACACAAATTCCAATTATGTCATTATCATTTATCAAAAAAAAAAAATCATACAAGTACCTTAAATAAGATGCTCAATTATTACTCTTAAAAGACTCATTTTATAAGAGCTCTCACTTAGATAGAGCATATAACGCTCTTGAAAGACTCATTTTTCAAGAGCTTCCACTCATAAAGAGTATTTGTCTTTTACTTCTTCATGCTTTCATTACATTATATTCATAATGCCTTATTAACCTCTTATCTGGAATTTGGGGTGACTTAATAGTTTATCAAAGTTCTCTATTCAACACAATTTTCAACCAAAATATATCCTCTAAAGGGCTAAGTCTTAATGATTCTCAAACCTAGTCTGATAGGCTTTCAATAGCTATTGTTTTTTTTAATTACAAGAATTTTTATGTTTTCTATCATTTCAACAATATCCCAGAGTTTCTCTCTATTATATATATATATATATATATTAGATAAAGTATTCCAAATTTCTTATTCTGATCATATTTGTTTCCTAAAAGAAACATTTATTATTTCGTCTTAAAACTCTTATAGTTTCAAGTATTGGGAATTTGGACTTGGCTTAAGAGTTTATTTTTCACTTAAGATGGGCCTTTACTTTTTACCCAAGGAGTATTATTTTCCTGAACTCTACCATGATCCAGAGTTTGGACATTAAAAAATCTCTCAATTTGAGATTTTCTTTCACTTTGATCTGACACTACTTCCCCAGTATCTGATCCTTCACTTTTACCTCCTTTCAGGTTGCTCTGGATTCAAATCTTGACATCTTAAGATTCAGGAGATTCAAGTTCCTCTTAGGACTGATCTTCTCAGTTCTCTTCCAGTTGCTCATCTTATTCTATTTTAGGATTAATTATAACTTTACTCTGGATTCTTTCATCTTGATCTTCTATCAATATATTCTCCTTCTAGATTGTCACTCAATTTCATATTCCAATCGAAAAATCCATATCTCATCCGTTATTTAGAGGCTCACATTTCTCTAAGTAATTTATGTTTGGATCAACATTCAATGGCTTTTAACTTAAAAACTTGTTTATTTTCTAAAGCTATCAAGTTCAAGTTTAGATATATGTTTTTAAATAAAAACATTATTCAAAAGACCAAAATAAATTTTATTTTAGTGCTTTTAAAAAAAACTCTTTTGACTCATATTTATCTCAAGTAAAATGGAATAAACATTACAAATATTTCAAGAATTTTTAAACAAATAAAAACATTATTATAGCATTCAAAACGTTTAAAATAAATTCAAATATGTTTGAAAATAGATGAATATATTTCCAAATGTGGCACCTGGAATCCGGGAATTTTTTGACATATTTTTAACCAAATTTGACCATACACGCACCCACACGTGCCAAATAAATAGAAGAAACAATTTTTTTTTTTAATAAAATGAGAGCCAGATCTACCCGGCCCAACTTCGGGTTTTTTAAGCACTACAGCCCAAAAAACTCTGTCCAGCCCATACTGTTTTTTTTTAAAAAATATAACAATGGCCCAACAGTAATAAGCCCAAAACCTTTTTTTTTTATATTTACCAAAACACACTGTTTTGAGTGAGGATGCAGAAGCACCGTTTTGCTCAAATAATGAAGCGTCGTCCACGCGAAGGACCAAACGACATGTCGTCTAGTTCTTCTTCTTCCTCCTCCAAGCAGGTCATCATGACCCGGTTTGTTAATTGGGTCAGGTCCGTCGGACCTGACGCTTCTTCCCATCATAACCGGCGTTTCCGACGTCGGTTTATCTCTTTGTTTTCTCGATATCTACTCAATGAGATATATTTGACAATCTAAAAAATTATTTTTTTATGCAGACCCAAACCAAAATACCGAAACAGTGTTGCTTTGTTTCCATATTCTGATGGTCTTCACTGTTTCCTATTTCTTTTTTGTTTTTTAATGTCTCTCTGGGTTTGTTTCTATGTTTTCCCGTCCTCCACACTATGATATTGGGACCTAAATAGTGAGTTTTTGCTTTTTTTTAATCACTTAATTTCTTATATCTAACTCACGTGCTCTGTTTCATAATCTCAGTTTTTGGCAGCAATAAACACGTATGGCAGAGAGAAAACATAGATTTTAAATGATAAAATAACTAACAACAAATCATAAGAGCAAGTAATGACAAGAACTGAATCAACCACAAGGTATATGCATATACATAAAACAATAAGCCGAATTGGACTGGAACAACGATATATATTATCAAAAAAAAATATTTTAGAAGCATACTCATGACTGAGAGAATGGCAAAATTGAATTACACAGGAAACAAATCTATATATGTGGCAAAGGAACCATATATTTATATATAGATGTAGCGGAAGTGAAAAACCAGATTTGCATATTGGTCATACCAACCATATAGGCATTAGGAGATTTTCATGGATGTGTACGGGAGCATGGTAGGAGAGTTTATAACATATGTCCAAAATAAATATGGCATTGAGAACCACGAATTAAAATAATAACGCCTTAAGAAAGAATTAGGCTCTGATATCATATAAGAATTCTAGATGTACCTGGAATCCGATTGACTCATTGAAGTACCCATACGAAACCGGAGTACTGATGCAAACCCCGATCACGTTACATAGCAAATACATCAAAGAAAGGAAGAGAAGAGAACATTCTTATGAGAAAATCTTTTAGAGGGAGAATTGTGTATTATATCATCATTATTCTTCTCCTTTAATCCCGCACCTTATATATATAGTGTACGTATGGTTACATAGGAGTAGATGCAACCCTTAAACATATGAATCTCCACAATAAGCTGAAAATTAGGGTGTTCCTGAAATACCTTGCTCTGAATTAGATCCATGACTTCACTACAACCAGACTCAATTAGGATTTGTCTGTATTCTCTATCCCATGCAATTTTAAATCCCCACAAAACACTTTAAGCTTCTGTAGATACTATCGTTTCTTGTTCAGTCTGATACATAAACCCCAACAAAAACTTACCATTATGATCTCGTAAAACATCCCACAAGTGCAAGTTCCTAAGCTGTCATTCTTGGATCAATCAATATTAATCTTCATCCACCTAAGCGGTGGTGGTTAATATACTTCTATATATACACGCGCGCACATGTATGTTTGATCTATTTTATTTATACTACATAATTGATTAATGTTATAATTTTAAAATTTGTTCATCTATTTTTTTATATTACATAATTGATAAATGTTTTAATTTTAAATTTTTTTAACAAATTTATTTTATTTTTTGTATTTATTATGCAATTTAATGTTAAATAATACTTAACATATAATCTTATTTGTTATATGTCATTATCACAAAAGTTAATGTCCTTTTTAGTAATTTAACCATGAAAAAATGCTATTCTAATCAAAACATCCAAACACTCTCATTTTATCAAAATCACATTTTTCTCATAATCTATTCTTCAAAAGTTATTTTCTACTTTTTATCTAGAAGCTATTCTCTAAAAGCTAATTCGAACACACCCTTCAGGTCATGCATCCTTACGTTCCCAGATTAAATATGCGTGTATGTAACTATTATTTAATTAATGGAATAAATATAAAAATGGGCTATTACTTTTGTTTTATATCTGATTGTAGACGTTATAATAACTATTTACTATGTCATCACTGAGATCTCCATTTCTCGGAATCTTTCTTATTTTTGGCACTGATGAATCATGAACTCGCTGTACCGTGTGTCAAGTATATATACAATGATACTGTTGAATTGTGTGGTTATAATTATACGATCAATGAGTAGAAGGATGACTCCTTTTTTTTTTTTTCAGAATAACATTCATTTTTAATCTGGAGTAACTTCATCATTGCCATGTACTGTTCTCTTTTAACCTGCAGTATGATCAATAGATAAGGATCGATATGTTTCTCCAAGCCTCAACTCGTTTTTATAACTTTGATTTTAATAAAATGTTTCAGCTTAACATATTCTTAACCATCCATTTTGCTAATACAAATGATTTACGTCCATACTTTAGAAGTGTCACAGTAAACAAGCAGGAAGCAATGACAAATTTTAGTATAAGAAATAATAACAGATCCAAATTATTCACCTATTCATTGAAACTTTTTAAAAATCGTATTCTTTTTTTCTTATGAACTCATTGATTCTCCCTTTATCTTTTTTCGAAGATATTTATATTTTCATTTTAATTTTAATCATTTAGCCTACCTATCCCTTGACATTCTTGAATTCAAGTTTTAACCATACCTGAGAAGTTATGTTGTACCATCAAGTTGAGTCTAAAATTATTTCACGGCACAAAAAGAAAAGTTGATCTTGCTCAATTCAGTGACATTACGTAGGCAACTCATGCTGTGTTAGTAGTAAAACATCGCAAGTTAAAAACTTAAGGCCTCCCCAGTTCTCTTTCTTCGAACCTTCCGGCCAACAGGCCAAGTTTTCTTTTTCTTTCTGTCTAAGCAAACACAGAAAAAGTCCTCTTTCTAACCTTTTCTTCTTCTTCTTCTTCTTTGTTTTGGGACCGTAGTCTTTCCAATATTTTAAAATAGGAAAACCGTGTATTTCCCTTTTTGGACCGCCGAAAGGAAAAGGCAAAAGCAAAATCAACATCTTTCTACGAAATTTCCACGTCATGACCTTTCCGTTGGGGAGGTGGGCCCACTATCCGCCACGCGTTGTATTTATCTGACGTGGCGCAGCCTTGGTATCATTCCATTGAAACCTTCCTTCCCCCCATTCACCTCCCGGTGTCTAAGTATATATGTTGCTGGAAATGGTTCGCTCCCAAATTCAAACCCGCCATCAGAGTGACAGACGATATTTTTTCGGGATATCTTTTCCATTGATTGCTCGGAGTATCTGCTATCATTCCAACTCAGAAGCAAGTCAGTCCATCGATTGATAAAGAACAATTTTCAGCAACTTTCATTTCCGGCTCCTTTTTTCTACCTTGGAGTTTTTATGGTGCAAGCTCTCTCTCTCTCTCTCTCGAGAAATTCGGAGACTACTTTCGTTGTTGCTCTGAAATTGAATATTTCTGCTAATAATCTCGTTCAGGTAAAGCATTTTCTTTTCAGATTCTCCCACACCTGTCTGCGATACCTCTCCCAACTATTCTGCCAAAACCCTGTTTGGTGGATAAGGAAAAAGGTTGTGATAAAGTCAAGCAAAATTTAGGGAATATATTCTCTTAATAGGATCAAACCTTTACGCGATCAAACAGTTGTTCGTCTCTTATGAGTTTGTAAATCAACGTATATTCTAGTATAGGCCCTTGCATGCTGGTTTTGCTTAGCCTCCTTCTCACCAAATCCACTACAAACGGCGAGAATGAACTTTTTGAACAGATTTTCTTGTCGTCTTGGAAAAAAGGTGACCGGGGATACCAGGTTTTCAAATTCTTATAGAGTTTTCTTCTTAGAATGGGGGAACAGATACATGCATTGTATTTATAAATCTGTATGTGATGTTCATACTGATATTAACCGTTTTCGTCATTGACGCGGATGCTTACTGATCTACTGACTCTCAGTTTTTTGAACAATATAAAACGCAAAGGGTTACCTACGGCTAATACTGTTGATAATTGTGGGCTATTTTCTTTTTGAAACTATATTACCGATGAAAACATGAGGTTGATACCAACCTATCTTTGCCTTGCCTGAGGCAAAAATAAAGGAAACTTGGCTGTAGGCTGCCAATCTTGAAATTTTAAGCTTATACAATATATTTCTTGAAATAATTCGTTGCTCCCAACGTAACCTCTTTAACTGATTGGATAATTTTCAACGCCTGTACTATTTAAAACCGTTCTTATTCTATGTGCTATAAAGAAGCTGTCCGTGGTTAGAGGGAAGCTAGTTCAAATTTTGACGGGTTTGTAATAAAATTCAGCAGGTTGGAGGTAGCTATGGGGGATGTGAGCTCCAAGAAAACGTTAAAGGACTTCTGCATTCCAGATTACATACTATTATCAGGATCTGAGGTCAGAAGTGATTCCCATATACCTGCATGTCCCGTGATAGTCTTCATTAATTCCAAAAGTGGCGGTCAGCTTGGAGGGGAACTTCTTGTTACCTACCGCTCACTCCTTAATAAAAACCAGGTAAATTGTCACATGTTATTCAATCTCGATATCCGTGTTTTAACATTCTTTATACGCAAATTTTTTTTACCTCCATTAGTTTGGTACTAAGGCAATCTAGTTTTCAGGTTATTGATCTGGGAGATAAGGCTCCAGATAAGGTGCTGCATCAGCTTTATGTTACTCTGGAGACGCTCAAGTACAAAGGAGATAATTTGGCTGCAGAAATTGAGAGGAGATTAAGAATAATAGTAAGTTTTTCAGAATAACTTGCAAACTTGATAGTTCTTTGACTTCTATGAATGAAGGGAAGCCTCTGAATATTAAAAATAACTCGTATACAGCATCTTCCAATGAAGGGAATGAGACCGTGACAATAGATTCTTTGAACTCACGCAAAGAAACTGTGCATTACATCCATGAAAACAGTAAAGAAAAACAAAGAAAATAAAGATAATGAAGAAGAGATGAAGCTCCTCCCTCGGCTTGGTGTTTGAGAGTTGGACATTCTACTTTCAAGAAACCAAGTAGTTCCTTGACCTCCATTGAACCCTCACTCTCCAATATATACCCAACCAAATACTTAGACACACCTCACTCAATGATACTTCACTCGACTTTTTGTCTGTCAAGATCCTCTACTGGGCCCTTTCTGGATTTGTGGATTACCAGCTGATACCAACCCACTTAAATACCCCATTGAACATCCCATACCATTCAATATAAGACTTAGGCATCTCATGCTATCTAAGTTTCAATCACGACCCATGTGAAGCACCTACTTCATCTTCCATCCCTCACGTCACCTCATTACAAACATTGCATCCTTGGTCTGCCCCAGTTCACTATATTTTGTCTTCATTTTCTTCCCATAGGCCTTGAGCCTCCTCGGGCCAAAAGCTGTGGGTCTATCACATACCAACGGGCAGATGTGCTTAACAAGACTTAGTTTATATATACTCTCTTTGATGATAGTTTATTATTTGGCATCTCTAATATAGTCCGAGAAAATTAGGTTGCAGGTGGAGATGGCACTGCTGGCTGGCTTCTTGGAGTGGTCTCAGATCTTAAACTGCCTCAACCACCACCAATTGCTACAGTGCCCTTAGGGACAGGAAACAATCTTCCCTTCTCATTTGGCTGGGTATATTTTCTAGCTACTTGCTTAATTTTCTGAACTCATAGAATGACAAAATTTTATAACTATGAATGATTACTTCGATCAATTTTTATTTTCACAGTGAGCATTTTGACATGAATTCTTAAAGTTATATTGACAATGCTGCACCTTATCATTAGTTTTCTGCTCTTTTAGGCTGTATCACATCCACATATACGGTTATCATTGATTTTAGGTATAAATGATGCCTAATTGTTATATTGTTTTACAATTTACTCCAGATTTTAGAAACAACTTCTCTTTTTGTTATATGCACATGTTTTTTCTAGACAGTGCACATCTATGAGCACTCTGCAAATTTAGTTGTGGTCGAATATAAATGTGTAAGGATTTGCTCTTTGCTGGAATCTGCAAGCATGTTTAGACTTTGGAGTATAAATTTTTTCATTTACAGGGGAAGAAAAATCCTGGCACTGACCGCCAATCTGTGGTACTTTTTCTGAATCAAGTAAGAGCCGCAAAGGAAATGAAAATAGACAGGTATTGCCTCCTTTTTATTTGAAAGTTTTTAAACTCATGAATTTCACAAATGTAAATAAGTGTAGTATATCATTGCTATGAAAACCCAATGGAACCTCACTTCCAAAGTGGCACCTATGTTTGTGTCAATTTGTATGAATTGTGACTGAGATATGCGAGATACCAATATATTCAGGATAGTCAAAAGCTCACAATATCTAATAAGAAAATCCTTTGTTGGTTATAGGCTTCAAGTATTTTAATTCTTTTTCAGCTGGCATATTATGATGAGGATGAAGGCTCCGAATAAAGGTTCTTGTGACCCCATTGCACCTCTTGAGCTGCCTCATTCTTTGCATGCATTCCATCGTGTTTCTCCAACAGATAAGCTAAATATGGTGAGTTTTAGTATATTTTATTTTTAGTACGGGTATACTTTGCATAGACATGAAAGCTAATGAATTTCTGTATTTAGGCGCTCTTGTCATGTTTTTTGTTATACATAGATGCATCCATCTCCAGAGTAACTCATTACTAGAAACATTCTTTGAAGAAAAAAAGCTCTTATATTGACTGTAGTTATATTTCATTTAGCGTGGGATCTGCCTTTTCTTTATGTCTCACTTGGTGTTATTGCATACATTCAACTCCCGTGCTTCCATTGCCAATAAGTTGTGCCAACCGGCCGTTTTAAATGCATTCTCATGCCTTTCTGGTGTTTTTGAGTAGTATAACATGACCATTAAGCTCAAGGCACCCCTTAAAAGTACTACTCTTGGGAACTCCCTTTTCATAGGTGCTAGCATAGGAGTGCCAGAGTGCTGTCAATTCTAAACAAGTAACGTATGACTTTGTTGGAAGTATCAACTTCAGATTAATGGTCACATTGGCAATTGTTAGGGTCCTACAACTTGATTTTTCTTTTATGCTGTGAGTTGATACAAGTCTTTGGTTGGCCATGACCCCATTTTTGGTACATAGTGTAGGATAAGGGGCAGAAAAGGAGGGTTAAAATGACTGCAACAAGTTCTTGGATTCTTTGATATGTGTCAGCTGCAAGTGCTCAATATTTTTTAGTTACTTTATATGAATGTGGCATTATATGCATGCTTATTTATGAATTGTTTTGTTTTCAGGAGGGTTACCACACTTTTCGTGGGGGATTTTGGAACTACTTTAGCATGGGTAAGGAACCCAAGCACAATTTAAAAGTTCAAGTTATGTTTGGGCAAGTCGTAGTTTTCCCAGAAATTGGATAACCATTTTATTCCCTTTGGCAAGATGCCTATGGAACAGCTAAATAGAAATCGGAAACTATTAGATTAATGAAATCTACAAGTGCATCTAAAACATGTCTTTGATGCAGGAATGGATGCTCAGGTATCATATGCATTTCACTCAGAGAGAAAGTTGCATCCAGAGAGATTTAGAAACCAATTACATAATCAGGTACCGCATTCTACAAATTTAACATCGGATGAGTTGAACTATGAATTTGTATTTCGTAGTTTCTCACTAATAATTTTTTATTTCTATAAGATATTTGGAAGATATAAGTAAAAGCAAGGGCATCTTTTTTCTGATAGTAACAGTTGATGCTACTTAATTTTCTATCCATGCATATTTTAAATATATCTTTACGGACTGTGTTATAAAATTTCTGTTGATCATTTGTTATCTCACAGCAATAATTGGAATCTTCTGTATGAGGTTAATTTGAATTATTAGATGTTTTCATTTACTACAGTCTAGTTCTACTATAAAATGCCCTTGAATTTATTAATGCAAATTTGCAATTATCAAACATCCAATAGTTTATTCAATTCTCAATCACATACAGTAGTTTTTAATTCATTAGCTTTCATTTGATGAATTCTTCTCTGCCATGAAAGGCATATTTGGTATATGTTTGGTGTGAATATTTATCCTTTTCTTTAGCACTCCTTGCCAATAACTATCCTTTCTTCTAATGCTTTTGTTTTTGACAAACAGAGTGCATATCTGAAGCATGGATGCAAACAAGGATGGTTCTTTGCTTCTTTATTCCATCCTTCATCACGGTTAGTCACCATTGAGCGACTGAGACATTACATTTCACTTAGTTTTGATAAGAGCACTTTGTTTATAGAAATACTATGTAATTGTATATTACCTGGTTGAAGTTTTATAACATGTTTATAGAAATAATGTTTTATGACATTATTTTGAGAAATACTGGTGAATTGAATTATTTTAAAAATGGCAGAGTTGATCCAGCAAGAAGATTTTTTTGCTTTAAAAAATTATACGGTATGCTGTTTGTCACTGTGTTGTGAAATGAGAATGGCACTAATAAAAGCATACCGCACATTCATTGTTGTTCTCTTTTAAATATTATCCTGTGGCCCTGGTTCTTTGATCTTATAGACAGACACGTTTTGATTTTGTTGATGGTTTAGTTTGGTTTCATCTTGATTCTGTTCTTATAATGTCTCAGTAGACTAATGAAGTTGTAAACGAATAAAGTTTTTGTTAAGATAATTTTCTTCTGACTATTTGCGTCATCTTTCTGAAACACTTATGGTAGTAATTGTATGATTTTGCCACAGGAACATTGCTCAGCTGACAAAGGTTAAAATAATGAAAAGGCAAGGTCGGTGGGAGGAACTCCACATACATCCCAGGTGACACTTTTTTCACATGATTTACTTTAATATATATACATACATATATATATATATATATATATTGGTGACTTGTCTTCCACTTTGACAGTTTCTTCATTATATCTGCCGTAATCTGAAGGCAATAGTGAAACAAAGGGGTCCTGCCAGGACCCTTGAATCTTTGTGACTTTGCAATAGTTGTTTGGCTTTGCATTGACTTCATTTATTTTCAAAGTATAACAATTGATCCATAAATTTGTTAATTTGTATATGGTTTGTTGCGCTTATTAACTAGTAGTGATTTCTTTTCATGATTTTATGAATCATCATGTCATTCTATAGCTAAAACTTCTGGCCTTCACATGCAGTATACGATCAATTGTATGCCTCAACTTGCCCAGTTTTTCTGGCGGACTCAATCCTTGGGGAAAACCAAATACAAAAAAATCAATTTATGTAAGTGCTACTTTTCAGCTGTGGAAATTCCGGATGTTGTATGTAACGACACAAACACACGATTATATGCGTGTATGTGAAGACATACTTGTTAAAAATTTATGAAGATTTATGCGTGTAGATTTTAATCCTTTATATTCAATTATGTTTTACAGAGGGACCTGACACCTCCATTTGTGGATGATGGACTTATAGAGGTAGTGGGTTTTAGGGATGCCTGGCATGGGCTAGTTTTGCTCGCTCCAAATGGGCATGGAACTCGTTTGGCACAGGTATAACTCATCAATTTTCAACTTTTCAAATTTCATTTTACATGAAATAAACAGCAAATCAAGTGATTGTTCTCTATGCTTTTATTCCAAAACAATATAGAATCAAATGATTGTTCTTCTTAGTCATCTGGGTCTCCTACAACTGAAATAATGAGAGAACCTGCTTTCATGCAGACCAGCAGAATCCGCTTTGAGTTTCACAAGGGTGCGGCTGAGAGTACATTCATGAGGATTGATGGGGAGCCATGGAAGCAACCTCTCCCATTGGATGATGACACGGTTGTCGTCGAGATATCTCACCATGGCCAAGTGAGCATGCTTGCCAACCCAGGCTGCCGTTCTAAAAGCATTGATGAACCCTCCTATCCTGTTAGCAGCCAGGAAGAAGAAGAAGAAGAAGATAGTGATGATGAAGAGTCATTAGAAGGGCGTCGCAAGTTTGGTGCAGCTGACACTTTCAAATATCCCAAAGAAATTGATATAGCTCATCTTAGTTAGGGTGCACAGGAATAGAGTTGCTTACTGAATGTTGGTGAAGAGCGAAAGTGGTAGGAGTTTATGTAAATTTTGCATTCTTTGGTCATACTTTGCACTTTGCGCTCATCACAGCCCCTTGGATTTTAAATTCTAATGCATTTTTCATTGCTTCAATGTATAGCTGATTCAATTTAAAATAATTTTTTAACAAATTGTCTCCTTCAACTTATCCTAAAGGGAATAATATTTGTTAGTTATCACCGTGCTTTTACGACTAAGAACATCAAATGAGGTAATCCAATTTTGATACCCCATGGTAATTGTGATGCTGTAGAAGAGAGTGAAACAAAGAAATGAAATGCATAAAATTTATTCTGTTTATTTACTATAGGACTTCAGGCGTACCTGGAGTGTTGTTTTGTACTCTTGAGATACCCACACGAATCGGATCACTTGGGACTCCGGTTATAAAACACAGCAAATGACGCTGAAAAGAGGAGAAAAAATTCTGTCGGGGAGTTTTCCTTTTTTACACAGTCCGTTGAAATGGGAAGGAGAATCATTTTTTATCACAACCCATATATATAATTGTTCCCCTTATTTGTTTTGAATATTTGGAGAATATTACCAATTAGGCCCCAGAATATTGTCAGCAAATGCCCATAAAATTAGGTATTTCATTTTGGCCCCAAGGCCAATGGATTTAGGCTTAATCCACCAAGGGTAGACCAAGCCCAATTCCTAATATCTCCCACTCACACTTGGTGGATTGGATACCATGAGCCTTGTCTCTCTCTCTCTCTCTCTCTCTCTCTCTCTTCCTTTTTTCATACTAGGTGCTTTGTCGTGACCACATGGGCATGACATTTCCTAGGTGCCTGTACTAGGAATCCCTCTCATAGGACCAGCATAAGACAACTTTTCTTTATATAGTTTGAATTTAATATTATGCCTCATACGTCTTAGATTTACCTATAAACACTTTCACATGGCAAATCTAATCCCTCTCAAGTCAAGATAAAACTTAGATTGCCTTTTCATATGCTTAGCGTTCACACCTATGAAATTACCAACAAATTAATATCATAAGGGACATGTCTCAGACACCATCATAGGTATTTCAATTAATCGTTCTTTCGCTCATATATCATTTTGATATTTGTCAACTGCTTCCTTAACATAATACCTTGGTTCGTATCAGTTGTAATCATAGGACGAATGTCAAGGTAGCAGTCGCTAAAGTATACCTCCAATCCTCCATGATAATGTCAAAGTCAAAGGACATCACAGAAGTGCTTAACTTTCTTGGGACTCACAGCAATGAAGCAGGGGTTTATTCACTTGCTTCTCATTTGCAGTTCTTTCGCACATGTGGTATGAATCACATGTTACGATGTTACTCTTGAACTATAAGAGCATACGTCGTTTTGAATCTTATTGTTAACACTGTACAAACATAAGTTTAGATGCTCCCAGGATCTAAACCCAAATTCTTCTACTCCATTTATCTTTCATAATGTTAATATTGAAGAATTTGTTGTCTGACAACAGGCATCATGGAAGTGGGAGTCCACGATTTGATTCATTTATATTACATCTTATTAGATCTCATCTCGACATACTAAACTTTTATCGAGGTGACATAATTTGTGTTTCTTCTCTACCATTCAGCATTCCTATTGCTTTACTAGTAAACACAACTGTTTCATCTTTCCATACTCCTCTTGAGTATCAAGGGCGGTTTCTTGTGTGAGAAAGCCAGCTTTACCTGCCTGTACGACATACTAGACATTGTATACCTTCATATAGACACATAAATTTATGAAGAAATATTTTCATTAATCATAAACATATTACATAGTGTCTGCAAATTTACATTTTGTGCATTCCAATAGCCTTTACATGTTTGTCATATATTTCCTTGGCTATTGGTTTAGTTAGGGGGTCAGTGACCATACTATTGGTCGTAATATGTTGTACAGTAACAACTTTCTGTGTTACATTATCTCTCACAAAATTGTACTTTATATCTATGTGTTTGGTCTTGCTATGATATTTGGGATCTTTCATATAGGTCATGGTTGCAGTATTGTCACAATACACTAACACCGAATTTGTGCTTTCATTTCCAAATTCAAGGTGTTCAATAAATCTCTTGAGCCATATAGCCTCTTGCACTGCTGAGGTGCAAGCCACAAACTCAACTTTTATAGGATGTAGGGCAATGCACGTCTACTTCTTATTGCTCCAACATATGGCGCCATTGTTCAGCAAGAAGGTATATCCTGAAGTTGATCTTCACTCAACTTCATCTCCACCCAAATCAGCACAGAGTAGCCAACCAAGCATAGATCGTTTCCTTGATAGCATAGTGCATAATCTGATGTGCCCTTCAAGTATCTCAAAATCCTTTTCACTGCTTTCCAATGCTGCTTACTGGGATTTGACTAGAATCTGCTTACAATTCCAACTGTGAAAACAAATATTTGGCCTTGTACACATCATTACGTACATCAAACTTCCAATGGCACTAGCATAGGGAACCCTTTCCATTTTCTTCTTTGTTGACTCAATTTTAAGACACATATCAAGACTCAAGGTTACTCCAGAAGCTACTGGGGTATCTAAGGGATTGCAGTTTTTCATACTAAATAACTCAAAAATTTTCTTGATGTAATTCTCTTGTGAAAAAGAGAGAATTCTTTTAGAGTGATCCCTTTAGATTTTAACTCAAAGTATATACTCTGTTTCACCCATGTCTTTCATCTCAAAATTTGTTAACAACTATTCTTTAATAGCTAAAACCAAATTTAGACTATTTCCAGCCAATAGTATGTCATCTACATACAAGGATAATATTACAAAATTACCCTCAAACCACTTAATGTAGATGCAGCGGTCGTCTTCAATCATTTGAAAGTCATAAGAGATTATCACTATGTGAAACCTCAAATACCATTGTCTAGATGATTGTTTCAGTCCATAAATGGACCTCTTGAGCTTACAAACTTTTGCTCTCCATTCATTTCTTAATGAAACCTAATAGTTGTTCTATATAGATTTCTTCATCCAGATTACCATTTAGAAATGCGGTTTTTACATCCATCTGATGCAGTTCTAGATCTAAACTATATACTATTGCTAGAATAAGTCTTATAGAATTGAAACGTACAACATGTGAGAAGGTATCCTCGTAATCTATACCTTCCTGTTGTGTGTACCCCTTTGCAACCAATCGAGTCTTGTATTTGTCAATTGTTCCATTAACTTTTCTTTTTATTTTTAGAACCCATTTATTCCCAATGGCTTTTTGCCCTTTTGGTAGATCAACTAGTTCCCAAACTTAATTCTTTTTCATTGAATCAATTTCCTCTTCTATTCACCTTAGTAGGATCTGATAAGGCTTCTTGTATAGAACGTGGCTCATCATCTCCGTCTGGAGTAACAATAAGTGCTTCTCTTTCTATTGCCAAGCGTATCCTGGGTACATTTTTCCTATCACTCTTTCTTATGGGAGCTTATTGTCTCTTTCGCTTCTCTTGCCTAGGCCATTGTAAAGACCTTTCTGAGCTCCCACTCCAGTCAATTTATTGAGATGATTGATGATCATTAGTTTGAGTTTGTTCCATACTGTTTTGTTCTTGTGTCTCATAAAGAGATATTGTAAGATCAATATCTTCCCTGCTAGGAATTTCATTTTCTAGAAATACGGTATCTCTTGATTCAATTTCAGTCACTGTTCCATCTTCATCTTCACCTATGAAAACATATCTTTTGATTGTTCAGAGTATCTTATGAAGATACAATTTTTTCCTCTAGGACCCAATTTCCCATACCTATGGGAATCATTATGAATGTACGAACCCGACCCCCAAGGTCTTAGGATGTTTAAATTTGGCTTGCGTTTTGTCCATAACTTATAGGGCGTAGAAGTGACTGATTTTGAGGGCACACGGTTAATAATGAAGGCAGCTGTCAGTAAAGCATCACCCCAATATGAAATTGGTAGATTTGCTAGAGCCATCATTAACTTAACCATGTCCAGAAGAGTTCTATTTCTTCTTTCTGCAACTCCGTTTTGTTGTAGAGTACTAGGATGGTTAGTTACCTAATTATCCCTATTTTCTTCACATAGCTCCTTAAACTAATTAGATAAGTATTCATAACCCCGATTAGTACGCAAAGCTTTAATTTTACAGTCTGTTTGATTCTCTACTTCATTCATGTACCGTCTAAAGAACTCAAGAGCTTCAGACTTTTGTGAGATCAAATAGACGTGACCATATCACGAATAGTCATTAATGAAGGTAATGAAATACCAAGCTCTGTGTCTTACCCTCACACTCATTGGACCACATATATCAGAATGGATTAATTGTAATGGAATCTCAACTCTAGTTCCCTTACCAAAAGGTTTTTCTAGTTGCCTTACCAGCTAGACAATTCTCGCATAAGGACATTTCCATATTCAAAATTTCACCTAACAATCCTTCTCTAGCTAGTTTAATCATTCTATTTTGGTTAATGTGTCCTAGTCTACCGTGCCAGATATTCATATCAATAGTTATATTGGAGGAAATAACATAACAGTCATGCACATAAAAATCACCAACAATATCCATAACAAAGAACTTTCTAGAAAGGAAAGCTAAACCATACAAGGTCTTGTTGCTAAAAATATCTGCAACTTTGCCATGAAAGTTTACATCAAACCCATAATCTAATAAACAAAGTCCTGAAACTAAATTTTGTCGGGTGTCAGGTGCATGAAGAACATCATGAAGTATCAAAGTCTTCCCACCACATAAAGCTAACTTGCAGGTACCAATTCCTTTGACTTTGATCTTTGCATTGTTGCCCATGTAAAGCCATTTGCTTAGATGCGGAAACTGATGGTATTCCACTAAGGATCCCCGATCCCTCGTTACATAATCTGTTCAGCTTGAATCCAAAATTCAAGAAGAACAAACAAGTTCTGTTAGAATAAAAGTACTTGAAACAAAAGAAATGTGTGAATTCACTTAATCCACTAGTACATTTTCACGGTTGTTTTGCTCAGTACAATCTCGTGCAAAGTGACCCATTTTCTCGCAGGCGTAACAATTGACCTTATTCAGGTCAACTTTCTTCTTGCCACCCTTCTTTCTATTCTTCTTGAATTGCTTTCTGCTCTTTTTGAACTTAGAGCCATCCTTCTTGCTCTCTTCTGAGATTTCTTGCCCTTTTGGAATCGGGCTTTGTATTAGAAGAACCAGCATTTTCAGTGTAGTAGGCTTGTCCAGAAGCCTTATATGCCTTTAGGCGTTCATCTTCAAGCTCAAGATATTTCACTACATCATCAAAAGTGACGATGTTATCATTATGAGTCAAGTTTACTTTCATGTGCTCATAGATAGAAGGAAGCGATCTAATCATAACCTGAACTTGCTGTTCATCAGTCAAGGTGTGTCCAGCTTCCTAAAGTTCTTTGATCATGTTGGACATCTCTCTTAAATGCTACTTCATAGGATTATTCCCTCTAAGCTTGTAAGTATCAAACTTGATTATCAACCTTGTAAGCTTAGTGGTTGATGTGCCACCAAACTTATCCTTGAGTGCAGCCCACATAACTTGAGCAGTTTAGTATTTCTCATATTGGCTAAGGTACTAAAAACCAGACCGGATATTGAATTGGCCAAGGCATTGGGTTAAAGGTCGGTGGTTCAGACCAGGTTCAATTAAAAAAATATATAATTTAAATGTTACATACCATTCAAAAAATTATATGAGAGTTATTTTTCAACTAATAGTCCAATATAACCTCCTAAACCTAATATCTACAAAAATATCATTAAGTACATAAGGATTTTTCCCCAACCAATGCCAAAAGTATTCTACAATCCTTTTAAAGCTCCTTATAAATAAAAAAACTGTGAGGAAAATATATTTTTAAAAAAAAAACCAAAAGAACTTCATTTGGAGTATAAAAAAGTAAAAAAAAAAGCCCAAACCGTGACTAGTTCAAGTCAGGTCGGTTCACCCCGGTTTAGGCCAATTCACCCTGGTTTAAGCCGGTTCACCCTGGGTCAGACCGAGTTGACCGATTCACCGGTTCATCGGTTTTTTCGCCCAACTGGACTGGACAGCGACCGGTTCACCAGCTGGTCCGGTCCGATTTTCCATACATTGATATTAGCACATCAAGTCATTCTCCATAGTGCTCAGCAAGGTGACTCTCGCAATGTTGTTCTTTTTTCATGCTTGGTAAGCTTCCAAGTTTCTCCTGTGCTAAGTAGTTGTCCCAGCTTCAAGTTCCACCAAAATAATGGTTAGTGGCTCAACAACCTCTTGTTCTTCCAAAATGTATTGCACCTTACCGTGCCAGATGTCTTAGTTATCACCATTCAATTTCTCCCCCTTATTTATCTCAGCAATAATGCCTTTCGTGGCCATTTGTCAATTCTAGAGCAGCATTTTTCACATTTAGAAACGTTGTTTGCTTTAGGAGAACATAACCAAATGATTATATAGCATAGTACGGTATACAATATCTGTACTTGTATCATTCTTGACCAGAAAATAAATTTATTACTAGATCTATGATCAGGAGAATATGTTTGTACCTCTCATCATACAAATACTAGCAACTTTATTATTTTCTATAAAAAACTTCGTATAAATATTTTAAATAAGTCATCAGCTTTTAAAAGTTTCACCTTTTAAAATCTCCTACTCATCAGGGATACATGGTATTATAATGCATAATTAAAAATTAGCATTAACTAACAAACATAATTCATTACATGTTAAAAATACTATGTCCATACATAAAACGTACTAACAATAACACTTAGTCATATTCTCAATACAACCAACATAAAAGAAACAGGAATATTATACACCACTTAAATATCATAACAACAGTATTTAATGATGACTTTCCTTAGTTTCCTAAAAAATCTTCTCTTTTTCTTCATGAATCTTGTTGTTTTTGTTACAACATCAACCCAAGAAACAGTCATGGGGAAAGTGCCCCTTGCCTTTATAGTTGCGTGATATTTCATCATTACACTCACATAGAACTCTGCACTCTTTTTGTTAGTTATGCTTTCTATATAGTTTGCAATGATTGAGTATATGATTTTTATATTATTTATCTAGCTATCTTGTCTGCATCAAGTTTTGCTATCTTTTTAGCCATAGCAGCAGAATAGGGTTGGTTGACCTCTTCTTCTAAATTTTGAGGTTCATCAGGACAGGAGGGTAAAAACTTTAGTCCAGAATTAGAGTAGACCACTTGAGGTTCCTCTGGGATAGGCTCCAGAAAATCTTCCTTGGGATATTCTTCTGGATCTTCCTCAGGATCCTCCTCGAAAAATTCATTTTCCTCAGGATCCCCTTCAGGATCATTTATATGAGCTTGTTCATCCACAAACACAATGCTTAATGACCCATACTCATGTGTTTCAGTGCTGTTAGAAGCCACTTGCTTCATTTTGACCTAAATAAATAAATGTGAGTCATTATTGTAATTTTAGGGATTTTGAAATATATAAAAACACTTAAATAAGCACTAAAAACTCACAAACAGATCCTAAATTGCCTCTAAAATAGGCAAATAACTTATCATTATGAAGATCTTAAATTTAGGAATTTTTAGGAACCAACCAAATCTTAAACGGAGCTCCCATGCTCCCATACGAGCTTCAAGAAGATTAAATCTAGAAAAAAAAATTTATGAATCCCATTCTCACTAAAGGCAGGTGTATTACATGAGCCACCCCAAAGCACTTCGATGGCCACACACACTATCTGCAGTCTGTCTATGTCCACCACGTGTCAAATGGGTCTGCCATTTAGCCTCACGCAGCACGTGGCGTTGCTGCCCCTTTTCATAATTTAAAATTGTTTTTTATTTTATTTTTGGATCAGGTTGGGCCTTTGACCCACTTGACCCGATCCATGTTTTTTTTTGTGTTGGGCCAACTTTGGCCTACTCATTTTTTTTGAATCTAGGTTAGATCCAATATCCGACCTAGTACCAACCTGCCTATTATATATATATATATATAATAAAACGATGTTGTTTTGGTGTGTTGGAGGTTGTCTTCAACCTCCAGCCAGGTCGACCTAGACTCGGTTGCAGCGTGGGTCGGGTCCGTCGACCCGGTTTCTTCTCTCCTCCATAACTTCTCCGTCATCTCTGTTTTGCGCGTTCTTGGTGTCGTTTTCCATCATTTTTTCGAGCTCTACGCAATGGGATCATTTTGAAAATTTAAATTGCTCGTTTTCAGATGACCCAATTGAATTTAGTTTCGTTTCCGGTTCGTTTCTCCAATTGCGTTCAACCTATAAGTTCTTTCGTTCCATAGCCTATTATATGTATTAAGAGGCTTCTAAGTACACTAATAATCAAAGAACAAAGGTATAAATGAAAAGTATAGGAATTGTCCAAAACTAGAGTTTCACATAAACGTACCGAAAAAAAATTCAGACGGAGAAAAAAAAAATCTACCATTTAAACATATGAACATAAACATATCCTCATATTGAAAGACATGTTGAGTAGGCTTTCATATATTCTCATATATCCATGAATTTGAACTGATGGACAGAGTATTTTTCTATATATACAAGCTTTCATATTCATAAACACAGTGAACTCAAACATGTTCAGCGGAAGCAACATTCAATTCAAAATAGATAATAACCAATTGCTTTGATACTAATGTAGGATTTTGGGTGTATTTGGAGTGTCATTTCGTATGCTCGAGATACCCACACGAACCGAATCACTTGGGACTCCGGCTGTAAAACACGGCAAATGGAACTGAAGGGAAGAAAGAAAATTTTGTCGAGGGTTTTCCTTTTTCACATAGTTCGTTGAAATGGGAAGGAGAATCAGTTTTTAGCATATCCCACATATATAACTGTTCCCCCTATTTGTTTTGAATATTTGGAGAATATTATCAATTAGGCCCCAGAATATTGTCAACAAATACCCCTAAAATTGGGTATTTCATTTTACTCCAAGGTTAATGGATTTGGGCCTAATCCATTAAGGGTGGATCAAACCCAATTTCCAACATTTACAAATCCCAATTTTTTCTCTCAACCTCTCTTTTATAGCCTTATGTACAGTAAATTATTTACTGCAGAGAATTTAGACTCATCTACGTTTTCGTTTGGGATAGTTTATTTTTAGACAATAAATGCTTATAAATCGTGATTTACGGTATACGAGGTAAGTATGTGAGAGGAGTTTTATCTCGACTTACGTAATAAGTACTTATTCTTAAAAATTAAGTCATGCCAAACATGCACTACGTCTCATTTCGCGTAATTAAAATAAATAGAAAGAGGAGATCGAAGCAATCAACTGTCTTCCCAAATTGCATCTCGGTCAATAATTTACAATGCCCTAAGATACAAGTTAGCAATGTTATTGGGCACCCTATGCTAAAATCAAGCGCATTCATTATTTGCTGAACTGTGCCCTACGGTACAAGCAAACAATATCGATTCCCTAATTACGTCTGAAAATGAGTTAAGACAAACCAGTCTATCGGTTCATCCTAGATTATCTTCATCACAATTAAAATCAGTCGTACTGTGTCTGAACTGGGGTTACAGTTTGAGGGAACCTAATAAGCTTAGGACATTTAAAGATTTTGAAGTTTTGAAGAGACTCACACATCGTTACTCCTCTACATATGCTCCTTGGTTGAATTCTGGTAGGTATTTTAAGGACAAAGACACCAACTTCGAGTGAGTAGAAGTCATAAAACCTCTAGCATCCACACTGTATTGGTGACCACCATAGCTTTCATCATCTGTGCCATCTACATCTCTGGGGTTGCTGAAGAGATTATTTCCTTCATTGACTCACAATGATGAACAGTAATCTCCTCCAAGTTCTGGAGACAGGCAAGCAATGCAGGGGTCAGCAACTTCTTAATATTAGGGCAGCGTTAGATGCATAAATACTTAATACAGGAAAAAACTGCTCTTGATGGCAGGGTTTGAGCCAGAGTATCATCTTCCTTGCACAGAAAATGCAAGGCTTTCAGGTTACAGAGTTCCAGTGACTGCAAGTTTTGATGAGAAGTGCAACAGCTGGAAGAGCAAGACAAGGAGATTAAGTACTCTGGCTTGTCACAGTCAGCAATCTCACATCATCTCAAGGAAGTGGCATTTTTAAATGACAGAACATCACATAAACTTCTCATGTCACGACATCTTTCAACTTTCAATCGCAGAATGCCTCTAGGGAGTACCAGCGAAATTTCTCTTGTACTGAGACTACAACTTGTAATTATGACATCCTTACTAAAGCAAGCTTCAGTTAAATAGAATTGTGGAGCCTGAATAAGGGATTCCTCAGTGTCCAACTGAAGAAGGCAACTTTTGAGTCCAGAACTATGCATAACTTTAACATAGGCATTGAAATAATGCATATTGTACAAGTTTCCTGCAAAAGCTTCCAATTTCCTCAAGCCAGAGATATCCTCTACCTTCACTTCCATCTTTCAGGACCACCAATGAAGAATAAGGAACTGGAGTTGAGTCAATTTGGCTATTTCTTTTCCTGTTGACACCTTCAAATCTTTTGCATAGAGGTTAAGCCGTCTAAGATTAACCAACATTTCTAGACCTTGGGGCATTTCTGTGATTGCAGTGTAGGATAGATCCAACCATTTTAAGGCCTGCAGCTTCGCTAGGGAAGGCATGTGTCTCAACTGGCTACAAGATGTTAACAATAATGCAGTGAGAGTCTCCAAGTCAGAGACAGAACTTGGCAGAACTTCAATATCCGTGAAAGACAAATCAAGAACTAGAAGAGAAGACAAGTGAAGGAAAAAAGAATCTGAGATCCATGCCAAGGATTCATTATGCTTCAAAATTAAAGTTTTGAGTTTGGGACACCTAGGAGACATGCCCGCTGGAATTTCATGTATCCAGTTCCACATTAAATCTTCTCCAGCTTTCACCATGAAATGGTGCTTCTCCTTCATGATCTTACTTTCCATAGCCCACAGCAAATCGTGCGTTTTCACCACTTGGCTCTCTACATAGTAGCCTTCAACATTTTTTACTGGCGCCATATATCGAGATCCCCTTTTCATCATGCTTACTGCTATGTGGCTGCTTGAATCCCGCAATCTCATGCATTTATTTCCACCAACATACTTTTCCACTTTTGCCAGCAGACAATTGTTCTGGAGTTTATTGAGTATGGTGTGTCCTTCATTAAAAATTGCCTCCAAACTTTTCATTCCATCAATAAGTCCCTCATCAACAAAACTTTCTCTCAACACTTCCCTGTCTATTTCAGAATCTTCAGGATATAATGCGCAGTACAAGAAACAATGTTGTAATATATTACTCTTTCTGGTCTTATTCATAAGAACTCAACAACCGAATTACGTGGTTTAAGAAAACGGTTAAAATAGTTAAAAAAATATGTCTAAAATAAACTTTTTTTTTTGCCAAATATGCCCTTATTTATGAGGGGCAAATAACTGAAGTAAATGAGAAAAATAGGATGAATACAAGTATTACCAACTTTTTAACTAATGCAATACATATAATTAATGAGGAGTAAAAATAGAAAAACCTCATTAAATGTTCAGACAACTCTTATCTAGTTCTTATAAAAAGGATTAAGGAAATTCAAATTTTTAACTCTAATAAAAAGGACTAGAGGGAGTATCATTTAAGCGAGCGTAGCTAAATCTCAGCACATGGAATACCTCCATCTCCATTTCAGCCAGAGTCTTTGAGGTTCTTAGTTCTTCCAGTGCATGCCTCCACCCACAAATCTCTTTCACTCCCCTTGTCCCCTCATGGATCTAATCACAGTTATAACAGCAAGGGGTAAACCAGCACATTCTTTTGCAACAGATTTAGCAACCTGTTTTACTTCTGGAGAAAATGTAGTTTGTTCTCCAAGGTTGAGTTCAAACAAGTTCCATCCCTCATTGCCAGAACTTTGACATTTTTTTGACAGCTCATCCTTCTACAGACATCTAATGAACTCTGACAGGAATTCCCACCTTCTCTATAGGACAATGATTCCACAAATCATCTAATATATGGACACATCTCTTCCTTCTCATTAATGCCCATGATAATCTTGCTGCCCCTTTTTCTTTCATCATTTTCTCTGGAAATATTCAATCCAATTACCTTTGCAACATCATTCTGCAGTTTGCGAATGCTAGATGATTGTGCTGCTTGTTAAAAGCATGTTATGGATGTGCATTAACAATGTTGTTTTCCCTATCCCGCCCATTCCATATACACCGACCATTAACACTTCATTGTTCATTAACCAGTTCCATATCTTACCAACATTCTTCTGAAACATTTCACCCACTAATTTTGTTGTCAATGATTCATATCCTTTGGTCTTTGGTGCACAAAGCATGAGCCCTCCAGGAAACTTGCCCTGGTTCACTAGTTCTGCCATTTGTCTTGTTAATTTCATCACCTGCCCAGTTAACTTCACTTGGGTAAGCAGTCCACCATCCCTCAATTCTTGTTCTATGCCATATACTTCATGCTTCTTCCTTTGCACATTTCTCAACCAATCTTTAACTTCTCTCTTGCGTTTTTTTTTTTTGCCTTGCTTCAACTCATCATGTTCCAACTCGTTCTTTATGACAGATTCTTGGCTGCTTAACTCGTCCAGCTTCCCTCTGATCAATTGCACATTATCATCAAAGCTGTTATATGTGCCTAGGAGATCCCAGATGAAAGCGTATGTTTGACTGATGTTTAGCAGGCAGTCTATGATTGTATTATTGGCCATATTATTCTCCTGGAACGAAAGACCTTTAGAAGAAATCTCTGGCAGACCTTGCATGGCCAAAAAAGATGACTATGCCAAAAAAAAAGTCAATTACTATACTCCTTAGTGAATAATCAGACCATTAGATACGGGTAAACAAGAGGCTGAGGATTAAAGGCAAAAAGGTAAAGAGCACAGTATGCTGCCATTGCTACCCTTCAACTTCTTTAATGCGTTGTAGATCGGTAATAAAGTTGTATTTACTTGTTTAATAGGATATAATCTAACCTAGCCTTTATACTAAAATATAAATCCTCCTGGGTAAGTTCTATAATCATGCAGAAACATCTACCATGCATCCATCGAAAAGCTAACTATCGGCATATTTCTGAAACTTCAAGCGTAGGTTTTTCTTTTTATTATTACAAACAGATTGCAACATCTAGTAATACATTTAGTGGTCTTCTAGCACTGTGTGCATGGTAGTGTCATAAATGAATCAGTCAAATGTTGAAAGGCAAGTCAGCAATCAAGGCCATCTCCCTCTTCCCTTCTCCCTCAAAAGACCCACCCATAAACAAAGAACACAGTTAATTATTGATCACCCCAGAAACAAACAAGAAAATGAAGGATATATAGAAGGTAAAACAACATTGTTTGAACAGAGAAAATTCAAGAGGCTAGTATTTACCTGAATACATGAGCTGAATTTCTATTCTTCCTCGTTTTCAGGGATGAATATTGATGATGATTGTAGAAACCCACTTCGACAATGAAGCAATAAAATAAGAGGAAGGGAAAATCTAGGTGATAGGTTGAGATGAATATTGTGAGTGTTTGGAACAACGATTGAAAAAATAGAGTTTCTTAATTTAGTTTTTGGTAATCTTATTTTTGGTAAAAGCCTGATTGTGTATTGTGATTTATGTTTGGAACAGCGATTGTATAAATGACTTTTACAAAAGTAAAACTTATTTGGATTAACTTAAATACAAGTGACTTTTGTGATAATAATAAGATAAAGTGAGTGGAAAAATATTTTAAAGGGTTAAAAGAACAAAAAAATATTTTAAAATAATTTTTGAAGCTGAAAAAGTATATTAAGGATAAAATTGCAATAAGTTTGATAACACACTGGGTATAGTTGAAAAAATATTTTAAGGGTTAAAAACACCAAAAAATAGTTTAAATTAATTTTTGTAGCTGAAAAAATTCATTAAGGGTAAAATTGCAATCAGTTTGATAGTACACTGGACACAACTAAACAAATATTTTAATCATTCTTACTCTTCCCAAATGCTAAATCACTAAAAGCTCCAATATTGAGCTTATGACATAAGCTATTTTAGAATTCAAGCTCAATTGGCAATTGAAAGCTTCAAACACTCACTTTTGTTTTTTCTAATTGTCAATTTGTGTTTGAGTTACAATTGAGCTTTTGGGCCCCAAACGCGCTCACCTAACACACTCATTATGTTTTGATCATGGCGAATAGGGAAGGTCAACAAACTTGGTCAAAGAGGGGGGCAGACTCCACAAGTCAACTAGAAATGTACCATAAGTTGATTATTACATCATTTGATCTTAAATATAAGATAAAGTTAACTTTTTTTAGAGATATTAAATAAGCTAATTCAATTACTTTAAAATATTTATATCTATCATTTTTTCCAAACTATTTTACTTAACATATAAACTGATATACTCTCTCCGGTCCTTAATATATGACATATTTGGAGAGTTGATCTTGGTTTTAAATATAAATCATATTTTTTAAATTTGTCAATCTTTTCCTAATTTACCCCTAGTGATGTTCCATCAACAGTAATCAATGAGGAGAGGGAATGGAGAAATTAAGAAAGATGATCAGGATGTTTTAGAAAATACATGTCATATTAACTAACTTAATTAACTTTATTAATCTAATTAAATTAGGTAAATATGTTTTATATTAAGGACTGGAGGGAATATAACCATATGATATATAATATATGATATGATTGAATAATTTATTTAGCTTCCTTAATTTATTAAAAAAAAGTCAACTTACCTTATATTTAGAGCAGGAGAAATATGTTATTACTATAATCGTATTAGCATTTGCAGGTCAATGTTACGTGACACTGTTTTTGGTCCTTACGGCGACTGTGACATAATAATATTTTAACCCTCTTATTTAATGAGTAATTGGTCCAGCTGCATGGCCGCGTCTTTTTCCGATTATTTCGCCTTCGCGGAACCACTCAACCATTATGTTCAAGTTCAACGTTCCAAAAAGTTGAACCAAATATAATAGAAATCATTTTGAAATAAGATGAAAACTTTTATGTGATCTCCTTCAAAGCATGGAAAGAATGAATAACGAAATGAGGGTCTTAAAATTATTCACCTAAAACCACCCCCAATTTATATCTTTAAACACATATAAACATTTCAATGTTGGGAGCTCATGGTCCCAAAAAAAAAATGTTGGGAGCCCTAACATAACATACACCAAACTATATTTTTTTAATTTTTGAATCTAGATTTTATTTTTAAAAATATTCAAACTAATATATCAAACTAATTTTTAAGGGTAGAGTTAAATTTGATCTGAGTTATACTTTTAATAATTATAATAGTTTTAAAAAAAAGAGTTAAAGTGCAAATTTACCAACGAAATTTTGTTCGAGGAGCGTTTGGCATAAATATCTTTTAGAAGGGGAAAAAATACCAATAAACAATTAAAAAGGGGCTTCCACCATAAAAACCGTTAATCCATACTAATGGCGTTAAATTATAAGAGAAGAAAACCCCAACGGCATTAGTACGGATTTAACGGTTTTTGTGGTGGATACCCTTTTTTAATTATTCATTGGTATTTTTCCCCCTTCTTAATTGTTCATTAGTATTTTTACTCCTTCTAAAAGATATTTGTGCCAGATGCTCCTCAGACAAAACTTCATTAATAAATTTACACCTTAACCCTAAATAAAATAAACCTTACTTTCATTCATCACCCTATAACTTATGGTGTCTACAAATCAAATAGTAGCAATAGATTTCTACTATTCTATCCTCTTCTTCAGAAGTCAGAAACCAAGCGTCCTAGAAAATGTGGCTCCGGCTTTGAATATTAACAAACAAGGAACAAAATCAAAATTTTCTGAAGTTGGGTTGTATCTGCATAGATATAATTGACTTCAACATGCACAATACAAAAGCAAGAGCAACAGCAATTGTGTGCTGCTACTCTGAACAAAAACTAAGACCAACTGGGTCCCCAACAAATCAAGTGAATCAAATTCTGAGTCTTCTCCATCTCCCTCTTGTCATCAATATTATGATTGCTCTTCTTTCTCTGGGATCGCCCAGATTCAATGTGCCTCAAACTGCCTCCCCTGTCAGCAGATTCTGGAGTTGAACCTTTTTGTTTCTCCCGAAGCGAATTGAAGGCCATCTCGAACTTGCAATTCCCCTTGTCACTATTCATCTCCCTCAGACTACAGATCTTACGAGTCAAGACGGTGATGGAAGAGGAAAGAAAAAAAAGACGTGGGAATTGATTGATCAAATTGTGGGATTCAGTGATGAGAGGGGATTATAAATAAGGAGGAGGAGGAATGATTCTGGAAATATCAGTGAAAGAGAGAGTTTATGAAACAGGGGGTTGAGCTCCCAGATTTTGTTACCGTGGTTTTGCAATTCAGGCGGTATAGGTCGTGACTTGTCCCTGTTTTCCCTTCACCTGGGCAGCCCATGGTTACTTTGGTTATGCCGTAAACGCATCGTTTTCATCCTAATCATTTGTTTTTCTTTCATTTCATTCGAAGCCCACTTCTAATGTGGATCTACCAAGGACTCCACCTAAGGGTGTAGTTAGGATCATGTTTGAAGGCTTAAATGTGTATCTCAACGGTCAAAAGTAACTCTATATTTTTTTTTTTTGGACTATTTGTGATGTTTGGATTAACACTTTTTCAATTAAGCTTTTTAAAAAAAATATGCTTGAGACTATGAGACAAAATTTCATATTTTTGCCTTTTAAAATTAAGTACCTCATGATGAGTCACATCTTCTTTTATTAAAAGAACATTTTGATCCTTATTATAAATTTACTTGCAGATGAAAATTTTGGCCCTAATTATATAAATCTACTTAAAGGTTAATAATAATTGTTTTCTAATTTTATCCTTATTTACAAAAATATTCAAAGAAAGAGATAAATAATAAAATTTAAGGTAAATCGGGAAAAACTCCCCTATCAGAAATTTAATTGGCTTGAATAACCTGATAAGCTTATAAATACAAAAAATGACAGTATTCTGATTGAAGTCATGTTCATCAATTAAATTTTTAAAATGGGACTTTTCATCAATTTTCCCTAAAATTTAAGTAATTTAGTATTTTCATTTTTCCCAATAATACATTAACTATTTTTATTTTTATTAAATTTATATCTTTTTAGTTATTTTACATCCAAACTTACTTTTACATTAATCATTCACCCAATCTTTAGTTTATCAAACTGACTTTTTTAAAACTTAATCTTTTTTTTTGCCTGTTTTTTCAAAATTTAATTTAAACATAAATTATATCACATAATTTAACTTTTATCATATCTTATGTTTGCAAAAGTTAGATAGAAAAATAGTCACTTCGTTCACCGATAATCCAAATGCACCCTAAGTTGGATTACTGTTATAGCAAAATCATGATATTTAAGGACTCTGCAGAAACATTAACCCAATCAAGAGCCACATAGTTCAAGATCATCGTATCAATTAGATGCATCATAATAATTTGCTACCTTCTAATGCGCAATTAGACTGCTATTTTTATCTCATATTAAGGGAGGTTAATCGTGCCGATTCTCTAGCTGATCATATTCATCTTGAATATTCCTCAGGGGAAAGGGGTGTGTCTCCACTAACTTTCCTCTCTACTTAATGTCTCAACCATTGGGTCATATTTTAATGGGTGAGATTTAATACTAAGTAATAATATCATAATTGTATATTTTTATTATATTTAATATTATAATAATATTTTTTGTATGACATTAAATTCCATCCATTAAAACATGATCTAATAACGGAAAAGATTAAGTAGAGAGAAATTGAAGAGAATGATTAATGGAGACACTCATCTCCTTCTGAATCATTCTTGTAGAAGATTTCAAACAAAGACTTGATTAGAATAGCTAGTCATTGGACTTTTCTAAAGGCCCTTTTATTTAAACAAAAAACAAACAATAAAAGGGCCACTTCTAAGTTATGTGGTCAATAGTTTTCCACAAGCCATAACTTAGATTGCAGCATCCCATCATAGGAAGAATTATAAATAGGAGCTAAATAAAAATAATTACTTTTTGAGTTTCATTTATAAATTAATTTTTTATATTTACATGTTAATTTTATGCATTTAAATATAATTAAGATATGAAGATAATTAATTTTCTTTTTTGATAACTTTATGTAATTTTCTCTTCAACTTTTTGACATTTTAAGATTATTTGATTGATATACTTTTCTCTTATAAAAAAGGGGGGAAATTTTAGAAAAATATCGTCTGAATTAGGAAAGGCCAAAATGGTGTGCTAAATTCCAGAAATCCAAAATCAGAGCAACTATAGGAATCTGGGATTTGAAATCTTGAGGCAAAAATGAAAATGGCCTCAGTTTAGTGACAGGCAAAAGAAATACGGAGGGTGCATGAGTGAGAGGACAGAAAGTGAAGCTGGTGCCAAAAAGTGGCAATATCGAAATAGGAAAAGTGACTGAAATGAGAGCTAAGCCACAGGTAAGTAAATTTAAGACAAAAATTATTTTTGTGTTGTGTTTCTTCAATGTTTATGGAAAATTGGGTGGTTGTGTGATCAATTTCATTGTGTTTGGTTGTATTATTATTGAAGATTGTGTCTTTTTTGTTGTTCGTGGCTGATTACGAGATGAACTGTGATAGTTATTGCGTCAGTAGAAAGTTTGGTCGATCATCGATAGTAAGGTTGGGGTAGGGTGTTGTTATTAGTGAAGATGGAGATGTGAAAAGCTATTGTCTTGGTGTTAATAGTAGACGTAGGGTGATGATATGGGAGAGTGTTGTTATTAGTGAAGATGAAGATGCTAAAATAAATTGTGTAATTGTTAATAGTAGATGCAAGATGATGATATTGGGGTGTTGTTAACAATAAAGATGGAGATACTAAAACAAATAGCGTTGTTGTTAATAGTAGGTGATGGGTGATGATACGAGAAGTTACTTTGTTTAATAAACATTGTATCACAAGCTAACTGAACTGACATTATCAAGAGTGATGTAATTTTTTTTCCAGGTAAGCATGAAAAATGACATGTAATGAAGAGTCATCAGCTTTGAAGGAACTATTGTGTTATTTCTTTGTTGGAGGGAAATTTGTGTGTAATGATGAAGGTAAAATTCAATATAATAGTGGTTTTGTAAAGGCGAAATGACTAAAACAGGTGATAACACGATAGATTTGAGGTTGATGATATCATCATTGCTTGGAATTGATTGTAACATGTGTGAGATGAAATATACAGTGAGCTTTGATGAGAAGACACTAATAGATTTAAATGATGATGGTGAAGTGGAAAATTTTGCCTATGAGACCTTTTTGCTGCCACCAAGGATAGCCAACCTTCAGAAAGGCCAAGAATCAGTAGGCAAGAATCACAATTCTAGAACAAGAAGATATACCACTGTGTAAGATGCCATAAAGCCTGTCATACTAGAAGAACATGCAAAAATCCAAACTCAAACTGATATTGGATGCAATTATCTTTTGAAGTAACACTTTTGGAAATACAAGGACCTGTAATATTTTAAACTTACGCTTTTGAAATTAATGTTTATATTGTTGTAAACTTACTGTCAACCCACTCATAATTTTTGGGAGATAGGTTGCTGGCATATGCCTAATTCATTTTGTAATTAATGTATTCACAATGTCTGATATAGTGCAATATTAGTGACAATGAAACATTATGTACTACTACAGTGTTAATGTTCCCTTGTCATTAAATATATGAATGTGTAAAAGAGTCGGTATCATACTTTCTTTTATTTTAGGTTATTAGTGAATGTAATTATGCAAACTGTCATTAGACAGCATCTGATAAATATAGCAAGTTGTGAAAGCAGAAAGCCACGTTGTTAATGTTAACTATTGTGTTGTTAATATAGAGACATGTGTTGTTATTAGCCTTGCAACTTCTTATTTTGACACTTTTTGTTGGGCGTATCTTTGATTGTCTGTCTAATAGGAAGATATGAAAGCAGAAAGGCATGTCGTTAATGTTGAATACTATGTTGTTAATATAGAGACATGTGTTGTTATTAGGTATCAAACTTGATACCACCTGCAATTTTTTCCTACAAAGATGTTAAACAAGAAAGTGCAATTGTTAATATAGAAGCTGGTGTTGTTTATAAAGTGAGAAGTGTTGTTATTCGGCATCGAACTTGTTACTTTCCCATTTGTTCATACGAAGATGTTAAATAAGAAAGTAAATTCATTAATGTAGAATCTGGTATTGTTAATAAGTGTGAGGTGCTGTTATTGGGCATCGAACTTGTTACTTGCCCATTTTTTCATACGAAGATGTTAAACAAGGAAGTGAAGTCGTTAATGTAGAAGGTTGTGTTATTAATAAAGGACAGGTACTGTTATTGGGCATCAAACTTGTTCCTTTCCCATTATTTCATACGAAGATGTTAAACAATGAAGTAAAGTCATTAATGTAGAAAGTTGTGTTGTTAATAAAGTTACATGTGTTGTTATTGGACATCGAACTTGTTATTTTCTCATTTTTTCATTCGAAGATGTTAAACAAGGAAGTAAAGTCGTTAATGTCGAAGGTTGTGTTCTTAACAAAGCGACAGATGTTGTTGTTGGGCATCAAACTTGTTACTTTCCCTTTTTTTCATACGAAGATGTTAAACAAGGAAGTAAAGTCGTTAATATAAAAGGTTGTGTTGTTAATAAAGCAACATGTATTGTTATTGGGCATCAAACTTATTACTTTGCCATTTTTTCATATGAAGATGTTAAACAAGGAAGTAAAGTCGTTAATGTAGAAGGTTGTGTTGTTAATAAATCGACATATGTTTTTATTAGGCATCAAACTTGTTACTTTCCCATTTTTTCCTATCAAGATGTTAAAAAAGGAAGTGAAATCGTTAATGTAGAATTTGGTATTATTAATAAAGCGTGAGGTGTTGTTTTTAGGCATCCAACTTGTTACTTTCCCATTTTTTCCTACCAAGATGTTAAAGAAGGAAGTAAAGTCATTAATGTAGAAGCTGGTGTTGTTAATAGAGTGAGAGGTGTTGTTATTGGACGTTGTTACTACCCCCCCTTTTGCTTCCGAAGTGTTTAATTAAGAAAGGAAAGTTGTTAATTTAGTAGTACATGTTGTTAATGAATAGGGTGGTGTTGTTTTTTGCCGCAAACTTGTTATTTGGCCACCTTTCTATACGAAGTTGTTAAACAAGAAAATGAAGTCATTAATGTAAAAGTTTGTGTTGTTAATAAAGAGAGAGATGTTGTTAATGTAGATTTTACACTTGCAAGTTTTTGAACTGAACTAACAAACATGTGGTACCTGTATGGCAACAAAAGGCATAACATATGCACAGAAGTATGATGATATTGGCAATTACAAACTAACGTAACTCATTACAAAAAGATGCACAACATGTTGCGATACAGGTACACAACGCTTTAGATCTATCCCCTTTTTCCACCCCCTTGTTCCCTTGTTCATCTAAGTTCTGCCCTTCTTCCACAACCTCATGTCCTTCTTCATAACGTTCTGCCCTTCGCCACCCCCTCCTGCCCTTCTTCAACCACCATGTTCTTCTGCAAAACAAATGTACAAGCAAAATTTGTTGTCAAAAATCTCTTCACACTTGCTCATGTGTTCCAAACTAACACCTGAACATAGACTCTATTAAAGGACCTACTTGTATGCACATTTCAATAAGAGCCATTCCACGACATTAGCTATATTAATCTCCCAAAAGGTGCATGAAAACTCCCAGTCAAAACACTCTATAAGTTAAAGCACTCTCATACCAAATTGTCAAAAATCCTACTACACTTCATTGTTTGACAAAATTAAGCAAACCATCTTTTGGTTTCATTTTGACCTAAGCAAGTACCCCAATCCAACATGAAGCGTCAAAAAAGTTGAAATTAAATTCTTTCTTTTTTGAATAAATAATGATACCTATTAGCTCAGAAAAGTTGCAACTAAAACATATTATAAATGGTGTTGATCTCACGACCTCCCAAATAATTCAATGAGAACATCAATATTTGAAGTTGTAAGGGAATCAAAACACTTGTACAAATAACAATAGATCAAATAATTCAAGCTACCAACAAATACAAAAGAGGTAAAATAACTTTGGACCAAAGCTAGGCTCTATGCCCCCGGGTTGCAGAAAGAAGCAGAATAACTTTTCACCTTACATCTTAATCTACTACATCCTCATTCAAAAAAAGAAAGGCAAGAGGGGGGAAGGGGAATGGAAAATTAAATAAAGTAAGTGGCAAGTGGCATAAGTTGTAAAACAAAGGTATGGTAGTGGGTTATTTTAAAGTTCAAGCATATTCACGTCCTTTATGCTTCCAAACAAGAGCAATGCAATTTCCCTGTGTTTCCCTCGAAATAAATATGCCAAGAAAAGAAGTAACAATCAAAACTTTGTCCTTTCTGATCATTCTTTTTTTTTTTATACAACAGCGATCGGGTTCGAACCCAGATGGGGGAGGGGGGAGAAGTGCCTTAAAGGCACTTCGATAACCATGTCGCCTAAAGGCGTTGGTCTCCTTTCTGATCATTCTTTAATCATACTATGTTTACTATAAAGCAGTTAATAATGGTAGATGGGTGAAGCACTATTTTGACTAACCTAGAATTCAAAAAAGATTACGTGCTTTGTGGTTTGTAAACATAAAAGCATAAATATAAATAGTAAGGTTATCAGATTATAGGGATTAAAGAATAATGGTGAAGACATAGAATATTTGACAACCGAAGCTTTTCACAATTGAAAACTAAGCCAACAAAGTTCCAAAGCAAAACAACCCAGTTGGCAATAATTCAGCCGAAGCTAAGGTGTCGTTTCTCGCTTACCACCTTCCAACTCCGCCACAAACTGCCAAAGCTCTGTTAGGAGATTGCCGTTCCCATCCAATCATCACGCCGAGCCCTTCACCCCGTTCCTCTCCTAGGTTTGTGTCGTTCCTCACTTCCTCACCAACCAACCAATTCAATTTCGGCCTTCCCTCTATTCTTTTTTTTTTAAACTAAACTAAGGGCATTTTTGTCTTTTCCTCAATATTTCAAATCCCATATTCCTACGGTTGCTCTGATTTAGGATTTTTAAATTCATCACACCATTTTGTCCTTTTCTAATTTTGACTGTACTTTTTTGGAATTTCCCCCCAAAAAAACTTAGTGTTACTGATATAAAAAATTTTGAAAACACATTTTATTTTTCTATTTTCTTGGAGTAAGACGTGCAAGCATAATGCTTAAGAGCCCGTTTAAATTAACGATAATAGAAGTGACTTTTTTTTCTACATGACATTTGCAAACTTAAGATAGGATAAAAATCAGATAATAAATGTGACTTTATGTTTAAATTGACACCGGTAGAAATGACTTGTTTCAAACTAAAACTTGTTTAGATGATTACCTGAAAAGCAAGTTTAGATGAAAAGTTACTGAAATAGACATGATCTTATTAAATAATACATATATATTATATGTATATATTGTGATAATTTTATGAAAAAATTATAATTACAATTATAATTATAAAAGAATAAAAATAGATAATTATTATTGGAAAAAAACTTGAAACTACTAAAATACTTAATTATAATAAATATGAAAATAATTAACATATTGGGAAAAATTTAAAAATACCTTGATAGATATATTTACTATGTGTATGTATTATAAATTTTGGCATAAAAAATATATATTACTACCTCTGGTCTTTAATATAAAATCCAATTAATTTTTTGTGTAGATATTAAGGAAACTAAATAAGTTAGTTAATTATATCATATGTCATATATTATTTGATTATATATTAGTTCATGAGGAAAAAAAAATTAGTTTAATTCAAAAAAGATAAATATAAATACTTTAAATAAATTTATTTAGCTTCCTTAATTAAAAAAAATTAATTAAATTTTATATTAAGAACCGGAGGTAATATAAAGCATAACAATATTAAATTTTAAACTAAAGAATACTCTTGTGTGACTGAAATTAAAATTCATTTTTTTAATATCAAACCTAATTCTTTTTGTATAAGATAGGACAGCCAGGGAAGTGTTTGTGGGACCATGACAAATTTCACCCCCACGATGTTTAGCTCACGGTATCAGCAACAGCAAGGGGTGAGTGGCTTCTTTTTTTTTAAAAAAGCTACTTTATAGGTAAAAGTTTGACCAACAAAACACTCTCCTAAACAAGAAAAAAAATTCTCCACTACGCTTCTTCCAAAGCATCGTACGTTTAGGGCTTCAAAGGGCCTTCCCAACAGAGTGTGAGAACCAGTGTTCTGGAAACCGGACCGAACCGGCCGGTCCGGCCAGGTAACCGGCGAACCGGCCGGTTGGCCGGTCCGGTTTCCATTTTTTTAAAAATTTTTTTTTTTTTACTTTTTCCTTTAGAATTTCATACTATAAGTCTAAAATTTTCAATTTCTCACCGGTTTGGTCCCGGTTTAGCTCCGGTTTGGTCCCGGTCTGACCCACTGACCCTTAACCCAGTACCCCGACCGGTTCACTACCCGGTCCGGGTTTTAATACCTTGGTGAGAACATTACAAAAAGTTTAAACTCAATTAAGGGAGATTTTGTGATAGTTTATTTTTAAGTAATAAATGTTATTATGTAAGTCGAAATAAAACTCCTCTTACATACTTACTTCATATACCATAAATCATAATTTATAAATACTTATAAGTATAAAATAAGCTATCCTAAACTAATACTAAATCTGAAGACACTGGCCTTCTAAGACCAATCTCAAAGAATGCTGAGGGTATAACTTTCCTTCTAATTCTTAATATAACTTTCCTTCAAATAATTCATATGTATGCACACATTATAAAAAAAAAATGGTTAAAGCCTCAGAGTTGTTATAAAATTGAAATATAATTTTTAGTATTATCTTTATTAATTTCACTAAACCCCCGATAGAGTATTGAAACTTCTATCATCACATACGTACCACTCTTACATCATAATTTGTTTATATATGGAAAATATGAAAAAGAATATTTAGTACTGGTACTCCCACAAATTTACAAGATGACGAATAAAAATGACTGAAAATAGCCTTATATATAAGATTGAATTGAATGGAAGAGTTCTTTTTGTCGCTGGTTAGGTTTTCTGTTGGTTGAGATAATAATAGGGTGCTTGAGTATATGAGAACAAGAAGAAAGAAAGCCGACGTGCCCATAAAGCAATTCATAATACAATACACCTAAGTTGCTTTCCCATCATTAATGTCTTTCCCCACTCTCCAACGAAACTCATTAACTCCAATTTTGTTCAATTCGCTGTTTCCCATCTTCACTTGGATTCTTTACTCACCTTTAATGGATATGAACAGCAAGTAGAAGGATATATTTATTTGTTCAAAAAATTAAATTAAATTTCAGGTGTGGCAACTAGGAATATTGATATTTTAGCATAGAGAGGAGGGAAGAGGAGGCAGTGAAGATGCCTCAGCCAACTTAGAGGTGAGCATTTATTACATAGAAAGATCAGCTTGTCGTTGAAATTCGTTCCCAGCCGGGGAGGTATAGTGGTCTTCATTCACACTTATACGTTTCTTCCATCACACACATTAACCAATTCATCATAATAACCCATTCAACTTATGGTGAAAAAAAAAACTCATTTAAAAAGTCATATACTTATAAAATAAGAAACCGTGTATAACTTTCTTCTTTATCACGTAATCAAACATTGCCACGAACCAAATGCCTGATCAAGAAATTACTGTGTGTATTGTGTATGCTCCCTGGATTTTCTACGTACATAGTGCTTTCTCCATGGATTTGTTAGTGTGGCTATGTATTTCTCCCTTTCTCTTCATATGGCTTTAGTCTTCAATGAATCCCCCCCGCGCCCTCAAGAAGGATAACTGTAGGAATATTGAAAGGCGTTAAGATTATATAATGTTGGAACTTGGGATACAGGCGAGTGATATGGTTATCAACACCTTCTAACTACTTTCCCTTCTTAATACAAGAGTTAGATAGTAATTAATTTGAGAATGTTAAAGAAATTAATTTAGTTAATTATTTATAATAAATGGTTGTTTGATTCTCTAAAATACATCCTTTAATGGTGTGCATTGAAGATACACATGTTGATGAAAAGCCTCTACTATGTGCTACATTTTGGATAAAAATTAGAGTAATTTTGAATGACAAGGTGAATTGAGGTTTTATCATAGGCTAATATTACTCTACAATCAATCCATCGACTTTGCATGTCTATATGAATAACATTAGAGATCTACTAACGAGGGAGTACTAGTGAGTGAGTTATGACTTATGAGTTATAAGATGAATCAAGGAGGTTAACATTGCGCAAATTGAGTTGGTATATGAGCTCATGAGATTATGGATAAATTAATTGCCAATGGTAAAATGTTTGAAGCAAAGCGAATGCAATGATTGAGGAAATGTATTAGCATGCATAGGGAAAATGAAGAGAGTGATAAGTGAAGGCACCCCTCTCCCCATCATTTATCCCCTTCGTTTTCATTTCTCTTTGGCAAAAATCCCGGACCATCACCGTACCCTACTTGGCTTACCATTAATGCATCATATCTGAATCTCCTTAAGATTCTTTACGATCAGTTAATATTAATCTGTCGATTCATAATGTTAGCCCTTTCAATTTGTTAAAAATACTTTTTGAAGTGTACATTCACAAAACATTGTCCCTATTCAAAAAGCCATTAGAACCAATTTTTAACATTAAACTTAGTATTTTTGCAATATGTTTCAGTGGGCAAGGTTCTAACGGCAAAGTTGAACAAGTGTAGGCAAGGCCTTTAACTGCCCTTGGTGGAGATTTTAATGACCAACCGTCCATCCATTGCCTCTTTGGGCTCCTGCCTTCATAAATGCTGCAGAACAATCAAAGGCTTGCCCATTAAATGTTCCCTGATCGACACGTTGCGGGCTCACCCATCTCAGCATAAATTCAGTCGCTTGAGAACTTATCCTCCCTCCTCCATCGCTGCTCATTCCATTTCCACCCCACAATCTCATCACATTCTTCCTGCTCAAACATTCTCTTCCCTCACACAAACAAACACGAACCCCTTCTCTGTGTTCTAGTTTTCCATTCCAATTGCTCGCCGAAGCTCTGTTTCCTAACTTGAAACCAAAGAAACTGTCCGGCAGAGTTTTGGGAGCTCCTCCGCTGCCATGGCCATCTCCGGTCACCGCAACTCGCACTCCGACTTCAACGTTTTTCAGCTTTGTCGCTTCTGGCAATCGAGCGACCGACATCAGGAAACACAATCTCTGAAGTCTTCGTCTTTTAGAACGGTGTCGTCTGCTGCGAGATCTTTACTTCCTCCTCGGCGCAGGCTTCGTCTTGATCCTTCTAAATATCTCTACTTCCCCTGTAAGTTCTGATGCTTGCTGAATTTCTCTGTTCGTGTTTGGTCACCGTGACTTCTGTTTCTGTCCCATGAATTTGAGAAATTTTGAAGAATGACATATTTGACGTTGAATTTTGAGTCAATCCTATTCTGACTTCGAATTCTAATTTCCCTATTCTGCTTACCCTCAGCCAAACGATATTTATTTGTAAGCACTTTACAGTACTTTATAGTTTATACTATATATGTTTTCACTGCAAAATCTTCACGTTATGTTTTCCTATTCATGTAGTAAAACATGGCGCAGTCACGTGCACACGATCATCACACACGCGTCTATCCTCCAAAATCCATTCTGTTTATTTTATTTTTCTTCATTCTTTCCTTATACTTGGTTTTTCTTTTGTTGCTTTTGAAGATGTGCCTGGTAAACAGGTCAGAACAGCTGTTCGGTTAAAAAACACTAGCAAGTCTCGTGTAGCTTTCAAGGTATCATTTTTGTGTCCTCGCATGTCTCCTTTGTTGCTCAACAGATAAATTTTCTTCCCATCATTTTGTCCGGCTTCTGAAGCACAAAAAGCTACAGACAGAACACGATATGTAAAAGGACATAATGAGTGTCAAGCATATGAAAATATACCCCAGATACGGAAAATGCCTGTGACTGAAAAAAAAAATATGGACAATGTCAAATATGCGTTAGAACATATTTACAACGAATATAACGAGAGCCATATGTCATAATTTTATAGATTTTGCCCGAGGGCGGTATATAAAAATGAAGGGTTCGAATTGTTGGGCTAGTTTCAAGTATTTTATCTCAGTTGGACGGGGAATCATCTCCTTTTTTGTTCAAGTATTCGGTAATTAGTCTTGCCATCGATGCTTGTAGGTGACGCCATTGCTTTGTGTTTTACTTTTTGGCATATAATGCAGATATGCTTTCAATATATGGTTGTCTAATCATATAACATTGTTGCAGTTTCAAACTACAGCACCAAAGAGTTGTTATATGCGACCTCCTGGTGGTATACTTGCACCTGGAGAAAGCCTGATAGCAATAGGTAAACTTTTTTTTTCTCCAAATTTATTTGAAGATTTATCTTGTTAGTATGTATTTACATCGCATAAATTTTCCTTTCCCAATTTGATGGTCAGTGTTTAAGTTTGTGGAGCAACCAGAGATCAATGAAAAGATAACGGACCTGAAGAACAAGGTCAAGTTCAAAATTATGAGTCTCAAAGTGAAAGATGGAGTGGACTATGTACCTGAGCTGGTGAGTTCTGGTTCTGTAATGGACACATCCACTTCTCTGAAAACGAGTATCTAGTGTTTTATAGGGTTCCTTTTTATGGCGGCCTACATTTTGCCGTAGAATGTTAAAATATCAAATATGCCAAGAAAACAAATCTTTGAAGTCTATAGATGATATTTCCCCACATGATATATATGCTATCAAGGAGAAAATATTTTCATGATAGCTCCATTATTTTAAGCCATAGCATATTGTTTTTATTGTGTAATGGTTTGGTGTTTGGCTGGGGATGAATGAAAATCATTTGTTTTGGGTTTTCTGCCATGCAGTTTGATGAACAAAAGGACCAAGTGACAGTAGAACGAATATTGCGGGCTGTGTTTAGAGATCCAGATCGACCCTGTCCTGTAAGCTAGACCTTTTCTGAAAATTGTGCATCGCAGTAAAGGATTGATACACAGTAATAACAATCTGATTTTTATAGGCTTTGGAAAAAATGAAAAGAGAGTTGGCTGAAGCTGATGCTGCTGTTGAAGCTCGTGAATCTCGCAAGAAGCCTCCTGCTGAGACAAGTCCTCGAGTTGGTGGTGAGGGACTTGTAATTGATGAATGGGTATGAAATGGCATATTCTAAATGTTTTGTCCAATCCAATGTTTCCATTATAGCATTTCCCCCTTTGCTGATATAAACTCCGTGTCCTGTTTCTAGAAAGTAAGACGTGAGAGGTACCTGGCACGACAAGTTGAAGCCGCGGCAGAATCAACATAAAATGAGGTTGTCTCTTCCTGTGTGTGCTTCTGTTCAGGGAGGATGTTACTGCTATGAGCCAATATTGACCATGGATATGCTTCAAGTCATCTTTTGGGGAATTAACTCTTGTCTGATGCAAAGATTGTCCTGTGATTGGTATAGTTTTCAAACTCCGTCCTTTGGAGGAGCATTCTAATGTGTACATAATAGATTCGGCCTCTTTTGGGAATAAATTCATGTTCTTGGCTAGCGTTTATCTGCCTGTGAAACCACCTTGTCAGATAATGGATGATTCAATATGATATCTTTTGTGTGAACGTAAGTGATGTTCCTCATATAATGTTAGCTAGCATGTTCATCCCAATACAACAGAGGGCCAAGAATTTTTAAATTCCCCTCCTCCTAATTGTAAAATCAATGGCAGAGCGGTGAAGTAGGAATATGATAATTACGGAAGGATTAAACTGAGTGATCAATTTTCAATATCATTATCAAACATTTGCTGCCCCTGAATTTGCTGGGGCGTCAGCAACAAAATTTGCTGCCTCTACTTCGAAGAAAGATATTTTTTTGTCTTGGTAATGAAAAAGATAAACCCTTTTGTCCAGTTTCATCATTAACGCAATTTAATTATTGGAAAAATAAAAAATCACAAAAATTCTGCCTTGTAATATGGTTCACACATGCATTTTTAGTACGTAGGCTACCACTGGCCAGGAGTGAGTTTATGTGGTCCTATTCTTTATTTGTTGTTGTTTGTCTTCCCAATTTACATGTTCCGAATATGCAAGTCACAGGCATATACATCACAGGCACAAAAGGCGTAAGAAATCTCCAGAGTCTCTGGGGATTTCGGAATGGATTCTCTGCCACACAACCTGGCCAAAATATGACAAATCCAGTTGACCATAATCAGAACAAGACAGGTTACTATACTAGATCCACTCAGATACGATAACTCAGCCACCAAATCCTAAACACGTGTCCAATTTAACTAGCTTCAGAAATTTCCCTCGGGTTAAAACTCAGATGGGACCAATTCAACTTTTTTAAAAGATTTCATCCCATATCTGTTTCGTTTCACCACTTTCTACTTTTCAATGCAGTCATGTTCCACAACCACAAAGTAGCCTAGAGCCTCACAAGGTTCATGAATATTGGATCCTGATGGTAAAACAGGAAGCATCTTTTGGTAACCACAAGGAAAAGGAGTCCAGATGCGGATGACCCACCAGCATCTGTTCCCCAATATTCTGACTTGTGGCTCTATTTAATCTCCACCACCATCACCTTACCTTCAATCCACAACCTGAGAAGCACCTCTTTTTTGCTATCTTTTTCTGTGTTGTCCTTTCATCTCCTTCTTGGTTTCGTATCTGACCATGTTGGAAGGCAAGGCAGTGATTGGTGAAGCTGATATGCTTCAGACCATGCAGCATGAAGCCCTGGATTTAGCTTCTAAAGCACTTGATTTCTTTGATGTCACTGAGGCCACTGAGATCGCCCGTTTCATAAAGAAGGTATATAAGATTGATGTACTCTTCTTGTTTTCTGACCCAATTTGATTGCAGAACAATATGTTACAGGTGTTGATAATCTTGTGTTACTGTGTTGTTATTGCAGGAATTTGATAGGACACATGGACCTGGATGGCAATGCATTGTAGGGACAGATTTTGGTTCTTTTGTGACCCATTGTTCTGGCTGCTTCATCTATTTCTGTATTGGAAGCTTGGCCATCTTGCTCTTCAGGGGCTCTACTACTCCAAAAGCAGAGGAATGTTAGTTCTTTAGCGCCAGAGGCAGCTACACCATAACATTACTTCTTTTGTTTTCTTTTTCTAATTCCTCCCCAAGTTGCTGCTATTTGCTGTCTTGCTTTTTAAGATCAGATTTGCATCTATATGTCAAGCCCAAGCCACACAATTAGAGGTTTAAAAGTCATTATTTAGTGGCTTTTCTTTTCAAGTTTTTCCTTGAAATCTATAATGTGGAAAATGCATATAGTGGATTGAGGCAATGAGCTCTCATGTTCTCCATCTTCTCTTCTTTGATTGACTTGTCTTGTTGATCGGTACTAGAGAATATCAAAGTGAAAGAGAGTCATGTATTTGATCGCTTTGGAAATATTCAAGTTCAGTTCTCTCTGTTATCGTGAATTAAAATGATCACGAACTTATTTCCCCCCCCCCCCCCCTGAAAAATGATCACAGACACGAAAAAGTACAATTGTTACATCTTAATCACACAAGAAAAGCTTGGTGGATGTTTAGTCTTCCATGGAGCTCGAGATACTTCACATGTTGGATTAAAACTACATATTTTTTACAAAATAAAATTATCAACTTTAAGCAACTCATGAAAATTAGTTTTACACTTAAAATTACGCAATCTTTTTACTAATACCCTTCAATAAGTATTATTCTCTGCCTCTCACACACAATCTCTTAATTAATTACAGTGTAAAGTAATATCTAGTATCTTCATCTTATTTATAATCCATCTAGATGCACTATGCATATTATTTTGATAACTGTCAAGGTGTTGTATGCTTCTTTACCCTTAATTAAAAGCATTTTTAAGGGTATTTTTCTAAACACTATATTCTGATAAACGTTTTATAAATATGAATAAAAACTTTTAAAAAATTGTCTTATAGAAGAACAGAGTGAATATTAAAAAAGATAAATTGAAGTTAAAAATGTATAAAACTTGGGATTAATCTAAGTTTTGAGGAGAGAGAAGGAAGGGTGACTCCAAATTTAGGCTTAAGATAATATGTTTTGGATCCTTTCCCCGAAGAAAAGAAAAGGGTGATGGCTGAATCATTATTGGAATATATAAAGAATAGTCTCACATTGATTATACAAACATTAAAATGAAAGTATATAACCCAATGGTAGATCCCATCAAATTGACTTGAGTCATTTTGATGGAAATATCAATCTAATATACATACTTCATTAAAAATCTAATATGACATCAAAGCTATCCGATCAATGGGACAAAAAAAAAAAGAGGAAGAAGAAAGAAGAAGAAGAAAATGAATATTGAAAAAAATATATATTGTGAATTTGAGGTCTCTAAAACTTAAAAATAAAAGTACAAGCCGAGGCAAAAAAAAGAAGAAGAAGAAGAAGAAGAAGAAGGAAAAAAAAGATTACACAAACATTAGAATGAAGGTATATAACCCAATGGTAGATCCTATCAAATTGACTTGAGTCATTTTGATGGAAAGATCAACCTAATATTCATACTTTATCAAATTGATTTGAGTCATTTTGATGGAAAGATCAACCTAATATTCATACTTCATTAAAAATCGAATATATTGGAATATATAAAGAATAGTCCCATGTTGATTACACAAACATTAAAATGAAGGTATATAACCCAATTGTAGATCCCATCAAATTGACTTGAGTCATTTGATGAAAAAATCAACATAATATACATACTTCATTAAAAATCTAATATGGTATCAGAGCTATCCGATCAATGAGACAAAAAAAAAAGAAGAAGAAGAAGAAAAAGAAAATGAATATTGAAAAAAAAATATTGTGAACTTGAGGCACTTTAAAATACAGTACAAACCCAGGCAAAAATAATAATAATAATAATAGGAAGAATATTAGAATATATATAAAAAAATAGTCTCATATTGATTATATAAATATTAAAATAAAGATATATAACCTAAAAATTAGTCCTATCCATGAGTCTGGAGATACCTCAGAAAGCATTACGATAAAGTTGTCACATGTGTGAGGGTCGCACTTCTTTACGGGGCCTTTTACTTGTGAGTCTTCTCTTAATAATGCGAATTTTTTATGGAGGTTTAATTATATATATTATTCATTCGAATTTAATTTAATTCCTGAATTTAGAAAAACATCAAAGTATTATTATTGGGCTAATATTTTTCCTTTTAATTGAGAAATTCAAATGAAACTATTTTATTTAAACAATTTATTGTTGTTGTATAAATTTTTAAAATAGAATAAAAAATTTATATTTGACCAGCTGATCCTTGCCACAGGTTTCGTCACTCATAGCCCGGATCCCACATGTAGGTAATTTCTCATCCAGAAATTGCCGTGATACTACTAGCAAACAAAGACACATTTAATATTATAAACATTATTAAGTGGATGTCCATGATTTCTAATTCCTGGCGGTTTCTTTGTTTTCAATGTCTTAAATCTCATACCTTCCCTAAGATTTGTGTCATGTGATTTCTAATCTCCTCAATGAATCGCTTGAAAGGAATTTTTCATTTCTTATATCCTTCAAAGATTACATATTATACTATTGTATTCTTCTTCTTCTTTCTTTCTTTGTTTTTTTTTTATTTTATGATTAAAGTTCAACGGTTGAAGGCTTGTAAACATAGGTCTCAAAAAAGTGAATGAGAGACTTTCCTATACTTTCTCTCCCAATTCTTCCTGTTTTGCTATTGTCTTTTATTTCCTCCACTCTCCAACTTTTTTTATAAAAAAAAGTTTTATACCCCCTCTAGTTCTTAGTATGAGATCTACATCAATTGAAAAATGGAGCTCCAAACTAAATCTTATATTAAGGATATGAGGGAGGAATATTTAAGAATGAAAAAAAATGTGGCAAGATATTTTTGTTGGCCTGGAAAAAATAACTTGGACCATGATAAACAGACGCCACCTCAGCAATTACCATTTGTTGGTCTAACTATCTATATTGCAAATGATAAATACTATAATATAACAACTAATTTATATTATTAAACATTCCATTTTATTGGTTATTGTTCCGTTGTTACATGGGTTAAATGTTTTAAAAATAGAAAAATATTTAAGTGTCACATTATTTGTACTCTAATTAATTAAAATACAATGACTCATCTTATTTTAATTTTACATGACAGAGGAATCATGTAGAGAAATTTAATTTTTATGATTTTATGGATCATGGGAGGGAATTATGTTTTCTGTTTTTCTACCTTAAGAAGTTTATATTTTTTTTAAAGCATAAAATTTGAATTTCTCAAGATGATTCATCTGTCATATAAAATTAAAATAAGATAGGTTATTGTATTTTAATTAGTTAAGATACAGGTAAGGTGGCACTACTGGACTAAAGTATGTAAGTATTTCTCTTAAAAATATTCTTCTATTATTCATTAGAATGTTATTACAGATTTACAGGAATAAAATATCTTATTTAATTTGAACATTTTTATTAAAATAAAATACTAATGCCATAACATTTCATGGGAGCAAAAATTGTTGCACTTAGGTAGAGCGAGGTGGGCCCAGAGTTTAATACGCGATTGAAACGATTTATACGTTTTATACGTATTGGTTTCACGGTGCATGAGGGGAATTGGTTTAAAGGGGTGGCCTTTCAAATTTCATTTACTCTTGACTTTTCTTTTCCTTCGTTCCTCCCCCACACTTCGCTCTTTTCTTTATATATATTACTCTTCCCTCCTCTCTTTTCCCACCATTTTCCCTCTCATATGGCTTCCTCTTCTTCCACCAATCCAATTCCGACGAGGTTTATGATTCAATACTTCCTCCATGTCTTAAAACCCTCTCACTTCTTACGATCTCCTGCTCTTGACTCAATGTTTTCTTTCCTTTTCAGGATCATGGACGAGTTCAAGGAACTGCATGAGATTTTCGACAAGTTCCTCAAGTTCTTGGTTGCCATCATCGCCTTCAAGGCTACAGATACTGGCCAGCATTTCTTCAAAACCCATCCTTATTTGATGATCTCTCTGGTTCTGGCACTCATACTTTACTTCTCAGCTTGGCTGATCGTGACGGCTCTTCATCAGCTCCAAATCATGAGGACCTTTCTTCCTTTCATGACCTGCTTCGTCCTTACCATTGGAGTCATTGTTTCTGTTTGGGCTTTGATCATTTTCATGTAGTTCCTTTCTTGATTCATGTGTGTTCCCGGGAACAGGGTACAAGATCGCCACTCTACACTTGACAATAACTCGGTTTTCTGTTTCTCACAATTGTACTGTTTGAGTGTTTTTTTATGTGTTTAGGAGAATGTCCCAGATATATATATATATATCTATGTTTCACAAATGAGTCGGGGTTTAATTTATGCAAGACTTTGTTTATTCGAATTACTGATCACTTTGCATCATCTGTTTGTCAGAAGTTATCTCCTTGCTCTGCTCTGTAGTAATTTAGAGATACTCATGAACGCAGTAACAGCAAATTAGGCTGCGTTAATCTCTATTATGAGATAACAACAGCGCATAATTAAGTTTTACGTAGCTGTGGTAGTTCTTATATATCATACAGAAACTGGTACATTCGTGAGGTCTGCTAAACTAAGCTGCCGATGAAGCAGTACTAGCGTAGTCCACAGTGCCCACGTTTTCAAAGGATAATTTTGACAAAATGATGCCAATTATTGATAAATTTATTGTTTAAAACTAAAATAGTTTTATTTATTGTTATAAATAATGAGCGTATGTCACAAGAAACAAGTCTCATTTTACATGGGATTCTGAGGGTCCAAGTAAAAAGTGATCTTGAGTTAAAAGGAGGAATGGACACGCATAATAGTGGGCCACTCGAGGCAAACATAATTGAAATATGGTAATTTCTCCCCAACCCTGTACATGAGCTAAGAGCAAACTTGACACCTTTCATCAAGGCGTTTTGTGAAAATTCAAATAATATTTTGAATTAAAAAAGCTTATTAGAAGATGCCATTGTGTAAACTAATAACAACCCAAGAAACATGTTGAATAATGCATTCTCTTATTAACCATAATACTGTGAATAATCAATCTGTACAACCAAGTCCAGGACGCAGATATATGTAGCTTGATTCTATCTAGATGAGCCCAATGAGCTAGTGGGCCTAAACAACACTGTATACAAGCCAATTATTAAATACTTGATAAAATTAACCAACAACACATACTGTTCTATTTTTACAAATATATTTACAACATATCAATTATATTCTACACTTCCCCTTAAGTTGGGCACTCTATATTCATATGTGCCCAGCTTGCTAAGATTGTAATTATGTTGTCCACCACAAAGTGTTTTAGTTAGGATGTCCCCATATTGCTCCTCAAACCATACATGCTTGAAATCAATCATACGAACCAAAAAATTTTCTCCCACGAAGTGGCAATCCACCTCAATGTGCTTCATGCCTTCATGGAATACAAGATTGGTGGCTATGTGAATGGCTAATTTGCTGTCATAGTATACTCTTACTAGCTCTACTTTACTAATATGCAACTCTTTCATCAACCTAATAATCCAAATCAACTCTGCAACAACCATCTTAAGTGCTCTATATTCTACTTCAGCAGATGAAATCTATACTATACTTTGCTTCTTCGATTTCCAACATATAAGTGAGCCTCCAAATCTAATCAGAAGTCCTATTACAGAATGCCTAGTGTCTGCACGTCCTACGTGGTCAGAATCACAATAACATTCAAAAATAGAAGAGTTATTAGTAGAAACGAAATTCCTATATCAGGGTTGTCCTTTAGGTATTGTACCAATCTAAGGGTAGCCTTCATATAAATTGACTTAATACCTATATTGTAAAAGATATTCAGGTCTGGTCAAAGTAAGATATAACAATTTTCCAACAAGCCTTTTATAAGGCCCTGCACCATCAATATAATGATGTAACTTAGTTTCCTAAGCAATGAGTTTCAAATTCTGTTCTATAGGAGTCAAGACAATTTCATACTCATCCAAACCTGTTTGATCTATTAGTTTTGTAGCATTTTTTTTATTGACAAGAATACCATGCTTGGATCTTACCACTTCCAGGCCAAGAAAATATTTCAATAAACCAAGATCTCTAATCTTAAATTCTCCATGCAGAAAACCTTTTGCATTATTAATACATTTAACATTAGTACCTGTAATCATAAGATTATCAATATAAGAGAGAATAAAAATGACATCAGATTGCATTTGTTTGAAAAATAAGACATAGTCATGTTTACTTTGTTGAAAACCACCCTTTGTTAATGATTGGGTCAGTTTCTCATTCCATTGCTTAGAGACTTGTTTCAGTCCATAGAAAGATTTCTCTAATTTGCATTCCTTCAAGTGATATGCTTTTCTTTCAAAGCCTTGTGAGGAATAGTCATATAGACTTCCTTATGCAAACCCCCTTGAAGGAATGCATTGTCTACATCCATTTGATATATTTCCCAGTTATTAACAATTGCAAGTTTAATGATGGTTCTAATTGTTACTATTTTTACAATAGGGGAAAAGGTTTCATAAAAATCTATTCCTTCACTTTGATTGTAACCCTTAGCAACTAGACATGCCTTAAAATTGTCAAGTTTACCACCAGCCTTATATTTGATTTTATAAATCTATTTGCACCCAATAGGTCTTTTCCCTTTGGGGAAGTTTATTATTTTCCAAGTTTTATTTGACTCTAAGGCTTTAATCTCTTTCTGTATTGCCTTAATCCACCTTGGGTCTTTATAGGCTTGATAGTAATTGTCAAGTTTAACCTCTTTATCAATTGAAGTGAGAAAACATTTATATAAGGGAGATAGGTCATCAAAAGATACATGTAGCAGATTAATGTTACTATCAAACAAAACATCATTAACAGACTCACGGCTCTGATTATTGGCATTAGGTAGATATTTACACTCATAATCTCTAGTCCATGTACGGGCGTGCCTATTTCTAGTTGGTCTACTAGAAGTTTTTTGTTGTGTATTAGTCTTAGCATTTCCACAATCTAAGTGTTCTTCCTCACCAACTAGGGACTCTATGTTGATATCATGGTTGTGATCAGTTCTGATCATGGAAGGAGAACATGAATCATGTACAATATCAAAAAAATCAGGTTCAATTTTGCTCTTCTAAACTCCCCTTTATTCAGAACTCCCATAATCATTAAAAGGAAGTCTGTTTTCCATGAATGTAATGTGTATAGAAACTATGAGAGACCTAGTCTTAATATTATAAAGTAGATATCCCTTTTGAGTGGTTGGATATCCCAAGAAAACAAATGCTTCTATCCTGTTTTGTAATTTATTTGTTGAGTTTAAATTCATGAAAAAAGCCAGGCATCCAAAAACTTTAAGGTGATCCAGAGAGGGTGATCTACCATATAATATTTGATAAGGTGTCATATAAGACAGATTCTTAGATGAGATTCTATTTATTAAGTAAGTAGCAATTCTAAAGGCCTCCCCCCAAAACTTAACTGGTAAAGTAGCATTGTTTATAATGCATTTGGTAACGTTCATTAAATGCCTATGTTTTCTTTCAACAACTTCATTTTGTTGAGGAGTGAAATGACAAGACTTTTGATAAACGATTCTCAAATCATTAAAGAAATCACCAAGCTCTTGATTACCAAATTTAGATCCATTATCAGTTTTCACAGTCTTAATCTTAGCAGAAAAATGATTCATAACATAGCGAATAAAGATTTTCACAAACTTTGAGGCCTCAGATTTGAAATGCATAAGAAAAATCCAAGTTTCTCTAGAAAAGTCATCAACTCTTGTTAGAAAACATCTGTATCCCTGATATGTGGGTGTTCTATATGGTCCCCACACATCTACATGAAGATGGTCAAAACAAGATTGGGGCTTAGAGGAACTATAAGAAAATGGCATACGAGAATACTTACTTTGAATGCATACTTCACATTTATCATTATTCTAAACAGAATCAAGAATTTTCACATCATTCAAGTGTCTCAATACATCAACAGGAGCATGTCCTAGTCTAGAATGCCAACACAAATTATTAACATTGTGTGCATATTCATGCTTAGTCCTATAACACAACAAATCAGTACAATGTAACAAATCAGAATGATAAGATCTTTTGAGCAAGTATAGTCCTTTAAAATGGCTACTAATCCCTTTGATCATCCCATTGGACATGTCCTGCAATACACAAAAATTAGGCAAGAAAGATGCAGCATACTTACTATCTAATGTAAGTTTAGCTACCGATATCAAATTATAACAAAATTCTTTGGCATAAAACACATTAGTTAAAGCAATATGTTTAGGAAGTCTAATGTTTCCTACATGTGTTATCCTAATTCCTTCTCTATTAGGGACCTTGCACTTAGCTAGCCTTAAATAAGGTTTCCAGTTGTGTAAATGATTTATATTGTTCACTATATGACAACTGGCACTAGAATCCAATATCCAGTCATTTTCAAGGGTAGAGTACAAACCTGGGGTTGCTGCCTGCATACTCACAGTAGTTTTACATTGCTCATAATCTCTTTTAAGCATATCTAAGATCTTCTTGTACTACTCATGAGCAAAGAGAGGAGTTTGGTGTGTAGAATCAGCATCTTGCCCCTTCTCAAGTGGTTTACCATAAGTGTCATTAATTGCAGAATTGAATTGTTCTTTTGCCACTCTCCTATTTTGATTCTGAGGAAACCCAGAAGGAAAGCCGAAAAGCTGATAACAAGACTCCTTCTGATGACCCCTTTTGTTATAGTAACTACACACAGTTTGACCCAAACCACGACCTTGTCCCCTCTCCCTCCCATGTCTACATCCACTTCTAGTGAAATTAGAGACATTGGAAGTATTGGATGCAATAATATAACTTTCAGCAGAGGCAGGTTGAGACCCATATGAAAGATGCCTTTGAGTCTCTTCTTGTGTAATCATCGAGTAGGCTTGATTAGGAGACGGGAGAGGATTCGTAAGATGGTCCCCTCAGAGAGTAAGTTGATAAACAGATGAAGGGAGAATATGCGTGCCCTATCAACAACATCAAACCTTTCCTTAAAGCCCTTCCAGACAGTATGAGAATTGAGAGAAAATATCTTGCCACTGGCAATCTCCTTATCAATAGGGTTTATGAGCCACAAGAGGGCAATGGCATTGCATCTATCCCACTAGTCCCTGTGGCAAGCAGCCTGAGTTTCTTTGAGACAGGTTCCTTCAACAAAACCCACTTTATTTTTGCCTAAGAGAGCCAGTTTCATAGCACGACTCCAAATTGCATAATTATGTGATCCTAGAAGAATTTGTGAGACCAGAGTTAGTGCTTGAGTGTCAGTAGGATAAAGGTAGAGAGGATGTTAAAAGTCGAATGTTTGTTGTAACATCCCAAATTTTATTCACCAAGAATATATTGTAATTATTATATATATTCAATGAAATGGTGAATATTTAAGGCCAAAAGAATTAAATATTGAAAATTGAAGGTGGAATAGTGTTTTCAGTGAAATCGCCTACGAGGTAGTGAGGCTTTCATATAGTTTTGGAAGACCAAATGATGACCAAAAATTATGAAATTTTACAGGGTGAAAGTAGACATCCTAAGCTTTAATTTGATAGGTCATATGACTCAATTGAAGCTATAGACAAAAAGATATGAATTTTTGAAGTTGATCCAGAAAATCTGGAAAGTTTCTGGAGCAGAGATCAAAGATTGAAAATCTGGGAATAATATGATCATTTCCAGTAAAATTCCATATTTTTCCTTGAAACTAGACTCAATAAGGGTTCCATAGGCTTTGGAATCGCCTTGAAACGATGTCTACAAAATTAGTTATGATTTTTCAAAATTAAGGCAGAAAATCTGCCAGAATTGGCATTATTCCGAAAATTTGAGAAGTAAAGTAATCTTCCTTTTTCTCTTAATTATTTTAGAAATTAAGGGATGAAGGAGGAGAAGACAAGTGTCAAAATCCAATGAGACCAAGTGTCAACACCATATGAAAGATGATGGAGATAATTGTTGTGTCATAAGTCCTTACTTATGTCATAAGGTTAGGTGGCCAACTTTTGCACCAATTGACTTGAGTAAATGGAAGGAACACTTGATTTAGTTGGAGCATAAGAGGGAGCACGTTTTTGACTAACCAAGGGAGAAGAAAATCATAATCAAGGTTGAGTGTACACAAAAGGGAAGCATGGCAAGGTTGAGTGTACACAAAAAAAATGGAAATCAAATGAAGCAAGCAAGTCAAAGGCTACATGAATCTCTCAATGATGACAAAGGTAGAGTGCACTCTAAGTGAAGGCATGTGCATGATGGTCATAATGAGAAGGTATGGGAGGAGGAATGGTGTGCATGCAAGGTGGTGTAATCTTGACCCTTGATTATATCAATGGCTAGGAGGAAAGATGAGGAAATTAATAAAACATGTTCTTTTCCCTTTCCTTCATACACTTCACGCATGACACAAGAGAAAGAGAGAGAGGAAGTGCCTTGGAGTTCTTTGGAAGATTAGAGAAAAGGAGGAAGAGAAAGATCAAGGTAGGTTTGTGATTCCTTAATATTTCCTTCTAAACTAGCATAAGCTTCTTCTCTAATCTCTATTTTCTATGAAATCCATGGTTTAGCAAGTTCATCTTGAGCCCAAGAAGAGAGGGAGGAGGATGTTTAGAGAGTGAGAGGAAAGGAACTCAAGAGGTAACTTCTCCAATCCTAAAACTATGCTAGTATGTGATTGTTGTTGATGATTGTGGTTGGATTTGGTTATTTTGTCAAGTTTGTAAATTTGGAAAGTCCTAACCCTAAGGGGGGGTGCTGTCCAAATTTAGTCTAATCATGTTTAGAATGTGATTAAGTGGTTAAACAAGTGATTAAAGGTCATAAGAAAGTGTTTTATGGATTGAAATCATAAAACTCCATTTTCTCCAATTATTAAAGAATTTCGTCCAGATCTGTGTTGGACAGTGTTGGGACTGGATTTTGGTGTTTTTGATGATTCCATTGTGTTTAGAATGGAAAATTGTGTATGGTTCATGTTGGGTGCAAAATGAGAAAAGCCCTAGAAAGTGAAATGACAAAAATAACTTAAAACCCTCACATAGGGGCTGTCGGGGTAAATATGTAATTGGAGCTGGATTTTCATAAAATAAATGGTTCTATTGGACTCAGTGGGCAAAAATAGGTGGGGTTACAGTTGGGCACTTTTTCGGTAGAGGCCGAAAAAGCATAATTACGAAAACGCCACTGAAATCCCTAAATAGGGGCTGTCAAGGGTATTTTCGTAATTTGACAGTGAATTTGGCAATTTCGAGCCCGGAAATGGATTCCTTGGGCGAAAATAAGTCAGAATAGCCTTAGTCAAAATTTTGGGAAAACGTGCCATCGGGCCGGGTACGGCGGGGCCGGGCCGGGTTCCCGGGGGCATTTTTGTAAATTTTCACCATAGACTAATATAACCACAATAAACACTATGGAAGAGTCTAAAATGATACTTGGATAGGTTATGACCTATTTCTGGTACATTTAATATTTTAGGACCGATTTGGAGGCCGGATACGACACGTTCTTCGAGGCACATTTAAAAGAGGATTATAAAGCTTTGAGGTAGGGACATTATCCTTCATACACTATGCCATAAGTTATGTGATTGTGTGGATGCCATTGTTTTGTAAATGCACTTTATTAATAACATGATTTGCCTAGAGAAAGGCTGTTAGTGCCAGAGGTGCACTTACACTGGGAGTTGGCAGAAGTCCAACCGGTGTAGATTGTGGGGCTGGGCCCTACTCATGTATATATGACGATGATGTGTTTATATTGTTCATTAATTTGTGCATACCTTGGCGCATGACATATTTACTTTTCGCATTTTCTATGAACGATATTATGTCTCTACGGGGATTCTTCGGAATCTCACCCTATTTTTAAACAAATACCTCAGCGAGTACCAGTGGGCCAAAGGGCAAAGATGTTGACGCCGGACAGTAAGCGGCACGTGTCTCGAGGCGAGGATATGAACGTGGTTATGCCTTAGTCTATGCCTTAATATTTTAGATAATTTGTAAATATTAAAACTTCCGCTGTATTTTCTGTTTCCGTCGACGAGCAATATCGGAATTGTAAACGAACAACGTTGGTTTGTAAACGAATATTTTTATCAGTATAATTGTACTTTTCTGTATGCCCATTGAATTCCGTCTTTATTACTCTTTGATTATCGAAATGGAAACGGGTGTTGACATTTGTGGTTTGGAATTGACCTAAATGTCAGTCATAGTTCAGAGAAAATGGCCATGGGACAGAAGTGTTTGGGACAAAGGTGATAGTCAGAAAGGTGAAAAAGAAAAATGTGCTTCGTATCCTGGCAATGGAACCAACGATGGCGTTGGCAAAGGTGAAAACGTTGATAGACCCACGATGACAGAAGGAGCAGATGAAAAGAAAAAAAAACCCAAAAATACATGAGAAATCAGGAAAAATACCAAAAACACCAGCGAGGTGGAAGATCTGATGTGAATCACAGGATAGACATAACCGCGCCTTCTAGCTAGTGGCAATAATCGTTAGGTAGGAACTCCGGTATTAGCTTCAATACTCACTTGAAGGTCCAAAAAAAACCATGGGATAAAGAAGATAATTCTAATCAGAATAGCAAGCCAAAACCTTACTTGGAAATGGACGAAGATCGTAGCCTCCGCCAAGAACACCCAGGAGACCCTAATCACCTTCAAACTTTATATCAGCAAATCGGAAAAGCTAAGCAAGAAATCAACCATCGGGTTCTTGTGCAATTAATTGAAGGTACTCATAGCAGGAATGAACTGAAAATCACATATTCAAAGAAAGAAATTGGAGAGAAATTGCAAATCCCATTTCTTGATGCATTCAAGGCAAAAATTTTTAAGAAAAAGACGGAAACAGAAAGTCCTGGCATAAAAAACTCCTTTTAGCGAAATCAAAGAAAATCACGTGAAAGCATATGACTTCACATGTTTGATTGAGTCAATAACTTGATGACATCAACGGCTCAGTGTACTTCTTGAATCAGGCCTTACTTCTTGGATGAAGAAAATTGTTAGGTCCAAGAATCTTATTAGCATAGGTTCTGATACCATGTAAACTGATAACAAGGCCAGGAACATGCTGAATAATGCATTCTCTTATTAACCATAATACTATGAATAATCAATCTATACAACCAAGTACAAGACGCAAATATATATAACCTTATTCTATCTAGTTGAGCCCAACAAGTTAGTGGGCCTAAACAACACTCTATACAAGCCCATTATTAAATACCAGATGTAATTATCCAACAACACTTGCTATCCTATTTTTACAAATATATTTATAACATATCAATTATATTCTACACATTGTTCTAGCCTTAATTGTGGGAATTGAACGTTAGGTATTTAAAATCATAATCTGATTTTATGAGTCAAATTTTATTGCTTTAATTGCTAGCCTTTATTGTAAAAGCTAGCCTTGTACATTAGGGGTTTTTAAACACATAAACAGATGAGGTTTTCAAACGGATTATTTTATCCATTTTAATTGTTTTTAACATTACATACTTATGGTCTTAAAGAGTATTATGTTGTAACATGTAAAGCCGTTCCATTAAAAGGATTTATGGCTGCCAACGTCCAAATATTTTATGATAATCAAGAGCTTGCCCAACGTTTAAAGAAATGAGTCTATATAAGGTGCATAATTAAGAGGCTCTACTTCTCTCCTCGTTTGATGTTATGTCTGTTGAGTTCTATTATATTTTGTTATTCTGTTTATCTTGTTATTATAGGAAGGATCTGTTTTATTTTGAAGAGTGCCGCTTCTTATCTGTCGGTAGTTACGGAATAATTCTTAAGGACAGTGTCCTTAGACACATGACTCAGATTAACCATTTTTCTACAGGTGATGTGGGCAACAAGATATAGATATATGTAGCATTAGGTGGATTTGGAAAATCTTCTGAATTGTGTGACAATTTAGGGGCTGACGCCAACATTTATTAATCTTGACAAAGTAGTTAAAAGGCCTATTGGAGTTAGTTATATCTTAGTTATTATTAACTCTAATACGGCCCCTGTAGTTGGGAGCTAACTGATAAACTTTCCATAAATAATTATAATCATTGGCATTCCCTCGCTAATTGCTTGATTACAATTTGGAGGTAGATTTGGGAATTTTTGTTTTGTTGTACTCTGATACTCCCTCCGATTCTAATTATAAGACAAAGTTGACTTTTTTAGAGAAATTAAGGAAGTCAATTAAATTACTTTAGAGTGTTTATATTTTTAGTATCATTAGATTATATATTAGTTTATTAATCAAATTAATTAGTTTGGAGGAAAAAAAATATAAATACTTTAAAATAATTTAATTGACTTCCTTAATTTCTCCAAAAAAATCAGTTTTATCTTATAATTAGGACCGGAGGAGTATTTATTATGGAAGATTCATATTACATATCTCACGGCCGTTCATTTAAAAGAAGAAGCAAAGAAAAAAAACGATAACATGGATGGGGTGACGTCCATATACAATAAGAGAAGTAGTTGAAGACAGATTCAATAGTCAAAATCATCCTGATTAGGCTTTGGTGAGGTGAGCAAGGCAGTGTAGAGGCGAAGCCTGTCCTCTCCAAGGGAAGAGCACCGAGACACTGGCCTTCTAGGCCTTATGAACGACAGCGACGACAATGTCAGACGGTGCTTGTGCCGCCGCCACGCCAGCTGAATCGCCACCGCCGCCCAAGTCCTCCACCCCGGTGAGTAATACCTGGCGCTCCTCTTCACCTTCTCGTTCATGAACGTGTACCTGAAGTGCTGCGTCACGTACTTGACGTCCTCGGCCTCCAGCCCAAACGCCTCCGTCGTTTCCAGGGTGATGAGCGTCGACGAAGACGGCGGCAGCCGCTCTATGAACGGCCTCCTCAGACACCACGACAGCAGCTCGTCGCCGCTGAAGTTCCCCGGCCCTAACATGCAGTAACTTTTCACGCCGTCTCTCAGCATCTGACTGCTCTGAAGGTGACCCCTCACCACGAACAGCATTCTCTGAACTGGATCTCCCTCTCTCGTTATCTGCATTCATTTCTAAGATTAATACACAATCTGCTTGCATATCAAATAAACTTATTTATTTAATTTCGGAGCTTACTGTTTCTCCTTTTGTGAATATGAGTGACTTCACTCGGTCGCAGATGTTCTCTAGCACAAGTTCATCCATGTGTTGAAATAATGGGACCTGATTTTACAGTATAAAACACCCCTTAGGTTTGTTTCGTCTGTGGGCCTCTTGGGCCCAAAATGGATATGGGCCAGGGAGGAGTGAAGAACATATATATATACCTGTCGGACCAAGTCCAAGCAGAGATGGTACTTGATGTCTCTTCGGAGGCCCTCTGGCAGGTTTCTGATCATCTCGAACTCGTCGACGCCACGCATGGCGGCCCATCGCTGCCGTTCGTAGTTGCGCACGCGCTGCCGAAACCCGGAAGGCAGGTGCCTCTTCCTCATCCACCATTCTATGTTCCTCATCTTCAGCTGCATCGCTTGCTTCTTTGATGTCGTTGCATGCAGAAATACCTGCCCCATTTTTTTTGCTTGTTAATTTCCAAATTAACACCCAAGAAAAAAGTTGAAATCTTGAAGTTGGGTTGATAGTGGTGTGTGACTGCGCGCGTTTGTTTATCTCACCTTGATGTTTCCAATCAACATGGTGACAAGGATGAGGCCGCTGGTCAAAACAATAATGTTGAAGACCACTTCTAGCCATTCTGTTGTGCTCTCTAGGTTCCCGAAAGTGCTAGTCACATCAACCAAAATTAATTGAAGATTGAGTAACCATAAAGCAAGGGATCGCGTCTTATAGTTTTAGCCCAAATGGAAAAACATAAAAAGATAACATCCAAAGTGGAAAATAACAATGATTCGGGAATCAGGACACTAGCTTTCTTCAATTCTCACGTTCACATGCATCATGCACTGTATATGCACACAGTACTCATAACACTTTTACTGAGAGTCACGGCGGAGAAAATTAATTTTCTAATAATGCAGCCGAACTATGTTTATATTATAAAAATGGACACCAAAGGTCATTTTTAGACAGAACATTATGTTCTATGAATAGATTATGAAGTGCCATGAATTGTAGTGGTGATGATCAAAATAAAAGACTGAGGAAGGTGACTGTAGGCATCCAAGAAACAGTAGTGAGGCCGATGGTAATGTTGTAAAGAACATGATGAAGAAGTTATAGATATGTATGTATACAGATACCTGAGAGTCATGAGGCCCCAAAAGATAGGGAAGAGTATCTTTTCAAGTCGGCTATCGTTGGTGACGAGCTGAACGGTCCATTTATAAGCTCCATAGTCGTAGTTATCAGGGCTATCCAAGCACGTCGACCTCACTTGCCTGTTCTCTGCCCATGAAAGTCTGGTTCTATCCCTCACCATTCCATTTGTTCCATAATAGACCGGTTCCTTACACGACAGTATTCTTAAGCCACACCCACCTGTTCTCCCACATTGCTCTTTTAGACACTTGGCTGCCCTCTGAATCCCTAGCAAGTACCAGCATGCCCCTGCTGCCTGCACTTTCACATGCTCCTTTCTTATGCTATTCATATAATAATATTAATTAAGCCTAGCTAATCATTTATACACACACCAACCAATATATGATCTATGCGTGTTAATCCTCATGTCAGTATATAGGGACATATATATTAGCTATATATCTTAATTTAAAGAATACAATACCACTCAATAACTTTGCCCGGTCCTTGTCGTCTCTTTCCTCGGGCTTTTCTTCTGTAGGTGGCATTTTAGATAATGACGCATTCCTGCTTTTTTGTTCTTACTGAACCAACCTTATTATAATATATATATGGTTCCTACTTTTTGCTGTTTCAAAAGCAGGCTTATGGTTCACGTAAAATATTAACGTATCTTTTCCAAAACTACAGGAAAAAGGGGGAAGAGGATATTATATTATTACAAATTAAATTACAATAACCCAGGCTAGGAAACTTCACACTTGTTTTACTGACTAGACGACGATGAGGTGACTGGTGAAAAAGAAGGTGAGAATGATTAAAGTGTAATTAAAGAGACACAAAAAGGGCGTGTATGTGACTTACGTGGGAGGCCACGAAATAGGCGATCATGTTGAGGGCAATGCCCCACCAAACGGTGCCAAAAATGTAGCCAGAGAGGTTTTGGAGGCGTCGCAAGAGGCAAACGGAGTGATATATCTTGGGAAGATATTGAAACAGAAACATTATTAAGAACACCGTCATCACCAATGTCACTGACCCTTTCTCCAACAGATACGGGATTGTAACCCATAGTACAATCTGCACAACACACAAATGTCTTCAAAATTAAGCTCCCAAATACAATGGCCATAAAATGTAGTGTGTTCTTTCTTATACATGAGAGCTATTATATGGGCATATGGCACTGGTTTCCTAGAAACTTTATATTTAGCGCGTTTCCTTTAAATGCATATTTCCTTCCTTTGTTTCCCTGACTTCCCGACCTCTTGTATTTGGACCACTCCGTCAGTGTCCGAACAAAACCGTGAATATCCGGGTGGTCCATTATATGCATTCGATAAATTAAAACAAAAATAGAATAAATCCAACACGGAGTAAAAAGCACACATCATTTTCACGTCCAGTATCGATCGATTTGCTGTAATTTTCAGGATCACAGAATAATTAGGATGGATTTCTTTTCCTAGAAAAAAATAACTCTAAACTATCTACTGTATATATTAGGGGACCGCTCTGTCTTACAACAGGACAAAGAACCAATTTGGTTGTGCATGAGATTTTGGGTCCCATCATGATTTGACCCGTTACTGTTTATTGGAGAATCATTCGAGGTGAGTTCCATGTAGCAATCAATGTATCCCGGAACATATTTTATATTTATATAGAATACAAGTTTTAATAGATTATATTCATTATCAATCATAAACATAATCAATTTTAAATTTAAGGTAAGTTAACTAAAAAAACATAATAATGTACCTTGTGCTAATGCCATTCATACCGTGTTTTGCAAAATAGAACTTTTAAAAGAATTTTCCAATATTAAATCATGATATATATACACATATAATATAAGAAAGAAAAGAGATCAAGTAATAATTAATTTGTAAGAATAACTATCTTCTTGGTCTATAAAGAAACTTTTTTAAAAAAGAAAGGTTCTTCTTTTTTCATTATCAAAGAAAGATTTCATTAGATTTTAAAAAGCAAGATTTCATTAGATCCTATATATATATATATATATATATATATATTATTTTAAATAAATTTATATTTGTGTGTGTATATAATAAAATAAAAATATCTATAACCCACGAGAAAACTATAGTTAAAATAATAAAAGGATAACTTATTGAGCTTGATCAATGCATTTTATTAAAAAAAAAAAAGGAACCCAATATTCCCGTGCCATTTGCAGGGTTCTGTCTTGAGAGATAATCTAATTACTTCAAAAAATGCAAACAAAAACTGAAAATAAGAAGGCCAGCTAGGAGTTCAATATATGGTACTATAGGTAACGCCTAATTAATTATGGGCAGGAATTTTTCCTTATTATTAAGCCAATTGCCTTACTCGCTTAACCAAGACGAGAGATGCGAAAAAAGCTTTGGGACTTGGGAGAGAATATGCTCCTGAGAAAGGAATGTAATAATTGCTTGCCCAGTTGTTCCAAAGATGACGACTTTGTTCATAACTCATATCATCAGAGAAACATCAATGCGAAAAAAATAATGAGCATAAAGACACAGGAACAAGCACATGCAAGAGTTGGCCTCGCGGCAGGTAACCATCCTTTTCTGCATGCACAAAACAATTCCTGTCATGCACTTTGCTCTCCCTCTTACTCTTCTCATTACTTTAATGGTTTATGGGATAATTTTGCCCTTAGTTTTTTGGGGACAATTTTATTTTGAAATTGTTAAAAAGAAAGTAATTTTATCCTGACTGTTATCCCAATTAATTTTAACTGTTAGTTAACCAAATATACTAAACTGATAGTATACATATTATTCAAGTCATTCTTGTTAAAAAATAAATTTACACGTTTACTTCATCTTGAAAACTTCCCCAATAAAATTGCACCTTATCCCTATTTTAATCATCAATTCTCAATTCACCAAAAAAAATTATCAAATATCCCGTTTCACCACAAAAAAACAAAAACCTATTTCCACAATTAATTAGGATAAGGCACCCAAACACGATCCTTCAGAAATCATGAATAAAGCACCAGTATTATTCAAATTAGCTTAATTTAGCTGGATTTCTTTCTTAATTATACATATGAAAGAGCACTGTTGACCGTAATAGAAGAAAACGAAGAGGATGAGATAAAGATTGTGACCTGTGGTAGAGGGAGGATGACGAAGAGGTCGAAGAAGAAGCCGGTCTTGAGCTTCAGATAGCGAAGAGCCGCCCAGCGACGGTTAGTACCGACGGCTAGGCCACTTCCAAAGTGGCGCTTCCCCATTTTGAACTGAAGCCACATGTTCCAGAGGTGCAAGGCGTCCGTCATGCAGCGGAGCGCCGTGACGGTGACGGCGAACCATCCGTCGACGAAGAGGCACATGCACGTGTCGCTCACCGATAGGGCGTAGAAGAAGAGTGGATCCACGAACAGCCCCATCGCACATACCAGCAGGAACACCCTATTCCATTCTTGAACCCACTTGGCCCTCGGGTCCAACACCCTCCCCCCGTAACCGCAGCTTCCGCCAGCGCCTTTTCTCCGCCAGCACCACCCCACCGCCTTGTCGTCGCTGTCGTCTGCTCCGTTGGTCTCTTCTTCTCCGTCCGTCTCCTCCTCGGCGTCGTCCGTGACGCTGTAATTCTCGTCGTCATCTGTTGTGTGGTGGCTATCGTGCACTTCTGAAGCACGTGAGTTGTGCAGCTCTGCAGTGGCCATGGAGTAAAGAGAAATTGAGAGAGAGAGAGAGATGCAGTTCTTCTGGTTCAGAGGGGTCTGCCTCAGTTTGGATTTTCTCTTTCAGAGGAAGGAGAATTGAAAATGAAATTGAAATGTGGAGACAAATAATTGAAGAGGGTACGTCTTAGGACTGACTAGGAAGTAGGGGCTCTATGCGCTCTTGTTTGCACAGAGAGAGAAGGACGGAACGGGGAATGAAGTAAGCGACAAAGTTAGGTGAATGTACCGGATTGCCCTTCTCTTTTTGTATTTCCCCAGATTGCCCTCCTCTTATTATCTTGGATTTGGCAGCCGCTTATTCAAATCAAATTATCAAGCATGCTTTCTCTTAACTGTTTTGTTTTTATTGTAGGGTTAATAAACATATTTAATCCCTTCAATTTATCCTAATTTTAGTTTTGATTCTCAAGTTCTAACTATAGATTTTGGTCTCTCTAAAGTTAAAATAGTCTAAATTTTTATTGAGATATAAAGATCAATAATTTATATAAAATAAAACTTAAGAGATTAAAAGCTATGATTTAAAACATAAAGGATTGACTAAAAGAAATTGAGGGAAAGCTTGACCGATAAAAGATTATGTTAACCTTTTATTTTTTTTTTTTTTTTTTTTTTTTTTTTTTGATAGACATACATTAAAAACAAGAAACTAACACACCCAAACAAAACGAAAAAACAGCTACAAGTCACCCATATCTAAGAGTAACATAGATCGAATACATTCCGGTGGATCTCGAAACCAAACAAGCCCTGCCGATGTTGCCAATGATTCCTTAGCTAGAGTATCCGCCACATGGTTAGAACCACGTCCACACCATTCCATTGAGACTTCCCAGCTTCTGTCCATCATCTCGTGAATCTGCCCTAGTAATTGAGCTTCCATGTGATCTTCCTCCCAGCCACCCATTACCAGCTCCAAAGCCTCCAAGCAATCAGACTCTAATACTATTTGCCGCTTTCCCAAATCCCACGCCATCTTAAGCCCTATCATTACTGCCCAAATCTCAGCGTGAAGGCTAGATCCTCTACCCAAGCCATACATGAATCCAGTTAACAGTTTGCCTTCATGATCCCTTACAATCCCTCCGCATCCCGCCAGAAACCCTTCCGAGCTACTCGCACCATCCACATTAACTTTGGCCCACCCAACATATGGTGGTTTCCATTTTCTAGGCTCTCCTGTCTCATAAAGCGATTTGCAAATCTTCACATCAGCCCATCGTGTCTGAGCTCTGACTTGTGCTATCAACTGATTAACTCCCGAGGTCTGTCCTTGAAATACTCCAGAGTTTCTATTTAGCCATAGCTGTCTGCAAAAAATTGCAAACCATACTGGCCAACTTACTCCTTCAAAATCTTTTCTCTGTGATAAATTCCATCGTATCCAAGAGCTTATATCTGTCAATTCATAAAACCTTCTATGCTGAGTCAGAGAAAATGAGAGTTTCGCCCAACACCTACTTGCCAAACGGCAGTCCCGAAGAACATGCAACACACTTTCTGGCCTTCCTGTACACAAAAAACAATCCTGCTGTACTTGCATTCCACATATTGCTCTCCATGTGTTCGTCATCAATCGCCCGCGAGCTGCCATCCACAGAAACGTTTTACACCTTTGTGGAGCTCGCAACTTCCATATATTCCGCCATAACCCACGATTTGACGAAGGTCGCACCCTTGCCACCAGACCATAAGCTGACTTTATAGTAAACTCACCACTATGCGAGATCCGCCATATGGGTTTATCATCCTCTATTCCTCGAACAGCCGGCGTAGCCCTCCTTAAGACATGAAGCACAGAATGAGATAGAAAAGAATCAAATTTTGCCCAGTCCCACCCACCAGACGAGGTGACATAGGCACACACTGGATCTACTAACATGCTCTCTGGAATATCTCGGACACAATAATTCACAAGGCTATCATGATGCGGTAGCCACGGATCTGTCCAGAATTTCACTCGGTCGCCATTTCCAATCCGCCATCCCACACCTTCCTGCACCCGCTCCCAAACATTCCTTATCCCCTTCCATGCTTGAGAACCACTCCTCGCCTTCTTTATGGTTGGCAAGATATCTTCGCCACATTTATATTTTTCCCGCATAAACTTTACCCATAGGGTATCCCGTCGCTTTATAAGGCCCCATCCTAACTTCATCATAAATGCTTCATTCTGTTTACGTGCATACCTTAAACCCAGTCCTCCTGCATCCTTTGGCTTACAAACCTCATTCCAAGTAACCATTGACGGCTTCCTACTTGTACCAGACTTTCCCCACAGAAAACCCCTACACTTCTTATCAATCTCGTCACAAGTGCCTGAGGGTAACCATGCTGATTGCATGGCGTAACTGGGAATTGTTGAAACTATCGAGGAAACGAGAGTATGACGAGCAGCCATTGACAACGTATTCGCCTTCCACCCCGTCAAACGGTCCTCCATCTTATTTACTAGATACTGGTATGTGTGCTTTGATACCTTGTCATGATGTACAGGGATCCCCAAATATTTACCCAGATCCGCAGTCGGGGTAAACTCAAGGAAAGCACTGATCTCCGACCTTCTGGTATGACAAACATTTCTTGAGAAGAAAATTCTGGACTTGGCTCCATTAACTCTTTCTCCCGAGGCAGCACAAAAATCATCCAGGCAGGCTTTGATAATTGCTGCTTGGTCCAGGGAAGCCTCAGCGAACAAGAGTAAATCATCCGCAAAGAACAAATGAGAAATTGCTACACCATGCTTTTTCAATCTGAACGGAACCCAATTCAATGCATTTACCTCCGCTTGAATCAGATGTGCCAACTTTTCCATAACAAGTACAAACAGGTATGGAGAGATAGGATCACCTTGCCGGACACCACGGGACGGTTTGAATGTTGGTCCAGGATTTCCATTCCACATAACCTGCATTTCTGAAGTAGAAAGACAGGCATCTATTAATTCTATAATTTGGAGGGGGAAATGTAATTCGTGTAAGCGTGCCACCACAAAATCCCAACGCACACGATCATATGCTTTCTCAAGATCAATTTTCAAAGCCATAAATCCATGTTTCTTCTTCGTCGTCTTCATCGAATGCACAATTTCTTGGGCAAGGATAATATTATCAGAACTCTGTCTGCCAGGCACAAAGCTGCACTGATTCGGTGAAATAATATGTGGCATAACCCTCTTCATCTTGGTAGCTAGGATTTTTGTAACAATCTTGTATATAACGTTACACAAGCTAATAGGACGAAAGTCACGAATGCTCTGGGGAATATCAATCTTGGGAATCAGAATTAAGTTAGTTCCATTAACTCTACTAACCTCATTTGGCCGGCAAAATATATCCTGAACCATTTTCACCACCGTCTTCTGCACATTATTCCATTGATTTTGAAAAAACAGCGGATTCAAACCGTCTGGACCAGGGGCTTTAAGGGGGCCCATACTGAAAACTGCTTGTTTCACTTCCTGTTCCGTAACCATTGCCTCCATCATTTGTAATAAATCCTCAGAAATCCTCGGATACGTGCCACCAAAATTAACTTCTCCACTCTGATTCTGTTCCGCAGTATAAAGGTTCTGAAAAAAGTTTGTGCCTTCTTGTTTAAGTTCTTCCTCACTGTAGATCCATACCCCATCGTCTTTTTTAAGCGCTTCCACTTGCTTTCTCCTTCTGCGACTATTTGTTACTGTGTGAAAGTACTTCGTATTTTTATCCCCATTATTATACCAATTACATCGAGAACGCTGCAGCCACATTATTTCTTCCTGAACCAAACACTGTTCTAGCTCTTCCCACGCCAACCTTCTTTGCTTCTCCCTCTCCGAACCTTCATAATTAACTTCATTCAAATTCTCTAGTTTCCGAAGTAACCGAGCTTTCCTGTGATTAATATTGCCAAAGCTCTTCTCATTCCATTCTTTGACCTCCGCTTTAAAACCTGCAACATTGTCCTCCCAAGATCTAGATAACCTCCAAGTGTTTTCCACCACAGAAGAAAAAGAATCATCGGTAACCCAAGGCGCGAAAAACCTGAAAGGCTTCCGTTGCCTACAGCTAGGTCCTCTCACCCATCTTAAAAGAAGCGGACAGTGATCTGACTTATATTGTGGAAGGTGCAAAAGAGATACATTAGGGAACAAATCAAACCATTCCTTTGTTGCTACAACCCTATCAATTCTGCTTGCCGATCTATTCCTCCTCCAGGTGAACTCGGGGCCTTGAAATCCCATTTCTTCCATCTCACTTTCCCTCAACCATTTTGCAAATAGCTTATCATGACGATTTGATACACTTGCCACAGACCTTCTTTCCTCATCCCTTAAAGTGGCATTAAAATCGCCTCCCACACACCATTTCGTCACACTACTTTCCCGTATTACACTAAGCTGCCGCCATAAATCTCTACGTTTTAAATAATTTGGATGACCGTACACCACCGAGATATCCCAGCTCGAATCCTTTCCTTCATTAAAGACTCCATGCAATACCTGGGAATCCTTGAAAGTAACCTTGAAATCAACATTATTTTTCCAAAAACACCATATGCCACCACTAAATCCATTTGCCTCAACTACTTCCACATTTTCCATTCCCAATCGTCTGCCAAGTACTCCTGCCTTCTCACTCTTCTGCCTTGGTTCAAGAAGAGCTAAAAAATCAAAATTATAGAGCCGCCTTAACTCCAAGATCAATCCTGCAAAAATCTTGCTTCCAGTCCCCCGAGAATTCCATATTAATAGGTTGTAATCCATAAAAAAATAATTTGGATAAGAATTATACTCCCCAAGCTACTGCTCCTCAACGCTGGATTTCACCACGTCCCTCATATCTGTATCACCCAACTCATTCGAAGAAGGCTTCTGTCGTTCAGAGAACTGTGTTTCACTACTTTGTCCTGGGTCCCATGGATTAGTAGCCGCCCCCTTTTCTTCATTCTTCCCTTTATCTATGTTCATTTTCCTTTGCTCCTTTGCTCGAGTCTTCAATGATGTGGTATCTTCTGGCATCATATTTATATTCTGGACTGCAGGCTTAGTAGACAACTGGACTTGCGGATTTATCTGCACCCCACCCAACTTTACCTCCATATCATTGCTCCTTACCAATCCCAGCCGAGTTTTAGCTTCCAAAATGATACCCATAGCATTTTGCCCATCTGTTTTATTTACTTTTGTCTTGCTAGCATTCAGATTGGAGTTCGAAATCAACTGCTTGGTCCCACTTCCGCGTTGAATTTGGACTTCTTTGATAATACCCGAAGATGGCGCCTTTTGCTCCTCAAGTCTCGCTGAAACTTCCTCCGTAATTGCTCCTTTATTTGTTATCTCTTGTAACGGTTCCCTATCCCCCACTTTCCTTGACATGCGATAATCATTCTCCATTTCTGCCTTAATCAACGCATCAAACCTTGACCCTTGCTTTTCGGAAACAGAGGATCTCCGACCTTCTGAAACAGAGTTCGGCCGTCCATCACGTTTTCCGGCGATATGACCAGAAAACTCCACTCGACGTTGACGTCTTGGTCGCTGGACTAAGGTCCAGTTATCAAAGCCTATCCCTTCCATGGTCTTAGTTCCACTACTTTCTCCATCCCCAGCTTTACTACTAACTCCGACCCCGAAAGACGATTTCTGGTTTTCTGCATTTCTCCCAACGTTCACCCCCGACTGGCCTTCCACGTCCGACTCCGCATGAGCAGAAACTGTCTCGTTGTGAGAGCAGTGATCTGCATCATGACCGTATCTCCCGCACTTGAAGCAAATGAGATGCATACCCTCATATTGGACTCGGGTGACTTTCCCGTTAATCAAAATAAACGGCCTCAATGGTGCAGATAGATTCAGCTCAACGCATATACGCGCAAACCTTCCTTTCTTCCTCTTCAACGTTGCCATATCCATTTTGATGACCTTTCCAATCTGCGAGCCTAATACAAACAAAGCACCTTTGTCATAGTAATCCAAAGGTAACTTTGCAAAACGGATCCACGCAGCTATCTTGTTAACCACCGCCTCATCTGGATCGAAATCTTTTTGCCACGGTTGTACAGAGATATAATGATCAAATAATAGCCAAGGCCCCCCTGTGAGGGCAAGCTCATAATCTCTTCGATCTTTAAACTGCACGACGAAGAATCCGGCTCCCACATCAATTACCTCAACTTCACCGTTCTTGGCCCAGAACTGGTTGAGTTTGTTTGCAAAATAAATTGGGTCCACCATTCTTCCCAGAAGCTTAACGATCAGTGCACTCTGCCACTTCTTTGCCAAACGATCCCTTTCCTCCAGCGAGAACACAACGTTCGGACCCAATGCAGTCATCTCAACCGTGATACGGTTCTTCCACCCATCCCCACTCCACCAGTCTTCCTCCTCATCCGCTCCACTCTGTTCTTGTATCACAGCTTCCTTGAAGGACCTCCATTTGGGTTCTGCATTCGTCTTTCCCACATCCCCATTGCCATCGTTACTGACCTCACCTATAACAGAGTCTTCATGCATCCATATTTCATCCCTTGAAACCGGTTGATGTTCCCCTGTAAAACCACCTCCCCCCGGGTTAATTTTTTTCCTGCTCCGATCCAGAGCATCCCGCTCTTCTGTCGTCGGTGCCGGCGGCACACGTTCACGACTCCTTTCTCTCTCTCGCATACTCTGTTTCTCGACTCCGGAACAGGGATACTATTACGCTGAACAGGGATACTTTCTCTCTCTCTCACGATGTCTTCGGCCCCCTCTTTGTCTCTCAATTATTAACCTTTTATTTTATTCACCAAATGTGTTACTGCTACTCTCCATCTCCGGTCAATAAATTTTTCATCACAGTGGCATCGGGGTTGGTTGCTGTGCTGATCAGTCATTCATCCTAATATAATAATTTTTGGACTGATTAAATAGAATAAAATTAGTAGGCATCATTGTAATGTTATCATATATTAATTATTTTTAGGAAGATTACAGTTAGGTCCTAAATAAAAGAAAAAATTAAAAAATGGTTTCTTAAAATCTTAAAATAAAAAATCGGTTCTAAATACTTGTTAATACGCTCTGAAATTGTCAATAAAACCCCTTTTTTTATTTTTTATTTTTTTTATTTAGAGCCTGACTGTAATTTTTCCATTATTTTTTCACACCAATTCAAAAACAAAATAAACTTTGATGCAATTGCAAGGATAGCTAGCTGGCATTGGCAATGCATACTAAGCTAGTCTTTAATGCCTTCGTAAGTACGGTTACACCCACATGATAGGGGGGATGAATTTTAAATGTCAGCTGATTAAATTAATGATAACAAATTTTCTAAAAATATGTATAAATATTGATTTAAACCGTGGTAAATTAAGAGGTATATTTAAAATTTCCTGAATTTTATAATCATCTAAACCAATATTTGTGATTAATTTTGGGGGGGTGAATTTGTTAAAAACCTAGTTTTGAACCTTACCATGGCTATCATTCTTCCAATATAAAATTGTACCAGATAATATTTAAATTTTGGGATATGTATATATAGACATACATTGAGATCATATCTCACAAGGGGGCCACCCAAAGGGGGTGGTGGAGAATCTAAATTGGACTAACTGTCTATTTGGTATGAGGAAAATATAGAGGGGAAAGATTTTATTGAGTTTGGCTTGATAAAAAATTGATGAAGTAAGGTAGAGGTGGTAATATAGTCTGGTCTGGTGACTTTGGACTAATCCGTCACGGGTTGGGATCATATGGATTTGGGCCCAAAAGGACCGCATCAATATAGGTTGGTTAAACCATAACCGCTGGGTTGGGCGGGCCAACCCATATTTTTTTTTCAATTTTTTTAACAATATACTAATATTGTTTTTTTATACAATAAGATCGTTTTTTCTATACACCTAAACATAACAAAATTAAAAATACATTGCAAATTAAAAGAAAGTTGAGACTGATTTCTGAGACTAAGAGCGCAAGCCGTCAAAGAGACAGGGAGTGAGAGACTGTTTCAAGCAAAAACAAAAAAGAGTTAACCAGGCTGAGGAGTAAGGACTGAGGAGTGGGAGTACCAAGCTGGACTCTGAAGTAACAGTCTTGGATTGTTAGGGGTTGGACCTTACCTAATGGCTCTTTCCTCTTAGTTTTTTTTTTAAAATATGGGCCAACCCGCCAACCCGGTGGTCCAACCCGTCACGAGTTGAGATCATATGGGTTCGGGCCCAAAAGGACCGCATCAACATAATCCAAGTTTTATAAAACCCAAACCGCCCATTTTATCGGGTTGGGCGAGCTCGGCCCACAGTCCCAACCCATATTACCACCTCTAAAGTAAGGTTATGTTTGGATCGAGAGAAAATTAGAAGAAAAGAAAACTATGAGGGAAACATCTCAAAACTAGTAAATTTTTTTACTATTTTTTGAAGTTTTATTTCCTAATATCCCTCCCCTATTTTTCTCTCACTTTTCTCTCTATCCAAATATAGGGACATAGGGTAAATAATTTTTCTTACTTTTTTTATCTTACATATTATTTTTATTAAAATTAAAATTTTATAACTTTATCTATCCATTTTTTTTAAATTGAACTTATTAACATTTTTCCTCTCTTGTTTTTCATAAAAATAACAAAAGGATGCACATAAATAGGGTCCATCACATCTTAATTCAAAGTTTTAAGAAAGTGATTTAAAATGTCATTTTATTATTATTATTGCACCAAAAAAATATGTCATTTTATTCGGGAAAAAATAGAAAATTAAATGTCAGGAGGTAGGGGTGTTCAAATTGTTCCGATTTGGGACATTTTGATCCCAAAATCTCTTGTCCCGGGAGCACGACCGGGACATATTGAGTCCAGGATTAGGATAGGAATCGGGATCACCCTTGATTTAGTTATCCTTTTGTTTTTGTAATCTTTACCCATAAAGTCAGTTATCCTTTGATAAGATGTGTGTTACATTTTTAGTTAGAGGTATATCGTATATATCATGATAGTAATCCTAACTATATACTGTATAAAGATAATAACAACGACGATGATAATAAAATGCTATTCTTCAACTCTAGATCAGTTTGTGTAATTATCATGGCTTTATTAATGATTATAAATGATCACTTTAAATAATATAATATAGCTAATTTAATTAATATAACGATATCTTTTAAGTTTATTTTTTTAAAACGATAGCTGGGATTTCTAGATTTCGTCTTGATACTACTGGTGGGACCACACCGGGATTAGAATGCAAAGTGCATTAACGCCAAAAGCCGAGATGGGAATCAGGATTGGGGTATTCTGGTTCCGTCCCGGATTTTGAACACCTATAAGGAGGTCTAAAATAGTATAGTTAAGAGTTAAAGTTTTATATTTGTAAGTCTGAGTGGCGTTATTTATAAGTTTAACTCCTAAAATTTGTAAAAAGTTTCTTCCAAATTAAAAGAAGTATATCTTACCAAGAGTAAGAGTAGAAGTTATGACTCTGTGAGAGTGCGTATGTTATTATGGCATTAGGCAAAACGAAATTATTTAAATTTCACAAAATAATTTAAACTCTTGTTTTGAAAAGCATGAGTCCACGTTTACTAGTATTACTAGTATGGGGGGGGGTGTTTTTGGAACCCCAATTGAGCGTTTGAGTCAAGAAGCTCAGAAGAAAAAAAATTCAGTGTTTGGTTTCACCGGTGAACAATCGAACTTAATTCTATCTTAATGGTTTTTACCATAATCTCTATTTCTCAGCTTTTACTGATTTAGCTTTTGGGGAGAGTGAAAATGGGGGGCGTTTGAACCCCCCAATCGAGCGTTTGAGCCAAGAAGCTCAATAGGCAATTTGAAGAAAAAAAAATTCAGTGTTTGGTTTCACCGGTGAGCAATCGAGCTTAATTCTATCTTAATAGCTTTTACCATAAGCTCCATTTCTCAGCTTTTACTGATTTAGCTTTTGGGGAGAGTGAGAATGGTTAAAATATGTTTTCAGTTGTGTCCAGTGTATTATCAGACTTATTGCAATTTTACTCTTAATGTACTTTTTTTGCTACAAAAATTAATTTCAACTATTATTTGGTGTTTTTAACCCTTAAAATATTTTTTCAACTGTACCCACTGTGTTATCAAACTGATTGCAATTTTATCTTTAATATACTTTTTCAGTTCCAAAAATTATTTTAAACTATTTTTTGGTGTTTTTAACCCTTTAAAATATTTTTTCACCCACTCTCTCTTACTATTATCACAAAAGTCACTTGTGTTTAAGTCAATCCAAACAAGTTTTACTTTTGCAAAAGTCATTTATACAATCACTGTTCCAAACATAAATCACATTACACAATCGGGCTTTTTACCAAAAATAAAATTACCAAAAGCTAAATTGAGAAACTCCATTTTTCCTATCGCTGTTCCAAACACACCCATGTGAGTGTTTGGAGTTGCATTGGCCCCATCAATTGCGAGATATGAGGGCATAAGCCCAATAGGCATATGTAAAAAAATTTTTGAGTGTTTATTTCAGTGCTTTATGTTAATAGCTTTTGCAATGTTAAGTAACTTTTATCGGAAGCTAAAATTTGGAGCTTCTTGCTATTGGGTTCAGCGACTGGGTTGTTGAGATTAGTTATATAATATTATTTTAATAAATTATGTATCACTCTAGTCTTATTTATAAGTCATTTTTAATTAATTCTCACATACTAAAAAGAGTTAGTTAACTAATTTTTTATTACAATTAAAAAGGGTAAAAAAGTATAACATGCATTTACTACCTTGAAATTGGACTTATAAATAGGATCAAATTTTTTAGTAAAAAATGACTTATAAATAGGACTAGAATTTTATTTTTTTTACTTGCCAAATTTCCCAACTTCACCTTTCTATATTTTTTATAATTTTTAATTTAACTTTTCTCTTGCCATTATCACAAAAGCATTTATGTTACCGTCAATCCAAACAAGTTTCAGTTTCAGAAAAACCATTTTTATAACCGTCAATCCAAATATAAATTACATTACACAATCTGACTTTTATCAAAAGTAAAATTGTAAAAAGTTAAATCAGAAAAAGTCAATTCTAAATACATACTATGGGTGTTTTTGGGGGGAGTGTTTGGGCCCAATTGATAATTGAGCTTCTGAGTTCAAAAATAGCTTAAACCTAAAGCTCACATGTAGAGCTTTTACTCTGTGTCTATCGAGCGTTTATTATTACCGTTAGCTAATAATTATCTTTCAACTTCTCTCACCTACTTTTTATTCTTTTTTGTCCCTTTCCCTCTGCATCGTCCTCCTTGCCGAATAGCTCCTTCTTCGTTTTCTTCCTCCTCATTCGTGGTTCCATCTCGGCTCGTGTGCTCTGAGCTCCGTTCCCTTCGTTCCTTCTCTTAGCGTCCACCCAATCTTCAAGCTGAAGAGCTGCTTCATCTTCAACTTGGATTTGTCATTCATTCGATCTGTCCTTCGGCGGCTTCGAGGGACAAAAATTCTTCATTCGCTGCAACTCTCAAATGCTAAGCGCCTATTCTGTTCAGGGATTTGTTCTTTGAAATCCTTTCGTTTCTTGCATATAATTCATTGAGATACCTCCAAGCCCAAAGTTCATAATTTCCACACTTTCCTTTCTCCATAAAATTTTCACCAATTTTATGTAATTTTTATTTTAAATTTTCTTTTCGGCAACAACTCACTAGTCAAGCGATGCACATAAAGGAGATTTGCTTGGAAGGTTTCAAATCATATGCAACCAGAACTGTTGTTCCAGGTTTTGATCCCTATTTCAATTCCATCACGAGGTAAAACGATTCCGGCAAGTCGAACATACTTGATTCGATTTGCTTTGTACTTGGGATCACGAATTTGCAGCAGGTTCGGGCTTCTAACCTTCAGGAGCTCGTGTATAAGCAAGGACAGGCAGGGATTACAAAAGCTACATTGTCGATTGTGTTTGATAATAAGGATAGGAGTCGGAACCCTCTTGGGTATGAAGACCATCCAGAGATTACAGTGACAAGATAGGTTTCTTTCTTTATTTTTAAGCTTTCCCCCCGATTTTTGTTTCACAGCATATAATGCTGTAAAAGGTGTCATTTTGGCTTGTCTAGGCAATATAACTCACCAATATCTTTGGATCTGTATTAGAATCACAGTTAGAGCTGTGAAATGAATTTTTGGGTTCACTTTTTGAGATGGCTTGGATTGATTTTCCATATCTTCCCTTAGAAGTGATTATGTTAACCATCGTTTATGATGGTAGTTCTTTGAATTTGCAATTATATTTAGCCAGCAATTTATTAACTTCTCTGTATGCTATGAAAGAACAAATATTTGATCAACAAGAAACTTGCCCAGCTTAGTCAAGTTCAAAACCTTTTTCATTCTGTGCAGTTGAATGTTAACAACCCACATTTTCTCATGATGCAAGGGCGCATCACCAAAGTTTTAAATATGAAACTTATCATTATCACAAAAATCACTTATGCTTAAATCAATTCAAACAAGTTTGTAAAAGCTAAATTGACAAACTCCATTTTCTCAATCGCTAATCCAAATATAAATCACATTACACAATCGAGCTTTTACCAAAAATAAGATTACCAAAAGCTAAATTGAGAAACTCCATTTTTTCAATTGCTGTTCCAAACACACACTATATCATTGATGATGAGTAGTAGTGCTTGTTTTGAAATCCGTGCATAAAAAAAGCTTAGCTAAAAAGAATGTGCATGGCACTTGATTGAAGGGCGGGAACTAGAGCATTTCCACAGGAATCACACCCCATTCCAACGCAATGTTACCATTGTTGTGACTTGCCAGTATGGGGAAAAAGACTTGATCGGTGATATATTTTAATTTTATCATAATATTTAATAGGGTTAAGGTGCAAAAATACACATGAACTTTTCTTAAAAGTGCACCCAACACCAAATGCTTTTTTTAGGGGCAAAAGTAACTATGTGGTTACAAAATAGGTGCAAGAGTCACAGTTTTCGTTAATGTCAGAAAACCTCCGTTACATTTCCTTAACTGTGACAGTTGAAGCCCACGTGTAATTTTTTTTTATCAATGCCCATGTGTAATTTACTCATCATTTTTCCCCTGTATAATTCATTGAGCTCAGTATGCGTTCGAACTGCATGAACCCACTGGAGAAAACAAAAATAAGTTGCCAGATAGAACTCGCAGGAAACTAAATATAGCCATCGGAAAATTCAGATTAGCCGGAAAAATGCCCAACGGTGCTCTGGAAGATGGAAAAGGAGATGACAGTAGGGGCCGAAACAGTTATGGAAGTACATGAGAGTGAGGGAATGGCAGAGTTGGATATTGACGGAAATGAAGAAAAACAGGGGAATGAAGGAATGGAAAGAAACAGAGAGTGTCGATGGTGTAGTGTGTTCCAGCGACAGAGGAGATGACGATGATGGTGGTTGGTGGTGTTATGAGTCAACGGTCTCCTTCAGAAACTGAAGCTTCGCAGTTGACGGTGGAGTTGTTGGTGATGTCGAAAGTCGATCTAGAGAGGTTTTTACTTCTTTTTTTGGTGTTGATGTCTCTTCCTTATAAAAACATCACCAACATCCTTCTTCTTCTTCCTCCTTCCTTCTTTTTTTTTCCTTGTCGCCGGTGGCACTCTCATATTGATGATGTCATCATGTATGTATTTATAGAAGACATACGAATGGTTTCACGCTCGAAGAGAAATGAGAACATGATGCATGGTGAATGGTAATGTGGCTTTAGCGTGGTTGGAAGATTTGGCAGCTCTCCTATTCTAAGTTCTCAGCTCTGCAATTTATGAGGAAAAGAGGTCACCGGAACTAGGGAAGTTGGCCGGAAAACTCACCAGAAATTTACGAACACCGTTGGAATGACGCAAAAGGTGGCCAATGAGACTGATTTGATGGTTCTTTCCGGGTGAGAACAATGATAGTAGTGAGAAACAGGGATTAAAGGCCGCCGGAAGTGAAACTCGCCGGAAGTAGGGGCCGGAAAACTCAAGTAATCGCCGGAAAAATGCAAAACTGAGTTCTATGGTTCTGATCTTCACAGCTTCAGGAAGATAATGCTGGACTGTGCTTTTGGAGAAGAAATACGATGAGTCTGTAGTGGCTTACAACACCGTCGATGGTTGTTGAGGAGTTCCGGTGCAGAGGTGACGGTGGTGTCGGAAATTGTGCCCTGAAACTAATAGAAACAGAGTGGTGTAACTGTGGTGATTGAGTGATAAACGTGTAGTAGGAAGGAGAGGTCAACAGTGGTAGTAACAGAAAGACGATGAGTGGTGCTCTTACTCTCCCTGAACTCAAGCTTGCGACGCTGCAACGTCTGAGCTCTGTGTCCGATGGAGATGAAGGTCTTGCTGGAGACAGAGGGACGGTGATGTTGGGATAACAAAGAAAAGATGGTGAAGCTGAGAATAGAGAAAGCCGACAATGTTGTAAGAAGAAGGGTGACGATGATGTTGGTGGAGATTTTAATGGTGAAGGTAGTTGGTGAGGAAGAAGAAGGGATGACGATGGTGATGAAAACGGTGGCTGACATCATCAATATAATTTTTTTCATTAGTCAATTATTTTAGTCAGCAGCCTAATCACCTGCCATGTCAGCAAAGTTAGTCAACAACCTTGCTTTTAACGGTCAACTAACAACTATTGTGACTTTTGCACCTATTTTACAACCACATAGTTACTTTTGCACAAAAAAAAAGCATTTGTTGTTGGACGCACTTTCAGAAAAATCACATGTGCATTTTTGCACCTTAACCCTATTTAATATCTTATTTAAAAATTTTATCATTAATTTTGGATTAAATAGCCTTTATTATGAATAAATTGAATTAAAGATGATTGTATGAAAATAGAGCTTAAAATGATATATTTGTTACTCTTTAATATTTGAATTTTGAATGAAGATATTACTTATAAGATATTGATTTGAATTGTAAGTCACTTTAGGAAAGTTGGAGCTGAAGGGCCAAAAAGTAAAGATGCGTAAGGACTAAAACGGAAAATGAAATTCTAAGTGTGGCTAGATGGGAATTTTGATAGAAATAAAGGTTTTTCTGTAATATTAGCCGTTATTTCAATCACCAAAAAGATAAATGAAAATTACAGAAATGCTAGTTTAGTCCAAAAAAGGGAAAATCACCGTCTTTCGCCTTTGGAACTAATACAGAATTTAGGGAAAATTTGATCTAACTATAATCTCAGAGGGGGATTATACCACAATTTGTGTTAGATTTTACCGAGATTTCATATCGTAGAAAAAAAAGAAGGTCGGAAGATCGAAAAAAGATATGATTGTTCGTTTTCTTACTTATCACCGTTGTCACCTTCAGGTAAGACCTGGAGGCAACCGTGAACGAGGTTCAGCGGATAACGGAGAGAGGATGAATCAAATGCTACGAAATCACTGTCTACACCGCTGTGAATTAGAGACTACACCACCATCCTTGCCATCGATTTTCATTCTTTGCTAGATTCTACTATCCTCTTCAATCAACTAATGTGTTTCTTGAATTTCAGTTGAGTGTTCATTACATAGAGGAACAAAATGTGATCCTAAATTGCTCATTAAGTGGTATTTAATAGTGTATTAAGAAGTAATTATCTAACTATAGCTCTAGGGGTAATCACTAATTAATATCACTAGACTTAGCGAGTTGCTAAGGTTTGATTTTTGACTTAGTGAGTAATTTAACTCCTAAATAATTTTGAGCAAGGATAACCTATATTCCATTTTTCAAGAAACATTCATCATCAATTTGCTTAAATCAAATTTCATTACTTATCTCCATAATTTCTCAAAAACCCAAAAAAATAGTAGTTTAGGTTCTTTTCCATTTTTAACAAGAAAATTAATTTGAAATTCATCTCAGTTTTTTTGTCATTTAGTTTAGCTTAGAAATTAAATAAAAGGCTCATCAAAAGAATACGACTCCAAATTGTGCTCTTCACTGCATACTTTAGTTTATTTTGATTTAACATGAGGTGGCTAAAAGTCTAAATCAATGGCATAAGTTAAGTTTGTGTTTGGTGTTTTGCGTCGTTCTCATACATTTTTCAGCCCCTATTTTACTCACTTTATACATAATCAATGTATTTCCTCCAGTCCTTCCAGTCCTAAATATAAGATAGAGTTGACTTTTTTTTTAAAGATTAAATAAACTAAATAAGTTACTTAATCATATTAGCTCCTATTGGCTCCACTAAGCCGTTTACAAATAAAGTTGCCTCTGGCTGCGTGCCATTCTAGCTTGCAAATTCAGTTTGATTTTTGCTCCAACATTGAATTTGAATTCACTCAACATCTCCTGTATAAATGAACAATTCCTCTTACCACCCCTATTTTGAATATCCCTCTTTCTTTGTTCAAGTACCGTTGGCGCCGGACACCCTGTCCAGGCTAAATCAAAGCCCCTCTGCATTCGGTGTCCTCTTCAACACCTAAGCTCCTTAGGTCAAATGCTTTGCTTATATATGCTTTGATTTGCACTACTAGGCTGTCCAATGGTCAGCTCACTGAGTGATGCTACAACCTCTGAGTTCGATCCCCAAATCCCCCAAGTCCAGTAGAAATGGATTGAACATTAAGATGTTGTTGTTAATGTTATATCTCACATGTTAGGGAGACTTTAAGGTGTAAGGCCAAAAGGGATCTCAAGAGAGACTGTTAGTAACAGGAATGCTTTCACTAGTCTACGCAGGATGCTTTAAAACTTATGTTGTAATTCTTATATAAGCCTTTTTCCTCATTTTGCTATCAACTATATTATTCTAAACCTTGTAGCTAATCATTCATTGGTCCTGCTAAGCATCCAACTTGGACAAATAAACTAATATCATTGGTTCATACATGCAACGTATCCAAATATGCCACTTCATTAATCCAAGTTGCCTTACACTGATGTAATGACGCAAAAAGTCTTCTATATTTGTCATCTCATTGGTCTATTAATTTTATTTCACCAGGCTGTAATTAATGGTCACTAATTCATGCTTCCTCATCAATTTTCCATATCTACTATCCCCAATCCAGTAATAGATAATTTAAATTAAATTACTAACCCCGATTGGTCTTTGCAGTTGCATGTGAGTACATGTGTCACTATCGTGGAGGTTTTGATGGTAGCCTCCTTCCATCACTATTCCATTATAAAGTCACACAACCTACGTAAAGATTCACGACATTCCTTTTATTATTACTATTCTTCATACATACCTCAAAAGTACTGTTCAATGGCTATCAAGAATGTGTCCTCTTTTATGCAGGTTGATGCCAGTCACAACAACTGAGTCATTGTTACGAAGGTCATCGAGAAGTACTGGGACATTCCTTATGTGAGCAATCATCATCAACTTTCATTCAATGCGGTCATAACTTACGCTAAGGTTTATATTCTGGTATGTCCTTTCTTTGTTAACTGTATATACCCATGGGTTGTTTCTTCCTTCACCAGAGTTAGTGCTAGCCACAACTTATGGGTCATTTAAGCCAAGGTCATATTAGCCCAGATGAACTCTCACCCTCAACTAAGAAAACATAGTCATTCACTATACCATTTCAATACGACTTAACGAGATGTTCCTTCGTTCATAGAAGTCGATGTTGAGATGAAGCTCGGCGGTGTTACCTTCCTTGTTATTGACCTCTCCGCTGATGGTTCTACTACTTTGTAAGTCTTTGCCTCTTTTCTATCTCTCTCTTGCTTTTTGCTTGCATTTTCTTTTCTCGCATCTCTGACTTTTTTATTTCTTGCATGGATCTACTCTTAGTTCTTCTATGCTTTATAGATGTTAAAAGCATGTTGAATAGTTTTGTTTTTGTAGAATCGCTCACTAAATCGAGCAATATACCTATAATGGACATTTATGGGGAAGAGGTGAGATGAAGGCGAGTAATGATGATGGTAAGGAATCTGCAAATCTGAGGGGAAAGGTGATTTTTTGGGGATTCTAGGTTTGAAGGAGGGAGAGAGCAAATGGTAGATGATGAGGTATTGAGTACTTGGAAAGTATTACGGGTTTGCCATATGCTTAAGTGATCTCATTGATTTTTTTAATGTTTAGACTCATAGATTTGTTGTACATTCCCATGGACAAAGGTCTGGATGAACATGATAAGGCAATACGATTTCTCTTTAATCTTGACTATAATTTGTTGAGAATAGATTTGAGGAAAAAAACTTATCCTCTATTTTTTAGATTTTAAAAAATTAATGAAACATTTCATATCTTTTTTTTTATTGGCCAATGGCACTAATTCCATTAATCATGCAGAAAGCCAAAAGTACAAACAAAGAGTTTGAAATAAAAGGCAACGGAGCCTAAAAATAGCAAAGACTTGAACTTTTTCTATAAATTAAATATTTACTTTTTTTCATATTAGGTTAACCTGAACTTTTTCTATTTCATATTTATTATTTTGTAGTCTATATTTGTGATTCTCATGATACTAGAAGGACTACAAAATTGGAAGGATTTAAAATAATGATCGAAATACAAAATATGGGAAGTGAGATTAATATAAAATTTGAATTTCAAATGGAATATGGAGAATGATAGGTACAGGAAAGGCTTGGAAAGCAAAGACTCATTATGGTGTATATTAGAAGTTGTGATTTGAAAAATTAAATAAAGTAATTATTAATTAATAAATTAAAATTTCTTTTTTTTTTAGATAAAAAATAAAAATACCTTTTTTTCAACAAATTTACTTCCAATTAGATTTTTTATCTGACTAATATTTGAAAATTGAAAATTTGAAATCAATCATCAATCAATCAAAATGAGAGTGAGAGAGAGAGAGAGAGAGAGAGAGAGAGAGGACTACTGATAATTGGTAAATATCATTTTAGAATGCATATTGAATTTTCAATTAAAATTTTAAGAAAATATCTTGAGTGATTATGAAGACACTCTATTTAAAATCATCAATCAAATCGAATATTCTCTGCCAGAAAAATATAGCATGACAGAGAAATGCTTGTATGAACCTGGTTTGTCACTTTATTTATAGTCTGACCAGTTAAAATATAATAACTCATTAGCTACTTAGGTACCTCCTAAATATTAGCTGGCATATTAATAAAATTAAAAGATTTCACAAGATTCATTTTTTATTACTTGTGAAATCTTAATTGAGTGATTCTTTTATTTTTTTTAGAGTAAAATACTCTAACCACCCTCCAGTTTTTCCTTAATTACATAGACCTCCCCTCTATTTTAAAAACATACACTTAAGTCCAAACAGTTAACTCCGTTAAGAATATTCTAAAGAGATTCTAAAAATTTATTTTTTTAATTAAATTTATTTTTTCTTGCACATTTTGACTAAAGTTTTTTTAAAAAATTTAAGAGTTTTTTTCATCTATTCCTTAATTTCTATTTTTATCTTTACAAGTAGTTATATGTTTGATGATTTTAGCATTGGTTAATGTAAATATCACAAACGTTGAATATTCAAGTAAGATTTTAAATAAAAATATGCTTGATCAAATGTGTTTATAAATATTTGTGGAAAAAAATATTAAATTATAAATTTAAATGATACATACAATCTCATACTTATATAGTTTATTATATTTGATAAAAATATGTGTTTAATATATATTTTAAGTCAAAATTAATTTATAATATCAAAATTAATAAATTTTTTAAAAAATTAGAAAGTTAGAGAATCTAATAGAATAAATTTATGGTTGTATAAATTTTTATTAGCCCATATATATATATATATTTATTTATTTATTTATTTATAATTCTAATACTAAAGAAGGGCATTTTGGTTAAAAAAAAGTTTAAAAGTCAAACTTAACGGTTAACTAACGATTTGGATGGATGGAAATAGAATCTCAAACTATAAGGGAGGTTTGTGTAATATATATTTTAGTTTTAAGGGAGGTTTATATGGGTTTCCAAAATAGAGGGGAGGTCTGTGTAATTAAGGCAAAATAGAGGGGAAGTTAGAGTATTTTACTCTTTTTTTTAAGAAAAATAAAATTATGAAATACATGAGCAGCCAACTTGGATTAATGTTATTTGATTTGTTATATTTTAACTGGTCAAACCACAAATGATGGGGCAAATCAAGTTCACAGAAGAATTTTTCATCATGACAACATAGAGATGTCAGATGCTTTTGATATCTATTTGATTGATCAGTGTTTGAATTTGAAATTTTGAAATTCCCTCATCTCTTTCTTAAGATCTGATTCTATTTTCCTCTTTCCTGTTCTTTTTACTTATGGAGGCCTATCAATTTTTCCTTTTCCTCCACCCTTTTTTTTCTCCTTTTCATACTGCTACATTAATGCATCTTCCCTTTTCAAGGTATTCTAAATTCCTATGCCATTCTCTATTTTTTTATTTTAAATTTAAACTTAAATTCTATATTTTTTTCTCTAGATTATAAATTTAGATTTAAATATAGGATTTGAATGGATATTTATCACTTACCCCCTCTCTCTCTGTGGCGTTGTCTTCTCTCTACCCTCTTGTAGCAACTACCACATTCGAGCCTCTTTTTTCTTAAGGCCAAAATCACATTGAGATAATGACTTGTTAGGGGTGGAAACAGGTCAGGCGGCCTATGATTGGCCTGTTCAGGCCTGGCCTATCAGGCTAAAAGGCAAGGCCAAGGCCAAAACAAAAGCATGTTTTGCTTAATAGGCCAGGCCAATGCCTATTTATAGGCTTGTCAAGCCGGCTTGAGCCTGTTAAAATATTTTTTTAAAAAAATTAGATAAGGGTTAAAGGATAATTTCGCCTGAGCCTGTAAGTTTTAGCCTGTTTTCGACCTGTTTAAGGAGGCATGTTAAGGAGGCTTGTAGCCTGTTGGCCTGTTTTGTAGTATAACCTATAGGCCTGTCGGTTTGCTTAAAAATTTTTTAAAATTCAGGCCAAACTAGGCCTGTGAATAGGCCAGGCCTAGGCCTAAAAATTGGCTTCCAACAGGCCACAGGCCAGGCTTAGGCCAATTTGTGCCTCAACAGGTCAGGGCTGTTAAGACAAAAGCCTGGCTTGGCCTGTTTCCACCCCAAGGACTCGTCTTTGCAGCTAAGAAAGTTCCTCGTGACATCCGGTAGAATCTATATATAGGGCTCTATCACTCGAAAAAAAAAGGGTTGGGGTTTGCTTATCCCTTTGAAAGCTGATAACATTTATTGTTAATCTTTTCTTTTTTTTCAATAAATTTATGTTTGTGTTTTTTATACTATTGGACTACCCTTTTGCATCTTCAATTTTTGGGGATAAACATTTTTAACTATTTTCTTTTTTTCCGTAAAAAATAGCACTACTTAAGATTTGTATCTCCTAATAATTTGTGATAATTCCTGGCTTTATGGGGCAAGATCCCACAATTTGTAATCATAACTTCCAATTTAGAAATCATTTAGTCAGGTAATTAATAAAGGAAAAATTAAAAAAATCACATCATTTATTTACTTACAAACTAATTTACTTAAGATCTAATAATTGACTTGCTTACACAATTTTATCGTTAATTTCTTGGTCACTATGTTTTCACCCTCTCTTTCAATAATTGATTTTCTAGAAATACATTGTCGTTAAGTCTTAGGTAATTTAGGGAATTACAGAGTAATTATGGCCAAAAAATTCAGTATTAGTATTATTACTTATGGGATTTAGAGGATTATATTTATATTTATAATTAATATTTAATCATTGATGATTGATTATTATTATTATAACAATATTGACAATGATGATATTGAATTGATTAGGAGATTTAAAATTGGGAAAATTAGGGAGAAGAATCAAGGAAAAGAAATATTTATTAATAAGGACCTTAAAAATTGTAATTATTTTAAGGGACCAAAAATTAAAATATAAATCTTCAATTATGAAATTAACCTTGACCAAAGTCCTTACAATTTCTCTAACCCCATTTCAATTATTTCACAATTAGTTATCAATTGATGTTCCTTTAAATTGCATTTTAAAATTGAATTGCAATTTATTTAGGAATTTATTGTTTAAGCATTTTGAATTTTAGTATTTTTTTCATTTTTATAATATTCTTTTTAGGTGCATCCCATTTGTTTAAGCCTTTTTTTAATTAAAAATCATATATTTTTAAAATAAATATATTATATATTTTTTTAAATTTTTAAGTTTTTAAAAATAATCAAAATATAGAAATTAAAGAGGTATATTTCTAATTATTTATAGATTTTAGAGACTATTTTATTTGGGCAACCCTTAAAATAATCGGATGTGTACGAGAGATCATAATATCATAAAATATTAAGTTGCGTATAGAAATTTTTTTATCAAGATATATACGGAGATATCATCAAATTTGATAACTAGCTGTTAAATAATAGGGAAGGTTAATTTTGTAATTAAAAATTATATTTTAATTTTTGGTCCTTGAAAATAATTATAATTTTTTAGATCTTTATTAATAAATATTTTATTTCCTTGGCCCTTCTCCTTAATTCTCCCTTTGAAATTTGAACTTTAAAAAGAGAAGATTTGATTAGGACCCACACAAATTACAAGCATGCTTAACCAAATATTTTTAAGTAGTTCAGGAATTTTCAATAACCCATGATAAAAAAGTATATTTTAAAATATACATACACTTAAGTTTTTTATAATACACACACATATATGAACAAAGAATTTTTTTGGATCAAATTAAATACTATTATGCCCAATTTGGACGGACCAAATTAAATGCTACATAGTCATATACTACTGTTATTTTTTTTAAATACATCCTGGGCAAATACAACTAGTAATGTTGGTTCATTCCATTTCAATCCGTGCCTTAAACGTACGTGGATGTTTCTATAATGGATATAATTGTGTATGCATGATGACACTGGATTTTTTAAGTGAAATTTGGTCTTACTTAAAATTACTATAATCAATAGGTTGAATAGAATTGAAAGAATCTCGCACTTCGCACGGCATGGGGTTGTTTAAGTGTCAGGATAGTAATCTCAGAAATTAATTTTAAATCTCTAACAGTTTTTTTTTTTGGGTTGGATTTGGGGAGCAGTTTTTATTTTAACATTGCTAAAATTGAAACATTAAATTGTTCAAATAAAATTTTTTTTATATTGTACCTTTTGCTTTTGACATATACTTTTATATGCTTAAAGAACATTTTTTTGACCTTAAAATTGAATTTTAAAGTCTTTTTATATATTCCACTTCTAATTTCAAGAAACATTTTTAGTTGCTGATTCAATTTGTATACCATGGAGATGGCGGTTAATATTACTTAGTTTATAAAGTAGCTAGAAATACTTAACTTTGTTTCGGTGACATGGTGTAATATTTTCTGATAAGCTCGATATACTTCTTTCAAATATTCAAATGCTGGATAATATGAAATTGATAGGTGACCTTACCGTCCTAACCCCTTATATCTTTTAACATAATTCTTCTAACCACCCATTTCCTCAGGAAAGTATATTTACTTTGACCAAAACAATGCAAAATGTATTTGCAAGTGGAAGAATTGTGTATTTAATGCCCTCCATTAAGACACCACATGAATTATAATTAACATATCACATTGGTCAACACATGAGGCAGTAGGAATGGGATGGAGTTGTTTTTTATTAACATCTTCCTTGATTAGTTACCTGGCTTTATTATTTTTTTAAACTATATGGCAATGTACACGAAATTTATATTTATTATACTATTCTTTATTTGTCATTTCTCTAAATTTCAAACCTTTTTATTTGTTGCACAATGATAATCAAAGATGTTGCTTCCTGACAATAATATGTCATTGAAATTTGATGTGTGTATATTTTGTTCGAATACTTTTGACACTAGTTAAATAAAAGTTTTATTTAGATTATACAATACATTCATCTTTTACCTATCAAATACAACCTTTTATCCTTCTTGAAATATTTAAATTTATTCAAATCAATTTTACCTTGATTTCTTTTAAGTCATTTCCTTTTTTTTAGAGTGACAAAAGATTAGTTTTTAAAAATCAGCTTAATAGAATTTATCAGGGTAATATCTTACTAGATGATTACAGGTGACTTTATCAAATATAGCATTTTTCAATACATGGATATTAAATTTTACTTTTTAATTGAACGAGATAAGTGCTGGTGAAGATAATATACAAGGAGCCAATTTCATATAATCATTTCTTTCACTACTATAATCAATAAAAGTCAAGGACAATCAATGACAAACGTTGGGATTTACTTACCAAGCCTAGTTTTCTCGCATAGGCAATTGTATATTGCATTATCTAGGGTTAGGAGTTTTAGTGGACTTAAATTACTTATTGTAAATAAACGTAATTTATGTATGAACACCACTCTAAATGTGGTATACAGAGAAGTTTTCAAAAACCTTTCAAAAACCTCAATTAAACAGTAAATATGACTTGCATGTGAAGTTCTTATATATAGTTGTAGTTAATTTTACATAACAAAGTTGATTTCCCTTTCTGTAGGACGTTAGTCATTTCAAATTAATCATAATAGAAAACACTTATCCGTGCAATGCATGAGTCGTAAGTCTTGTTATACACTCATAACTTGATAACCGAGGGAAAATGTTTACCGTTGCCCATGGGGTTTGTTCCTTATTAAAAATAGACTTTTTTCAATTGGATTTGTAACAAATTGAAACAGATTTTTATAATGTATTTATATATAAATGGTGCCTTATTTGTTGGCGCAAAAAAAAAAAGGCTATATTTTTAGCAACTGCCATTAAAATAATCATATCTTAAAACGAATTCTAACTATTTCAGTTAATATTTTAAACAATTTTATAACATTAGTTAACTTGAGCATATATATGATGCGTAAAAAACATGCCTTTTTTTGGCAAAAACTGCCATTAATATAATCTAAACAGATTTCAAAACCAATTTTAGCTGATTGAGTGACAATTACGGCCACATTTATAACCTTTTTGAACTTATGATTGAAAACTGATATTTCAGTACAGCCATATCTTCATAATTAGGTTAAATTATTAACCCATTAATTTTGATGGCCGTTTGTTCTGTGAGCTATTTTACTTCTGTCGGTTTGCTCATATATAATTAAGTATACTCATAGAATATAATTAATCATTCTGCTGAAAGTAAAACTTGGAGTAAAATCAAACCTCAAACCACCCAAGAGCTTAAGAGCCCATTTAGTTCAAATGCATTGCATGCATGTAATAATAATTATGATTGCATCATCAAGATAATAGTATAAAAAATTGAATCCGATTTTATAATATGTCTATAGATAAATGATACCTTATTTGTTGGCGCAAAAAAAAAAAAAAAAGATGCCTTATCTGTAGCATCTGCCATTAAACTAATCAAATCATATTTTAAAACGAATTGTAACTATTTCAGTTAATATTTAAAACAATTTTATAATATTTGTAACTTGAGCATATAAATGATGCGTTATTTGTTGGCGTAAAAAGAACATGCCTTTTTTTTGTTAGAAACTTCCATTAATATAATCAAATTAGATTTCAAAACCGATTTTAACTGATTGAGTGACAATATATTACGGCCACATTTATAACCTTTTTGAACTTATGGTTGAAAACTGATATTTCAATGAGACTTCCTAACTTGACCTAATCACTATTGAGAGATTTCTTTTTTAATTTTAATTTTTAATTTTTTATTATTTTTTCTACAAATAATTTTTTAATTTGAACCTATCAACATAAATGAGAGATACTTTTTAATTTCTAATGTTTATTTTTATTTATTTTTTTATATTTTCCCCACAAGCAATTCCTAATTTAAACTTATCAACATGAATGAGAGATATTTTTTGTATTTTTTTTAATTTCTATTGTTTTTCTCCTCCACAATGACTCCATACTAAATTTTCTAATCTGAAGATCAAATAATATTAATGAGATGAATTATTTTGATTTTTTCCCCCATTTACTACAAAACCTCAATTTCAAAGCAATCACCATTAATGATGATTGCTTTTCAAATTTCAATTGCAATCCAATTACCATCCTTGTCATTTGCTTATTAATTTAGAGCCCGTTTGATTCGATTCCATTACACCCTGCAGTGTAGTGCAATGCAATATTAATTACATGGGTAGTGTTTGGTTTGATTTTTAAGCAAAGTGCAATGGGTTAATATTTTAACAATTATTTAAAATTAATATATTGCACAAAGTCTATTTTACCCTTAATATAATCTTTGTAAAAAAAATAGTTAAGAGCTAGCAGTAGTAGGGATGGAGGAGGAGGAGGTAGTGGCGGCGGTGACAATGATAGGGGTGGTGGGGGTGGCGATAGAGGAGGAGGTGGTGGTGGTGGGCAGTGGGCTGGTGGCAGGGGCGGGGCGACGGCGGCGAAGGTGGTGGTGGTGGTAGGAGGGCTACTACGGCAGAGGAGGAGGAGGAGGAGGTGGTGGTGGCGGCAGGCGGGTGGTTGCGACGGAGGAGGAGGTGGTGGACGGGCGGTGGCCGCGAAGGAGGAGAGGAGGAGAAGGTGGTGGTAGTGGGTTAGTGGCGGCGAAGGAGGAGGTGGTGGCGGCGGCGGCGGCGGCGGCAGAGGCGATGGAGGAAGAGGAAGTGGTGGTGGTGGTGGGCGTCGGGGGGGTGGAGGAGGTGGTGGTGGCCTGGTGGCGGCAACGGGTGGAGGTGATGATGGTGGAGGAGAAGGTTATGACGGTGGCAGTTGTAATGTGATATAGCAAGTGAAATGAGATAAATAAAACAATGACACGGGAAATTAAAGGGTAAATCGGACTTTTTTAAACATGCAATGAGATGATAATGAGGATTCATAGTGGGGAGGTATGAATGAGGATTACCAATTTTTTGGTAATCATAATTACCATGGTAAACTCTATTACCATGCAAAAGAGCAACCAAACACTCTTCTTTTGGTAATGCAATCATGATTATCATTGCAGGTATGCAATAGAGTTGAACTAAACGGGCTCTTAATTAGATGTGTCAGGCTTAAGAACAATTTTTTCTTTTTTTTCATGTTTTTTATTATTTTTGAGTTGGATCCGGATAAAATAGAGTGTTTACAGTTGTCCCTTTTTACTTGTTTCATAACTGAAAAAAGTGAGATTTTAGCCTATAAAGAAAGTAAAAATAAGAACACGTATTTTATCTGGCCAAATGAAATAAAACGCCCCTTAAGATCAAAGAAGGTTTGGACGAGAAATACAGTGCCATTGCCCTAGACCCATAGTTAGGTTAAATTATTTAACCCATTAATTTTGATGGCCATTTGTCCCGTGAGACATTTTACTTCTGTCGGTAATTAAGTATACTGATGGAATATAATTAATCATTCTGCTGAAAGTAAAACTTGGAGTAAAATCAAACCTCAAGACCAGTCAAAAGCTTAAAGTCCACAAATTACAAAACTTCCTAAATTGACCAGACCCAAAATATAACCAAAAAGTTCTCTCACAGTTTGGCATTAAACCGTGATGAAATTCCTAAAATTGATCACTTTTTCATACCCATTCAAACACGCACCTACCCAAATAGGATTACTGCCATTGATCATGATGACTCATCTTTTCAGTATAGCAGGTCTGCGCAAATTTTAGTGGGGACTTTGTTTTTGTTGCCTACTGCCTATATATTCTTTTCCCATGTATAATGCAAAGTCTCTTTTCATATATACACCGTTTTGTTAACTGTGCCAAGCATCCAGTTACATTATCGATCTCTTTTCAATGTATATTACTCCTTTTACTAATATGATTATGCAGATGACAGCTCAGACAGCATGGAGCAGCTCTGCGTCTCTCAACATTATTTGACAGGTAAACCATGAAGCCATGGAACAAAATAGTTGTTCTCACTCAGTAAGAAGGTATTCATATGACTTGCAGAGCTTTTTTTTCCTTTTAATCAGATTCGGTCACCATTCTAAGCAATATCAGTATAATTACTATGCCAAATATGCAAGGCCAACTCAACTGGTCTTCTTCATAATGCATACTCATCATTAGTTACTCATCAACATTATTAAGAATGCCAGTATATATCGTTAGCCATGCATAGACATTTTCATTATCATTCCCTTTAACATTAAATTAATTAGCTACTACGATTAGTCATGACTCATCATCCTTTCTAGCATTTTCATTATTATTAGTTAGCCATAATTAGTTGGACTATTTCCATTCATCATAGCATTTTCATTACCTTTAGTCTCATTATCCATAATTACTTACTTTCATCATTTAATTTATCCCATCACCAGACTTTTATTGTTCTAATTCATTTTATTTCAATTCAAGGATAATTATAACGACAATGAGCATTACTCTTCTTTTCATTGAACCCTTATACAAGGAAGAAACCACTTTTCCCTACAAAAGCATCATCTCATCTATAAATATATAAACCTTTGAATAAAGAGTACTAGGACTAAAGATTGTTGCGGGAGCAGAAGAGTCTGGGTCAAATAGGACTAAAAAGAATATTGTATATAAGGAAGTATTTAGAAATTTAGATGTGTAAGCAAACATATGACAGCTCAAATGTCAAGTAGTTGCACTGTCATTTTAAGTGTAGGAAAGAGTACTGGGACGACGTTTTGACTATAACATGCTTCATCTGTGCATGCAACTTACTATATATGGATTACTATGGATCAGTGTGGACTTATTATATTCATTAATTATTTAACTCTCCTCCGTCCCTTCCCTCTATTGAAAGGCCAATTTCAATGGATGGCGCTGATTTATCATGTATATATTGGAAAATTAAAATACAAATATTTGTTTTTGTATACATAACTAAATGACAACGATGATAGAAAAAAATAGTGGCATTGTGTAAAATATTAGGACACGAGAGAATCGACATTATATTGATATGTACATCATGTTTTGATTAGATTTTAAGGAGCCTATATACTGATGTATAGGTCAGATACCAAGATTTCAGTTAACCCTGAGAATACTCATTCACATGGTGATTAATCAAACCATTCATAGAATTCTTATCTATGGTCCATATTTCTTTAATTTAATGTGAAATTTGTCACGTACTACTTATACTGATACTTGCAGTCCTACATAATTTACTCTCTAAACTATCCTTTATTTCCTACGAATTGATATATGAACTTTAAACTACAATAGAACATATTATTTGAGTAAGCTAGCTATTACCGATGATATTATATTGATTTAGAAACCAAATATAGCTAGCATCTGCATCATGTGTGTTGTGTTAACTATGAACAAATAATTGCTAAATAAACTATAATATTATCCTATTTCATTACATACTTGTTTTCATTAACCATTCAAAAATTAAAATAGTCATTGATCAAGTAACGTTACGACAGGGTACCTCTTATTCTTAATATAAGATCTTGTTTGTATCTTATATTAAAGACGTGAGGTAATATTAAATAAGTGAGTTAGTATACTAAATATGTTGAAACTCATAATATATTCCCTCCACTCCATCATGCTATAGGGCTCCTTCTAAGAATGAACCGATGGTCATAAATATAAGTCACTTAATAGGTCATGAATTAACCTTTTTTTTTTTCAAATATTACCCTATTATAATTTACTAGGAAGAAACTTGAAGTTTAATTTAATGATTCTCTATCCTATTAATCAGGGTAAAGTTAACCCTTTTTTTTTCAACCTAGGATAAAATTAACGAGTCAATCACTTCTTTATTTTGTTCAAAAAAAATCACTTCTTTATTATTTTAGTGAGGTGGTTAAATGTGATTTACAATAAAAGCTTGGAGAGTATACGATGAATAGGCGGAGGCCTATGGAGGAAGAGAAAAGAAGATGTGGGAGCGGGTGCGTACTGAGCAGCCACAGATGAATATGATCAATGAAAATGATAAATCAATAATGATGAGAAGAATATTACTGTAGAAGGGCATGATTGGAAACCAAAAAGTTGGGGGGGGGGGGGGAGAAGGAAAAGGAAAGATGAGAAAATGGTGGTGTCTCAGTCTGATTCACAGAAAGGTGAGCAATTGAGGTTCGAAGCAGCTTCTTATCTTTGTTTGTTTCCCATTCTTTTTAACCAATTTTGTATGATTGTATCATCCCCCTCTATTAATTATTACTCTCTCTGTTCTAATTATAAGATAAAATTGACTTTTTTAGAGACATTAAGGAAGCAAATTAAATTATTTTAGAGTATTTTTATTTTTATTTTTTTCTCCAAACTAATTAATTTGACTAATAAACTAATATATAATCTAAGGATACTAAAAATATAAACACTCTAAAGTAATTTAATTGGCTTTCTTAACTGCTAAAAAAAATCAAATTTATTTTATAATTAGGACTGGAAGGAGGTAGTATCAACTTTTTTTTTTTTGAGGCAAAATATTAATTATTATCACTAGGGACCCCCCCATGATTAACGCACAGGCCCCTTCAATATTTAGTATTTACTCCTGCGTACCGCGTCCTTAATTACCCGCCTTCACGTGGCCTGCATAATCCCATTTCTCTCAGCCCTATATATTTGTTCTTAATTACTCCTTCATTACAATTATATTATCATATCGCGGCTGCATCAACTAATAAATAATAATCTCTGTTTTTTAACATTCATATGATCAAGTTTGAACCATCCAAATTTAGTTAGACGTACGGTTTGTCATTACAGTTGCTCCTTTACTTACTGCACAACTAGTAATCAAGATTCATTGTATAACTATATATATATATATATATTAATTTGCCATTTGTATAACTATATTATTTATTATTTAGAAAAAATTAATTATTTAATGCTTTAACTTTGAACCAAGGCGCAACTCAATCCCTCAAGTTTAACTTGTCGTGACTCAGTTCCTGAAGTTTGTCCATTTAATAATTTAATCTTATGGTATATTTGGATGGAGAGAAAATACAGTGAGAGAATACTAGGAAGGAAAAATTCTCAAAATAGTAAAAAAAAAAATTACTATTTTTGGAAATTTTCTCTCATAATATCCTTTCCCCCTAATTTTCTCTCTATGCAAAAACATAGGGTAGATGTATGTTTTGTCCAAAAAATCCTACATGTATGCTGACTAGGATGCCATGAGGACAATATTAATTTCTGTTAAATGGCACATAAGCACAGAAAGACATACTCCTTCTGGTCTTATTTATAAGTAACTTTCTCGTTGATTGTGTAAAATGAACTGGTGATTAAAAGCAATATATGTATAAAAAATGTTATGTTTTTTTCCATATATACCCCTATTTATTAAAAGAGCATTAGAGAGAGAATTAATGTATAAAATGTATGATAGATAGTAAAATATATATTTTCCCAATGCTTTGTTGACCTCTCTCTCTCTCTCTCTCCTGAATATAACTCTTGGTGTATGTGATAATTCATTATAGATTATGTATTTAATAAGGGTAAAATAGACAAAAGAAGCTTACATTTGCAGACACAAAGTGAAAGTTACTTATAAAAAAGATCAGCCCATGAGAGATAAAGTCACTTATATACAGGATCGGAGGGAGTAATTATTAAATGGACAAACTTTAGGGATTGAGTCACGACTAGAGATGGAAATAGGCCAGGCCTTTGGGCCTAACCTACATAAAGTCTAACCACTAGTGTGTGTTTGGCAAGCACCAAAACTATGGTTTCAAACCATGGTTTGTGCAACCCGAGACAAAACTCCTCTCACACACTTACCTCGTAAATCGTAAAAGCTATTAAAAAAAGATAATCCAAACACACACCTAGTCTATTTAGTAAATAGGCTAAGCTCAAACTCAAGCCTATTTAAATAAATAAGCTAAGCCTATTTTCATAAGACCTAGCCTACATGCTTGACCTATTTAACTTTTTTAATTTATACTATAATATAAGAATATATAATTTCATCTAAATAATTGTATAAATTATTTATAAATTTACTAACTTAACCTTAATTCTAAGTTTCACATCTCATGGGTTATTACTCTTAACCATTACTTTTGCATCAATCATTAACCCCCACCTCTCTTCTCTCCGATCGCTCGAGATGACAATGCTAACTCACTCCCTCTCCCTTGATTTGTGTTGTCCACTAACGCATAATAATTTAGTGTGTTCGTGTGTCTCTGAAACCATGGTTTCAGAAGTATTTTTCCGTAAATCGAGACAAAACTCCTCTCACGTACTTACCTCGTAAATAGTAAAAACTATTCTCCAAAAGCTAATCCAAACACACACTTATATTAGTTTATTTTAGTGTCAAATGAAATATTATAATCTTAGTAGGAAGTGTTTGTCCTCATTTATGTGAAAACAATAAAAGAGATAAAATTTAGTTTTACATGTTACTTGTTATGCTTAGTCAATTTTAGAAAATATATCTTATTAGTCAGCAGACATTAGCTTTTCTTATTCCTATTTGCTCAAACAATTATTGTCACTATAGATTCTTTTCTTTTCCTTACTAATCCTTTTTGTTGCAATGAGAATGGATGTTAAGCTTTTAAGACATAATATGTAATATTTTAAATAAGCGTGAAGGTGGTTATATATGAATTTAGATGCATAAGTTTTAAAAGCTATTTAAAGGCTGATATTTTAAGTAGCTTTTAAACAAGTTTCAGGCTTTATCAGACTTTTTGAAGGCCCAGGCTCAGGTATAAAAAAAAACCTACATACAAGCTTATGCCCTAAATTTCTGTTACAAGCCTAAGCCTATTTAGGTAAAGCCTAACCTAACCTATTTCCACTTTTAATCACGACGAGTTAAACTTGAGAAACTGAATCACAACTTAGTTCAACACTAAAGAACTAAATAATTAATTTTTCCTATTATTTATGGGCCGTATCCTTTGTATGTTTTTATATTTTATATTCATATATGGTCCTTAATAGTCCCTCCAGCCTAAATATAGAAAAAAAAACCAGTTACCTAATTCATTTACATTATAGAAATTATATAAGCTAATTATTTCTGATGTATTGAACACCTTGAAATATTTTTTAAAGTGCCTTTTATGTGCCAAATTGTCCAATAAAAGTACTTCAAGGTGAGGGATGCACCTGAAAAAATATTTTAAGATACTGAATGCACCATAAATTGTTTTAAGACACTAGATGCACTTGAAAAAAATATTTTAGGGTGTTGGTTACACCTTAACTTTTTTATTTTATCTTTTACTAAGCATGGGTGTCTTCCTATTGAAAACAATCATATTTGAGGTACTTTTGGACACAAAAAATGGATACTTCTCTCAACAAAAATTCAAACTTTGGCCCTTTGCTAGAAACTTAAATTATGATATGAGTTAAAAAAAGAGCGGATATATAAGTAACTAATTAATTTTTGTTTTGTTATCAATTAATCTTGATTAAACAAGGAGAATTATTGTCCTGTAATGAACTAGGAGACTAGTCAAATATGAAATATTAATTGAGCCTATGATTAATTAGATAAAATATAGCGGTAGATGATCGTCATGATGACAGAAAACAAGCAATATAATCAAGCGAGTGTGGACGTGGGGCTCCGTTGTGTTTAGTAGTTGACGACCCAATCAAAAGAAGTCAATCAAAAAAAGTGACAGGTGTCGGCCATGCCTATCCGAACTGAAGGAGTTCATGTGGCTGATGTATAATCCAACATTTTGTTTTGTTGTGTGTTTTTTATATTCCTCGATTATTGTTAATATAGTCATGTTGTCGGCTCCAATCTCGTTCCATTAATTAATCATTTGATTCATAATAACAATGTTTTAAGACTCGGGTTGGACCGAACAGTTCGGACCGGAGAGTCTCAGTTCATTTTAGATTATCAAGCCGTTTTAGGAAATGAGTCGCATTTAGTCGCCTCAGACTGCATGTTGAGTTGCAACTTATAATTAAACTGACACTCGGAACTGCTAGAGAAAAATCAGACGTCTGATCAGAAAAAACAACATGAAGAAAGAAAGAGGAGAAGAGGCTCAAAGGTGATAGAAGGCAAAAGATTATCATAAAAGGAAGCCAATAAATCATTTCTCATTTTGTGTCCTCCAACCAATTGAAGAAATATCCATGAGAGGTGATAGACTAAAGGCAGAGAAGGCATTTCTTCCATCAAATAAGATCGTCAGAGATCCAGAGAAAAGAGATTAATTTGAAAAGATGAAAGCAAAAGAAAAAAGTAAAGAGGCGTCCTATACAGAGGTAAAGGCGTGAAAGAATGGCTCTGAATGTGTCTAACAAGAACAACTGTGGCTGAACTCCTCCTTTTCATTTTTTTGTTATTTATTTTTTCAACTTTCAATGCCTTGAAAGTTGTAGAATCAGCGGATATATGGATGTGGGGCATAATTTTATTGTGCAAGAAGTACTAACCTCATATGTTTATGTTATTATTGTTTAGCATATTTTACGTATATAAAATTATTGATTACCAAATTTATTATTTGTTTAAATTAAAATTTCCTTTGTCATCATCTATCTTCAAAGTATATTCATCACAATGATATACTTAACTACTTATATTAACATGTTATTATATTTACGTATATAGAATTATAGATTATAAAATTTATTATTTATTTAAATTAAAATTTCCTTTGTCATCATCTATCTTCAAATTATATTTTTCATAATGATATACTTAACAACTTATATTAACATGTTATTATATGTGTGTGTATATGTAGTTAACTTTTTTATTAAATTTTTATTTAATTATTATGTCCTCGGTCCAACCAAACGGCTTAACCGATCCAACCGTTTGGACAGTGACTCACTACCTTTCCGCTTTAACGTCCGATCCGACTTTTAAAACATTATATAATAATCATCACACAAAAGAATAGCATCACTAACCATTTATTACTACTACTACTACTGATTATATATACACGGTTCATCACAATTCTCTGTTGGTCGCCGGCTTCTTAATTCAAATCCATTGCTTCTCTGCGGCAGCAATGGGTGTTTATATGCAGACATATATCTTTTAAAAGCAACATCGCTAAAAGAAAATAGCTTTATTTTTTATAAGAGGGTCAATTTTGTTAATCATAAAAAAAGGATTACAATCCATCACTGATATAATAATATCCAAAAGCAAAAGCTAATATTTGAGGACGAATATTCCTTCAATTCAATGTTTTTTACTTTTTTTTTTTTTTTTGGTGGGGGATGTTGCATCTTTAGTTATCCTCTGTGCGATCTGTTGGAATCCCATGTAGTGAGTAAGTCAAAGATATCAGATAAGTAGGATTACACCCATGTCACCATCAAACCCTGTTAATTCCCCCATATAAAGGTGAAATTCAGTACTTTAACGAATCTTCATCATTAACATATCCTCATTTTTTGGCCAGACAAAGAAACATTATCATTTCAAGTCCAAAACTTGAGTTTCTCACTGGCCATGCAATTCAAATGAGACACATTGTGTGCACAACTCACAGATAATGTAATTTATTGCCATTTTTATATTATACGGAGAAGATCATAGATTTGACATCATCTCCTTTTCTAGATACAATGAAGCCATCCCTCAACAACAAAAACAAAAACAAAACTTCAATCCCACGAGCTAACCGTGATTTTCACATTTAATGGGTTTTATTTGGCATCCTTTTGTGTGATTTTCGCTATATAATTTGAAAATTGGAATTGAATCTATTTCTCTTTTTATGATGTCTAAAAGTGAGTGAACTTGAGTCGATGTGAGATATCTCGCACTAGTTAAAATTTTACCTAATATGTAATAGATATACAATAAAGTGAAAAAAAACTCATAATTTGAGTCAACATTTTAAATTAAAATTTGTCATCCTCTACTACTTAATGCCCATTTGTTCTCTTTCCTTTTTACACCTCACTCTCAATTCCTAACACATCAATTGTTCAATACTAGCAAGAAGCATGCAGGAGAGATGGCAAAAAAAATTATCTCAGGCTTAAAGTTCTTTAATTGTAATCTTATAAATAAAATTTCATTAAAGTTCGCGCTCATCTCATTCTCCCAAGAAAAATTTGTTTTGTCTCGATCTGTTTAATATACAAATTGAACTCAAATACCTTGATAATTTATAAGATTTGTTTACAAAGATTCATTCATTTCATTTATTTATCACAACTCACAAGGATGTATCTCAACCCATAGGCAACGAGGCGTTCTTCTTTTACCACAGGTCAGTATTTTATTGGTAGTTATATTTAATAATATGTAAATATATTTGATAATCATTCAAGCGGGGATAGCTCAGTTGGGAGAGCGTCAGACTGAAGATCTGAAGGTCGCGTGTTCGATCCACGCTCACCGCAAATCGATTTTTGTTTTTGTCTTAATTCAACGATCCCACATACGCCGATGATATGATCTTCAACGAACGAACTAGATTGAGCTGCTTCAAAACGATGCCGTTTATAAAAAATGCGCGGCAGATGCTTATCAAGACAGATGCAGGGAATCGGGTGGGTGATGAAAATATTCTACCTCAACCATTTTCGATATAGCAGTATTTTGTTGTCATATAAAACGTGGTCTATGTAAAGTATCTTAATTTTCTTCAAAAATTAAGATACTCTGTAACCTAGTAATCAGATTGAAGGTATAATGTCAAGAGACTACTCAAAGTAGCGACTTCAATCGTTTGTTTTTTTTTTTTTTTTGATACATAGATGGCCAAGTTGTCTTGGAGAGTTCATACAATCAAAAATCATTACACATCAAAAGAGTGAGTATAATCATTCCTCATGATAGGAATACAACCAGAATGGGGAACCGGTAAGATGACCAATCGTTGAGCTAAGTTGTGAGCATCCCTCGCCAAGTAATCTGCATACCGGATCGTCTCCCTTGGTGCATAGCGAAGTTCAACGTCCCATTCCGAGTAAAGCAAATCTCGAATCATATTGATCTCAAATCGGAGTGGAAGATGTAAACCCGTATCCTGCATAACCAGATGGTATGTTTAGAGAGAGTCTGTGTAAGCAACAACCTTCTGAAATCCATACTGTTTGCATAGTTGTAGACCTTGGGATAAGGCCAGGAGCTTAGCAGTAGTCGGCGGAACAAATCCAAGTCTACCCTGGAAACCAAGAACCCATCTGCCTCTATGATCACGAACAAGACCTCCGCATGCTGCATTGCGGTGAATATCAACTGATCCATCTGTATCTAGACGAACGTATCCTTCATGTGGCAATCTCCAGTAATGATCCTCCTCAGCATTGTAGCAGAAGATCTGATGCTTCAAGGTGTCGGAGACCGTAGACTCCATGATTTGGTACAAGCCACCATGAACGAGTTCATTCGGTAGAGCGCGAACTCCTTCCATGACGCCCCTGCACCTGTTTTTCCATAAAAGCCAACAGATGATACTAAATATCCGGACCCATGGCCAGCGATGAAAACAAAGCTTCCCCGGGGAGAGCGATAAGTTGTCCTTGAGCCAAGCCTGCAAATTAGATCGAAAAAAACTAAACTGAGAGTTAGGAGCAATAAAATGTAACCACACTGATCTCGCAATCTCACAGTCACGGAGAATGTGTATAATGGTTTCTGGCTGATGACACTGAAAAGGACACTCCTCACTGACCGATAAACCTCTCATAGCTCTGAGTGAGTTAGTAGGCAGCCTCTCATGAATAACTTGCCAGAAGAACATCTTCACTTTCTCCGGAACAGGGAGTTTCCACACTTTCTTCCACAGGGCCGAGCCATTCATATCCCGCTGGGTAGAGATGAATTTATAAGCCGCACGAACACTGAATTTTCCATCCGAAGCACTTCTCCAGCAAAACGGATCGTCTCCAGGTTCACATAGAGGGGGAATCCTGATTAGAATATTAATCACCCAGTCGGGGAGAAACTCCCTCCAATGTGAAATGTTCCATTCTCCATTTAGTAGTAGAAAATCCTTTACTTTTGCACATGGGTTTAAGGAGTGAAGATTATGATCAACAAACTGAATCAGAGGCTCAGTAAAAGGAGTCCATAAATCCCACCAGACGTTGGTTGTAGTTCCACTTCGCAAATTTCTACCAATTCCACTATAAAAAATGTCCCAAACAGTAGCAATACTACGCCAAACGGTAGACGAGTTGATCTTTTTGCACACCATGGGGTAATCGCTATCACCGCACCCATACTTCCCTTTTAAACAACGGACCCAAAGGGCCTCTGGCTGAGTTAAGAGACCCCAACAGAGTTTCATAATGAAAGCAATATTTTGTTTCTTAAGATCTCGAATACCCAGTCCACCTTCTTCTTTAGATTGCTTAATTTGGTCCCAAGAGATCAGATGCATTTTGTGCCCTTGGTGACCCTGATTCCAGATGAAGTTACGGCTAACCTTCTCCAACTCCTCCAAGGTGCCTTTGGGGAGCAACATCGTTTGCATGTGATAGCTCGGCAGAGCTGATAAGACCGCCTTAACTAAGACTGTTCTGCCTGCAATGTTCAGATATCTTCCCTTCCAGCCCGTCAATCTCTTTTTTGCTCGCTGAACGATGGGAAGATAAACAGCTTTAGTAACCCTACTATGAAGCAGAGGTATACCAAGATATTTGCCAAGATCACCTGTGATCCCTATTCCCAAGGAATGACTTAGTTCTAGCGCCCTATTAAAATGAACATTGCCGGAAAAGAATGCCTTAGACTTATTCAGATTGATTCGATGTCCAGAGACTTGACAAAAGGCTAGCATAGTATCCCGCATGAGGTCAATCTGAGCTGTAGTAGCCTCCCCAAACAGTATAAGATCATCTGCGAAAAAGAGGTGAGAGATTGGAGGAGTATGATTATTGAATCGAAGACCCTTCCAGTGACTGTCCCTGACTTCCTGGTTGATCAGTTGACTAAGCCGCTCTATACAAAGCATAAATAAATAAGGACTAAGGGGGTCACCCTGACGAACTCCCCTAGTAGGGTTGAACTCAGGCGACTCAGACCCATTCCAGAGAATCTTCATGGACACCAAGGAGGTACATGCCATGATGAGCTGAACCAATTCATCACGTAGCCCAACACAAACAAGGGTGGACTGCAGAAACTTCCAATCGAGGCGATCATAAGCTCTCTCCATGTCAACTTTGATTGCCACAACTCCTCTCTTCTGTCGCCTGCTTCTTATAGTATGGATAGCTTCTTGCGCAATGATAACATTATCACTACTCTGGCGCCCTGCTATGAAACCACATTGTTGGGGTTGCACCAAGTATTGCATCGCCTTCTTCATTCTCTCAGCAATAATTTTAGTAATGAGTTTAAAAATGACATTACAGAGAGAGATAGGTCGAAAATCTTTCAAAGTCGTGGGGTAATCAACTTTGGGAATAAGGACAATGTTAGTATGGTTGATGTCCTTAACCTTCTCAGGTTGATGCCAAATTTCTCTAACCAGAGTACACACCTTATCTCCAATGTGGGCCCATTGGGTGTGGAAGAAGTGTGCTTGAAGGCCATCAGGACCAGGAGCTTTAAACGCACCCATAAGAAAAGCAGCGTTTTTTATCCCAACATCCTCCACTTCTTTGTGAATTTGGGTGTCATCATTTGGGTGTAAGGGGGGGAAGTTGGCATACCACTGTGTGGAGTCAGGTACCTGGCAATCCTTAGTGTACAGGGCAGTAAAAAACTTGGCAGCCATATCTCTCAATATGTGTGAATCAGTAATCAAATTTCCTTCGTCATCTTGGAGAGCTTCAATACGCTATTTTTTCCGTTTAATCACCGCGGATGTGTGGAAGAATTTGGTATTCTTGTCTCCCCAAGAAAGCCACTTACACCGGGATTTCTGGTACCAAAGCAGCTCCTCCTGGGCACACAATTTGCTATATTCTTGCCAGAGCTGTTTTTCAAGTTTAAAAAGGCCGTTAGACGAGTTATTTTGTCTAGCTCTATCTATGCCTTCTAACCGGTGAAGAAGATGTCTTTTTCTTTTAGGGAGACTACCAAGTACATTGGAATTCCACTTAACAGTTTCATCCTCAAAGATCAGTCTACCCTGTTGCCAAGTTTTATTCTCCCAGGATTTGCAAACCACATCAGAAAAGCTATTTTCCGAGGCCCAGACAGGATGGTAACTAAACCGTCGCTTGGTGCTCTGGTTTGGAAAATTATCTCCAGTGGATACAATCACAAGCCTATGGTCAGATTTGTACCGAAGTTGATGAAAGACCTTACCCCTCAGATGATTAAGCTCCCACTCCAGGTTGCCAAACACCCAATCCAGTCTTTCTTTTACCCCCTGTTTCTCCCATGTAAAACGGTCTCCAGTAGTAGATATTTCCAGCAAATCCAAACTATGAATACAATTAGAAAATTGTGTCATAGCCCGAAGAGACGGAGCAGACCCTCCTACCTTGTCCGCAGGAGTCAAAAAAGTATTAAAATCCCCAATAATCATCCATGCTCCATCCACAGTTTGACCAAGTTCACCCAAGGAACACCACAGATTTTCTCTTTTACTTATCCCTGGTTCCCCATAAAAAAAAGTAACAAAAAAGGAATCTACAGTTCGTTTATCAGACACCTTACAGTGAACCAGTTGGGTGGTAGAGTATAGGTACTCAATTTGAGTGTTAATGTCATCCCCTAAAATCCAAATGCCACCTGCAAAACCAGTGGCCTCTAACCTAATCCAATTGTTAAAACCCAATTTACGGGTAACAATATCCGCCCTTTGACTACTAATGCGGGTCTCAATCAAGGCTAAAACATCAATATTATTAGAATGAACTAAATCTTTGATGATGCGGGGGAAATTCCTGCCCCCCGCACCTCTGCAATTCCAAGAGGCAATTATCATGGAAATAATTAAATTAGAAAGGAGGAGGAGGAACTTACTAGCTGCCAATGCCTCCGTCAATTCTTGTTAGCTGCTCTACCAAACCCTGTTGGTTATCCACTTCAAGTGCTGCTTCCATAAAATCATCTCCAATGTCATCCTCCAAGGAATTGGACAATACATGTATGGGAGGTGTATTTAAAGCAATACCCATGCTTTGCTCACACTTTTCTTTAATAAAGGCATCATTTAACTTTATATCTTTTCTTTGAGGGCCCTCTGATGCTTCTAATGGTTGGGAGTCAGACCCTTGGTGGCGCATGATTGCTAAATTGGAGGTGGGAGTAATTTGGTTTAAAGATCCACCCACAATAACATGCTCTCTGCGGCCCACATTGTTTTTGGGAAGCCCATTTCGATTTTTCCTCACATCCTGGCCCATTACAAGCTTGTCTTTATGTACTTGGGCCTTGCCCCCATGTCCTGGCCCATTATTCAAAGAGGGGCCCACTCCACTTTGTTTAGTATTCTTTCCTTTGCCTTTTTCTCTTCCCACGTGGGGCTGCCCCTCACTCCCTCTTCTAAATTCTGAAGTGCATCGGTTTTGGAGGCCTTCTCCCACGTCATCATCATCTTCATTTCCCAACTGCTGCGCTGCGTTGTGGTGTCCCATCACCATACCTTCATCCTGCTCGAGGTCGGCGAGGACGCTGAAACGTGATGTGGCTCTGTGCGTTGCCGGATCGCCGGCGTTCCTTGGCGCAGAACTCGTCTCCGGCGCGGCGTTCCTTGGTGCGGCGTTCCTTGGTGCAGCGCTCCTCTCCGGCGCGACGTGCTTCTCGAATCTTCCATTGCTCCGTCTGCTTGTCACCGTCACCCACTGTGACTTCTTCTCTGGGAAGTATGCTCGACGGTTGCTCCCCACCAACATCCAATCTCCAAAGACTTCATCTGGCCTAGGTTTATTTGGTTGTGGCGTGGGTTGGTTCTTTGTGGACTCACCAGATTGACTGTGCTCGGGAATAGAAGGCCCATTTTCCTTGTAAGTCGAAGAACACTGATCTTTGCGGTGACCATAACGACCACAAGAGAAACAGATAAGTCCCAACCCCTCATATTCCACTTGGTAGACCGAATGAGTAGCTATTATTCTTGATACAAGTTTCTTTTGGAGATTAAGTTCCACACAAATCCTTGCATATTTACCTCTCTCAATTTTCGCAGCCTCAGAAGTGGTGGCAGATGGGGTAAGCATATCCACTTTGATTGTTCTTCCAATGTAGTTGCCCAATCTGGTAATGAATTCCTTGTTGTAGCATTGCATTGGGATATTGGGTACTCTAACCCAAGTAATTATTCGACCAAGCTGGTTGGTGTATGGGTCAAAATGGGGGGACTATTTTTGCACCAAAATAGCATGTTGTTGCACCACCCATGGTCCTCCATACAATATCTGTTGATAGAGCTGACCCCATCCCTCTCTCTGTAGGAACCGAACCAGAAAATAATTATTAGGCATATCCATAAGGTCAAAGTGAGGAGTACGCCATATCCGTGTGAGGTGCGCTTTCAAAGTGTAGACATTGTATTTTTTCCCCAAGACAGTCAGAATCAATGCAGCGTTCCAGGGGCGACACCATTGATTATATTCCTCGGCTGTAACAGGGACAACCGGATGGAGCTGCATGAGAGCCTTGACTTCCTCAGAAAGCTCTGGTAATTCCCATTCCATATTTATAGTGTCAGACAAAAGGTCTTCTTCTTCTAAACAATCACTTCCATTAGCAATACCATTAAAACCCAGAAGAGAATCCTTGTAAGAAATGGAAGTAGCCTGAGATATCTGTCCAATGGGACTTTCATACTCCATGGAGACATCAGCTACTGGCGGAGGTTCCGTAGGCGTATCAGTGTCCATAGTAATGTGAGACGAATTGTTTCTTGTTTTTTTATTGCTACCACTGGCTTGGATATCGGAGGGCCGATCCGGCGGAATATTCCGGTGGTCACCCATGTTGAACAAAGGAAGGGAGGTCGTAGACACACTATTCAAAAGAGAGCAAACTGTTCACCAAACTCAGAGCTATTTTTTTTTTCGTTTCAATCGTTTGTTTTGAAGACTAGTAATATTAATCCGCAATCCAACTGAAATTCTCTGTTTAACTTCTGATACTAACAACTAGAGCTAGCCACTCACAGGACATAAACAATTTAAAAATAAGGATTCTTTTACCTCAAGAAGATACCAATGCTTGTTATCTTCGGGACAGTGATTTACATATATCATAGACAACAGCATATACACAAGACCCTAGACTACTCAATACACTATATATGGGTCCTATAAGCCTACGACTGCGCACAACCTATAATAAACCCACCATGTAAATAAACAACTGCTACATTTACAATTTATTTTCCTTCATCAACTTGTCACCAAACATATTTTCATCTCATTATAAGGAAGAGAGAGCTCCTGAAAAGGGAGGACTCAGTCCATGAAACTACTCCTTTTCCCTTTTTTCGCCTTCAGATATGTTGTACTTGAGCAAAGAGAATTTACAGTGTGTATGCTATAGCCCTCTTGAGCCTATCTTGCCCCACCATCTTTGACAACTAATTTCGGCTTCTGGACTCCCCCTCTTAGAAAGCTTTGCTTTTGTTTCCCGTAATCGTCCCTTGTATTCTTTCTTCCATCCCTCAAATCGGTGTTTAAGCTGCCGGAGTTCTTCGTTGGGATTCATGTGAGCAGGCTGCCCTGATCTAACCGCAAGTAGAGCTCTAGCATCATCATCAAAAGTCTGCTTCCGCTGCTCAAATTCTTTCATCAGATTGCTGACTGCATTGAAAGTATCATTAGCCTCTCTCATTGCTCCCTTCTCATAAGGAGTGCTGGGAAATTTGATGGGTGTGTTGCCCGTGGGTGTTCTGGATTCCATGGAAGTGGCATCTTCTGAGTCATAGAAGCAAGGTGACACAGCATCGTATCTTCCAGGTTGATCAGTAGAATTCTCAGCAGCAAGGCTCCTTCTAGCAACTGAAAGACTCTTCTGCGTTGAAATTTCAATCGGCATAAAACACCTTGGCATCTGAATTCTTCTCAAACTTAAAGCAGTTGAAAAAAATAAATAAATTAAGCAGCAGAAACTGCTTTCTCAGTATTAGCTCTTTCTTTTTTATATAACCAATCATCTCATAATAAACCAATTCATTGTTAAACACTTCCGTTGTGCAGCCGTCTTTACAATGACAGCGACAAATGTGCAATTTTATTAAGTGATACATCTGAATGGTGAAAGAGAATCGTCATCACAGGTAAAGTTTTCACAGCAATATGAACTAGTTAAAAATCCGGTTTGATCAGATCAAACAAGTGCGCATCCATTTAGACCACAGTATCATTATCATAGGCAGGTACGCCAAAAATTGAAGACTTGCATAAACTGTAAACTTACTTGCAAAGATGCCATCTGTTTTTGCCACATCTGTTCCATTGATTTCATCTTCATCTCATACTCAATCCACCTTGTCTCGAATCGTTTTAGTTGTTCCCTCAATGCAGTATTTTCCTCTTCCTTTTGCTTCAGAGTTGCTTCAGCTTTGACAACCCGGTTCCGGAGTTCTGCCAAAGTTGATGGCAGATTTTGAATCTGCTCTTTGGACAAATCCTGCCAAACCAATACGAAGACCTTTTATCATCTTGACGGTCCACAGCTATTTGTAAATCATCAAACAGGATATACGATGTACATAATCAAGATTCTTGAGGGGCCAATGCCAAAGACATGATTACATGAATCTTTTGATTCTGTCCAAGAAAAAAAGTGAGATAGGCTTGCAAAGGAGTCATAAATTTGGACCTCGGCTTCACTGAAATAGAATTTAGTCACGTTTCAGCTCTAACATGGTCTCAATGACCAGTATAATGGCCACAAAATGAAGACAAAAGAATATTAGTTAGAAATCTTGCAGTTGACTAGAACAATCAAGGGACTCTAGGTCTTTTTGCATATGAAACACCTGGACACTCGTGGAATAAGCTGAAGCTCACATGGATCACATTTGTATTTGTTTATATAAATTGGCACACTTTAAGGCGGATAGGAGAAACAAGGAGATGGAATTACATAGAAGGGGGAAAAACCGGGAGTTTAGTGCATTTTCATAAAAATTAAACATGCTGGACAAAGTACCTTCATTTCTGACATCTTAGAACGTGACTTTTGCTTATTGTTAGCTTTCTTCAACTTATGAATGATACTACTAGCGCGTCTTCGAACCAGCCACCCACGGATTACTGCATGAAAACAAAAGAACTAATCGGAAAACCATACGCAACCCACCTCCCAATCGTACTTGACAATAGTCTCAACTACACTAACCACATTGTAAACGTGTGATTGCCTGGGTCTGCTGAAGCTTGTCAGAAGCAATAGATGCGGCAGACTTCATCTCATGATATGTCTTTCTTGCAATCTCTCCGCGAACAACTGCAATGTAACGGAATCAGCTATTACAAAGTATAAACAAGACTGTGGAAAATACTAAAACGAAAGCGGCAAGAATTTGAGCCATTGATTCAGGCATCAAAAGTTTTGAAAGAATAACTAAGGTCTTCTAAAACAAAAGCTATAAGAAAGGAAACAAAACTGCAAAGAAGTTTATTTTTTCTTTTTTTGGCTACATGTCATTTCTCTTTTAATGAAAATATTTCCCTTGAACCAGTAGTACAAAAATGAGGAAAACATCAACCCAAAAATCAGCACAATAAATTTGATCAAAATGAACGCATATTAATAAAAACAGAGACTTTTATTACATGATTGTAAAGCTATTGCTCCATTCCTGAGGGCGCAAAAGTTTCGGCGAGCTTGATGACCACGTAAACATTTTTGAACCCCAAGTATTCCCAGTATAACATGGTTCCTCCTATCCTCAAGGACGCCAAGCTACAAAGCCAACAAGTACATACAAGAATACATGATTCAGGAAAAGTTTATAGATAGAAAAAGAACAAAGTAGGTCTTCCAACGCCACATATAATAATTGGATGTACCTGCCCTGTTCGGAGGTACAGTTTTGTGTAGCCGACTTGGTACATTTCAGGAGGGATATTAAACTGTTGTAAAACAGAAACTGAGATGCTTAATGGATCCTGAGATACGCTGGCCTCAGAAAGCAAAAACCCATACCTGCACACGTTCAGGAATGTAAATTCCCGTCATTCTATATACTCTAAAGTACTTAAGGAGGTTTATCCGATACCTTCTGGCAAACTCTTGATGCATCATTCGAGTGGGATATCCAGCCCTTGAAATTCGAACAACCTCCAAAACTCCACAACACCTGAGCTGTTGTAAGACAAGGTCCTCATCATATATTCCAGCAAAGTGCTTGGTATTGGGCTTTATGCAGCGAATAAAGTGTGGTGTGGTGCCCTCCAACTGATTCATCAGCTTGAATAATTGGGCCTAGTGGGAGAGGGAAAGAGAGAGATATGAACGTTATTTTATTTCCAAAAACTTGAGAGATTTTGCTTGTTTAGTTTAATACTCCTAAAATCCTTACAATAAATGTTCTTAAATGATTTGCAGGATAGACTTCACTTTTTATTGCGATCTCTCACTTTATCAAATACTAATTAACTTCTGTAATAGGTGATGACATGATAATCTCTTCAAATGTTACTGTATATAACCAGCTTGAGCAATACCACAAAATGTTACCTTGAACTTTGTCCCAACACTCTGCCTTTGTGAACCCAATGCGCCTACGTGGGAGGAATTTGACTGGTTAGAGAACAACTGCGGCAGCTGACAATTACATGATGACAGGAGTTTAATGGAATCTGGAGGCAGAGGATCTCTGTTCTTTTCTAGAAATCCAGTTGTGTCATAGGAAACCTAAGTGAGGTCCCGGCGTCAGTAAAATCACCAAAAATTAGCAAAACACTAACTTCCACGGTCCACATTCTACATATACCAACAGGCCCAGGGAAAAAAAGTAGAAAGCAAATTTCTCTCAGTGCCACTGATACAAACAAAGATCCTCAAAACTGAGCAGTAACTAACCTCCCCCGCATAATGACGAACACGAAAAGTTCTGCCTCTTTCCCCTTTGAAACAAGGATTAGCATTCAGGAGCTGTCTAAGTTTGTTGGCAAATGTTAGATCAGTAGCCCTAGGGAAATTTGATTCCTCATCCAACAGAGAGATCAGCCCCAGAGGTTTCTGCACCGTTCACAACAGATAATAATTATTACTAATAACAAACCTAAAAAGGTAAATTACAGCCAACATTGAGACCTGAACTCATAAGGCATTTTTGGGAAACAATCTAATTTCTTGATAGAATAATGTATGGAATTGAAAGTACTCAAAATCATAACAGCTGTTTTCTCCAGTAAAAATGGAAACTTCGAGTATAAAATATTTTATAAAGATTGAACGTAGAAGTACCTTCTCAAAAAGATCCAAGCACTCTTGATTGTCCTCAAATTCTACTTTTGTCCAATCAACGCCATCCGATTCATAGTCCTGAAACATAAACATGAATTGCAATTGTGCTATTATGTATTGATCAATATTAGTTAAGAATACTCCAAACCACAAGCTTCACATGCAATATAAACCTTGTTTCTCAAACAGCTAATTCACAGAAGATAAGACATTGAAATCAATTTATAACAATACAGGTGATATATTTTGATTATCACAACCCGGTATTTAAAGTTGAGGGAAAATATAGAAGTTGCAATCTCAAATAATAACACAATTACTTACATCCTGCTCAAGTTTAAACAGATGCCGATTGAAATGTTGTTGAAGCCTCTCATTTGCATAATTTATACAAAACTGTTCAAAGCTGTTTTTCTGAAATGTAAAATCCATCAGAATTTAAAATATATGCAAACAGTTTTTGAAGCATCAATAAACAGTAACACATTTATACGAATCAAATACCTGGAATGACTCAAACCCATAGATATCAAGGATACTTATGGATCTCCCAGTGCAGCGTTTACCGGCTTCAAGTGACTTGTTAATTTGTTCTACAAGCCAGTCAAACAATCTTGCGTATATGAACTTTGCCAATCCATCCCTTGTGTCAGTTGCCTGAACAATAAGAAAAAACTCATGGAATTTAGTGCATACGGGAGATGCAGAAACTAGAAGTATTGAACTGTATGAGTAATATACAGACCTGCCACAATGTCAACTTTTTGGCAATAGTATCTTTCCCAGCTTGGATTTTCCGAGTTGATAAAGTTACCATCAAATCCTGGGAACTGCAACCCATTAGCAGGGCAGCATTGGTAACGGCTGGCAAAGCAAATATATAAGCTCATGTCATATCTAAGTTGTAACTGAAAAGTCATATTTATCCTCATATGCTACATGTTTGTCACATTCAATATGAAATTATGAACCAATTCAAAAGTTCTCTCCAACATAATAAAGAATTAGATACGATGATTGAGTCTGTAAATTGGATACCTAGACTATGAATCTTACCTTCATCGTTTACAACTTCAATGTGATTTTCATTGTCAGTTACTTGGAATGATATATTTCCCAGCCACAGTATTGCAGCAATCATCTTGAAGACTTGCTCTTGATCCTCTTTGCAAATTCGAACATCATCCAGTGCTTTCTGGGGAAAAAGTATTCGACAAAAAGTGGGTAAAATGACCAGAGAGATTTTAGTTTCATATGAAGCCATAAACGAATTAAACAGGTAATGTTCACTAAATGAATTGTCAAGTGCTAAAGTTTATTGTATACCATTAGCTTATGAAAATTTTTAGCATCATCACTACCATCAATGGCCATGCAGTCACTTTGATTGAGATATTTATATTCACTAACAGCTTTAAGATTCAGTCTCTCTGCACGGAAAATAAAAGATAATTCTGTCATAAGTGAATTTATAACTTAATATAAACTAATAAAAAAATCATACAGCAAAAGTTATTTCTCATTCACATGCAAAAATTGTTGTTGAGGAATTTATATATAAGAACTATTCTGCTTTTAAACTCAAAAGTCTTTACTGATAATCAAATGATACAGAAGTCTTTACTCATCTCACAAGTCAGAAGTTGTATGACTAATTTTTGACAAATTTTCATGGCATAAACCTGACATTTAAATCAGAAATAATATAGTAGTAGGTCCCATTTATAATGGTGAAATGGGACAACAAAACAAGAATCCTCAAGCTGATAACTAGATGATCAAAACACTGAAGTTCTATCAGTAAAAAACAAAAGAACACGAGACATTGTTGTTGGGCTTGAGCCCCTGAAAAAAAAAATTCAACTGAATAATGACTACTAACTTATACGGCACAAAGTTATACCCAAGTTATTAGATTGCTTACAAATATATTACCTTTAAGATCAGGAGAAGAACCAGCACAAAGTTGATAAAAGATATGATATGACCTCTCGCCGCTGGCCAGTTGAACAACTCTTGACTGCTCAAAGCGACAAAAATATTTCAGAAGCGACCAAGGGAAAATTATGGTTTAGCATTCAAGTTCAACAAAAGCATCATTCATTACCTTTTCTAACAGAACTATTAAAGCATGTGGGATTCAGCAGATGACAGACAAAAAGCCACAAGAGGATTTCAAGTCAGTAATCACAATGAAAATAAATAGGATAGCACAAATGAATTTAAAATATTTAAATTGAACAGGCTTACAGGTTTGAATTTTGGCGCCACATATCCTCCCCAGCGTGCTGAAATGAATCTCAATCAACTTCCCCTGCACTTGGGGAAAGAAGAATTTCAATCAATTGCTCAAAATCTAAGTCTCATTCACAATGTACTGCTTAGCCTTTAAAAATTTAAATCGCAGTTTATGGACACATTTGATAGAAAACCTTATACAAGGTATTGAAATTTCAATTATAATGAAAATAACCACAAACTCACAAATCTGCTAGAGTTGTCATTCCTAGATGTTTTTGCATTCCCAAAAGCTTCTAGTATACAATTCGTCTGAAGGACTTCCTTTTCTATCCCACAACTGCTGCCACTTAGAACTGCCAAGTATTGCATGGCAAACTTTGCTGTCTCTGTCTTCCCGGATCCACTCTCGCCACTATAAACATAAGTCCAACAATCAATATTTGCAATTAAACACGTCATCATATTTTATCTCTACCATGACAGTTAAATGCTATTGACTCAGGAAAATATCTTTAGATTCATGAACAAAACAGAAACGGAGACATGGCTGACCTTATAATAATGGATTGGTTTACTTCATCTGCAAAGCATGAAAGGCAAACAAAAAACCTTTAGAAATATATCATACATTTATAGCATGCATATATCAAAGGAAGAACAAAGAGGAGGGAAAGTGATAATTACAATCACCTCTCATCATCTCATTAAAAGCCCCATCTGCTATAGCATAAACGTGAGGAATATCCGTAGTCTTCTGCCTATAAGCCGAGATATAATCATTTCCATATATCTGGATCTCTTTGAAGGGGTTGAAGGCAATTAAAACAGGTCCTGCTTTATTCTGCATGCATAAAGCACAAGTGGCATATGAGAGAAATTGGTGATAAAACAAGAAGAAGAACCAGCCAGAATAGACACGTACATATATCATGTCCTGAGAATATCTAAACCGGAGATTATGAAGAACTGAGGCCTCATTTAAGTAACTAAGCTGTATAAGATCATCCACACCCTCCAGAATATCTGGATTAGCCGGTAAAAGCTCTGATCTTGCCACTTTCATAATCTGCAGTAATAACCCAATGGCACAAACAATAATACATCACCTTGCATAAGTTGTATAAATATTTTCTTTTAAAGACACAGAAAGCTTAGAAGCTTACATCTCCATGTGAGAGCGAAACGAAAGCTTCTTCTCCTGAAGTTGATTGTATCTGCCCTAGCTCCCACTTTCCACTTGGCGGCCTACACCAAACGCGTAGTTTCTGGGAAACAATAAAAAACAGAAAGGAAAATTATCAAATGCACATGCGACCAACAATGCTATCTCTACAAAAGGATGAAAAGATAGTGAAACAACCACCATGATCATGGATAACAAAAAATACTAGATAAAAGCAGGAAATATACATCTTAGGCTCTCATGATCGAAGGTAGAATCTATAAAGAAACTCTACTTTTTTAATGAAATTTTTTATACAATCAACATCGGAGTCAGCATATACAGCTTGATTACCTACACAAAATTTGAAGGCTCTTGATTTAAAAAAAAAAAAAAAAGCAGAAAAGAAATGGAAAGCAAGTATACCGGAGAGCCAGACACTAACAATCGTTAAAATTTCATTCTTGAACTAAATGATTGCAATGTCATGCACCACAGTTCGAACGTGAAGTAAATAAATAATAACTATTACAAAATCTTTGCAGTGCCAAGTTACCTCTTTTATGTAATAAGCAACATTGTCATCAGCATCCAACTCCTGAATCTTCCCCGATGTTGCTATGGAAGCAGTAGATGCTGAAACAGGGTCCTCTGATGATGGTCGGCTCATATTCTCTTCGGAGGTCACGATATAAGGCGATTCCATGTCTTGCTTCATCTTCTTGCTTGCAAAACTTCCTTTTCTCTTATGTCCCACGTCCTCTTCTTTCTTCTTGGTCTCTTTTGCCCTTGCATTGGAATTATTCTTGAAGCTTGTTGTTGCATTCTGATCACCTTCAATCCTAAATTTATTAGGCAGCGACCGTCTCGCTGAGGGACGCCGAGCTCTCGACTTCGGACGAGCTGGCAAAGCTGGCGGCAAGTCCTTCGGCTTCTCTTCTTCTCCTCTCCGCTTGATTGATTCGAGCATTTCTTCTAGCGAGCTTCTCGCTATCGCTGAAGGCGAAGACGACAACATCATTTTCGGTTACCAAAACCCCCGAAAAATTCGCACACGGATATTCCCAAATTCCTGTCTCAAAGTCTCATTCCGAACTCAATATTCATCTCTCTGTCTTCGAATTCAATCAGTACATTGCCGGTAGCATCAAAATTGAACATACCTCTCTGAGATTAAACGTCAAAATGCTCGTCCCCTTCTTTAACGTGGAATTGCGGATACACCATAGAAATAATGAAAATCAATAAGCTCTAAGGGTGAGATGGAATAGTGTGAATAGGTTTATCTCCTCGATTCAGAACAATCTCCCGAATCATTGGTCAAGTCGAGGAGATGCACGGGTTTTGAGAGGTAAAAGTTACGGCGTGGAAGAGCAAGGGAGAGGGAGGTTTCTGCAGAAAACAATTTTCCTCTGAAAATCAGAAGGAGATGAGGGAGAAGATGAAAGCACGAACAATTTAGGAAAATTGCTGTTGCAGTTTTGTTTTCGTTTCTGTTTGACAACAAACACAAACGATTCTCGTTTTCGTCTGTTGCTCAAAACACAAACTTGCTTACGGAGAAGACATTTTTTATCACCATCGCTGAGTTGTTTTGCTTTCTTCGTTTCGGCCCCAAAGTTCAAATATTTCGGGAGAGAAGAGCATAATCAGTAGGCGTTCGTTATTTACGAAAACCGTTTGAATCTTTTGTATTTATAAAAATAAATGCGACCTTCCCTCGTTCATGCATGATTATTCTAATGCTATTTCAATATTAATTATATTCTTATTGTTAAATCCCCAACCTAAATGGATTATAAGTACTTGATTACAAATGCCATAACGTGGCGGGAAAGGTGCCAGGAGTTGCATTCAAGTAGCAGGTTGTTAGATGACCTTCGTATTTCAAATTATTACAAAACTAGTAAAGCCCAGCGCGAGGTAGAGCTTTGTACTATTATAGTAAATAGTATATTTGTCATTAATATTTACGAATGTTATCTATATAATATAGAAACCGTTTCGGTTAGATAACATAGAAACCGTTTCGGATAATTTTTTAATGGTTAATGGAAATTATACAATCAATAACATGTGATATTGGGTGGTTAAATTATTTAATTGTATTTAATTAGATAGTTAATATGCTATATGTCCCAAAAATTTTGCCCTAAGATAGCTTTTTGTATCTACACTTTGCAAGTAAAGGTTTTGTTGTCTCTAATTTCATTATATTTAAAACATTGATCCTTGTAGCTGATGAAGAAGCGGGACCATTTAAACCTTAAAGGGCACAAAGCCCCGTGTGTAAAAGTTGAGGCTCCAAAAGAAAATGATAAGTAAACTCAAAGTACAACAAAATATTGCATCAAACAGTAAATAAAAATCTATTGTGACAATAAATTAAGACTAAAGCATACAATTATAATGTGTCTCGCAACATGGATCTCAATTATGATGACTGATGTATCTAATTTACAACACTGAAAAACACTTCGTTGTAAACAACATTTGCTACCCTATTTGTTATTTTCTCAGTATTGTCCAAAAGTAACATCTTGAGGCCATCTTTATGTTTCACTCTTGAAACAACAAGATACAATTTTCCATGCGTGAAAACAGGTCTTAGAGGGTATAACCCAACTGACATCAAACTTTTCCCCCAGCTTTTGTTTATTGTCATTGCAAAGGATGACATAATGGGAAATTGGCGACGACTCAATGTGAGTGGCAATGATGTGTCAGATGGTGATAAAGTTATTCTAAGAATTAAAACTCTAAGTCCAACAGTGTCACCTGTCATGATCTTTGCTTGAATGACATGCCTCTTAAGGCGAGTTAGAATCAACCTTGTACCATTGCACAGTCTGATTGACTTATCAAGATTACGCATTAGCATAATGGGACAACCAACCTTAAGTCTCAATTGATGATTAAGAACCCCAAACATGGAGATCATATTTAAAAATTCCACAGAATGCATAAACAGCAATGGAATCTTGCAACACATCCTGCCTAAACACATTGTTAGCACTTAAATACATCCTTTCATCGCCGGATAGCCTATCAATCATATAATTGTTAACATCTTTAACCACTATCAAACTCAAGGCTAAAATTGCACGATTCTTAAAATAGTCACCATACCCCAAATGATTCAGTAGGTTAGGATAAGTATAATGTACAATACATCCTAATGGAGATGAAATATGGTGTAGTAGAAATTCATTCGGTATGGTAACAAAATCCATAGTACCATCAATTATTGGAAATGTTCCATCACTTATTGCAACAATCCAGTCTGCAAACTCCTTTATATCCATATTATTTTCGGCTATATCTGAAGGCATTAACCTCATATTCTTTGTCAGTTTAAAGACTTTACAATGCTGTCAAAGGTATGATGCATTGATTGTCACTAAGACAATGTCCTCTCTACAACCTCTAGGAATGTGTGGTAATACATGTCTAAAATCTCCACTAAATATAACGACTTTACCACCAAACAGCATTTCAAATGCATCCAGATAGACATGATTGCATATATCCTTCAGTGTTCGATTTAATGCTAACTTATTTGCCATTGGCGCCTTATCCCATATTATAAAAGATGTATGGATGAGTAACTCTGCTAGATCCAAACCCTATTTGATATCGCATACAAAATCTTCATTGATATTCAATAAGATAATAGATTGAGAGTGTTCCATTTTACCCTTAGGTAATAACAAAGTCGCAATATCACTGGACATCACTGTCAGCACAATTTTTCTATCGCCTCTCAATGATGCTGAGAGCGTTTTCCACAAGTATGTCTTTTCGGTTCCACCATGGCCATAGACAACATACAAACCTCTATTCGAGATGTTGATAGCTGATCTAACTGCATCATACATCTCTTTTTGTTCTTCGGTCAAGTTAGCAACCAAATCTGAAACTTCCCTCCTCAGAGTATGAAAGTCAAAATTTAACTCGTTATACATGAATCTAGTTATCCGACCATGATAAGAGGGAAAAGATGGAAATGGCATTGCCTCATACTCATTAAGAATTCTGACATTCATGTTAAGAAGATGCTCAATCTCTATCAAAACAGCATTTTCAACTTCTTTGTTTGTCAGAGTTTAACCTGAATAGCGACAATAAGGTGAGTGCACACAAACTAATAAGATAAGGAATCAGGATGAACATGGCGTTGTTTTGAATAGTCAAATAAGTAATAACACTACACTAATTCTCATAAATGAAAGATCCTGAATGTATATTATATTGCATACCTATTTCTTGCTTATGTCTATATAGTACATCACATGCCACTAACATCAACTCCCCAAATATGTCTCATATTATATAGATGGAATAATAAATTTAAACTAATTAGGAAGGATAGATGATCTATTTCAAAGCAACATAAAATACTATGGCCACCCCTGCATTTTGCATTATCACAACAGTATGAGTGCCGACTTTTAACCATTAGTTGACCTCAATTTGACTTGTTCACACATTTTTTACCATAATACCCATACATGACATAATAATTATTTAAATACTTATATGTTGACCAAAAACAATACAAAACCAAGAAATTATTGTAACAACTATCTTTTTTCAAAAGCTACAGTATACTTTTCACAATATCTTTGCATAATTAATTTAAATGTTACAATTTCTCCAGATTTAGTCCACTCTTTTTGGACTTAAGTATGATTCCCACCTATGTCCTTAGGATAAGCTATTGAGTCACATAATATGTAAATATTTGTCCCAATATCAAAGACATGGTCAGATTTCCTTGCCTAAATGCACCTAAGTACAATTTTAAGCTAGTATAATAGAGTTCATTTTTACACTAATAAGCAAATATATTCACTTCCACCCATGAAAGATATAGTCCTTTTTTTAATTCAGAGAAGCAAACTTATTACAAGCATGTTTGTTTGAGCTTAAATTTACTTATAAGTTGCTTTTTACGTAAATTGAGACACAACTCCTCTCACATACTTACTTCGTATACCGTAAATCACTATTAAAAAGCAACTTATAAGTAATCGAATCGCTCAAACAAACATACCCTACCTTTTCAATTTGGATTTATTCCACTCTTTCTAGACTTCAATATGATTTTTGTCCATGTCTTTAGGAGAAGCTTTTAGGTCCTATAATATGTAAACATTTGTCTCTATATCAAAGACATGACCAGATTTGCCCTCCTAAAAGCACCCATGTACAATTTGTAGCTTGTATAATAGAGTTGTGTTTTATAATAATAGACAAATACCTTCACTTTTACCTGTGAAAGATATGGTCCCTTTTCTTAATCTAGAGAAGTAAACTTGTTTCCTTTTCTATTTAGATTTAATCTACTCTTTCTTGACTTCAGTACGTTGCCCGTTTGTGTCTTTAGGCGAAGCTCTTGAGTCCCATAATATGTAAACATTTGTCCGTATATCGAAGACATGTTTAGATTTGCTCACTTAAAAGCATTCAAGTGCAATTTTTAGCTAGTATAATAATGTTACTTTTTGCACTAATAGGCAAATACCTTCTCTTCAATCCTGAAAGATATGGTCCATTTTTTTTAAATCTAGAGAAGAAAACTTGTTCCCTTTCATATTTAGATTTAGTACACTCTTTCTAGACTTCGATATGATTATTATCAATGTGTTTTAGAGAAGCTCTTGAGTACCTAAACATTTGTCCCTATATCAAAGATGCGGGCAGAGTTACCTGTCTAAAAGCACACAAGTACAATTTTTAGTTAATATAATAGAGTTAATTTTTGCCCTAATGGGCAAATACCTTCTCTTCCACCCATGAAAGATATGGTCCAGTTTTTAATCTAGAGAAAAGCAAATTTGATCCCTTTTATGGTTAGATTTAGTCCACTCTTTCTGGACTTCAGTATGATTCCTATCCATATCTTTAAGAGAAACTTTTGAATCCCATAATATGTAAACATTTATCTCTATATCCAAGACAAGGTCAGACTTGCCTACTTAAAAGCACCTAAGTAAAATTTTTTAGCAAGTATAAGAGTCACTTTTTGCACTAATAGGAAAATATCTTTACTTCCACTCATGAAAGATATGGTCCCTTTTTTTTAATCTAAAGAAGTAAGCTTATTCCCATTTCTGTTTAGATTTATTTCACTCTTTATGGACTTCAATATGATTCTTGCTCATATTTTTAGGAGAAACTCTTGGGTCCTATAGTATATAAACATTTATCCCTATATCAAAGACACGATTAGATTTACCAATCTAAAAGCACCAAAGTACAATTTTTTAACAATTATATTAGAGTTACTTTTTACACTAATAGACAGACACATTCACTTCCACCCATAAAAAGATATGGTCCCTTTTTTTATTTTAGGACTGTACGTATGAGACCGACCAAGTGCCATAACGTGGCGGAAAAGGTGACAAGAGTTGTATTCAAATAGCAGGTTGTTAGATGACCTTCGTATTTCAAATTATTACAAAACTAGCATCCCCTCCTATGGGATGAGTTGGACGCCTCAAGCAATTTTCCTATAACCGCTTTGTAAGGGAGAACTAGGTACATTTAGACAGTGTAGATCAGATTTTTTTAAATAGTGATTTTTGAAATAATTTTTTTTTTAAAAAATAATAATTAAGAAAATATATTTATTTTAGATTACATAACCATTAAAATAATTTTTTTATAAAAGTATAAAACTTTTTAAAAATATTAAATATGTACTATTCAAAACAAGTTTGAACGATCTAAACATAATTAGCTCTTTTTGCTGAATAGAGCGCAGTGCACGTCTTCCTTACCAAAGGAGTTTTTGGATAGGAGTTTTTATTTAAAATATGTTTAGATATTATTATTGATACAATAATATTAAATTCCTAAACTATCAATAAAATCCCTCTAATCTCTTCCTTCCCTGAAATCCCTTCTTCATGATCCTCTCTCTGCTGAGCCTTGTGTCAAATATAATATAGCGTAGGATGAACATACAATTGAATTGCTCTCGCTGAACAACTCTGTTTTTGAACAACTCTGTTTTTTCTCTCTCGCTGCTCCGAGAAACCTCCGGGGGTGGGGGGATGACAGACCCCCCAAACTTTGAAAGCAACCTTAAGAGTGACCCACCGCCACACCCGAATAACAATCGCTCCACCAAAAAAGCAAAACATGATGAAGAGCTGGAAGCCGATGACACCATGGAGACTGACCCTTCCCCTGCTTTATCGGGACAAGAAACACATGTTTCGGCTACCCCCTCGATAGTAGCGGAAACCCAGGAAGCTACAAATGCTCCCTCCCACGCCAAAATCGTCATCTCGTTTGCTACGGTAGTCAATAGCCCAGTAGGAAAGGACAATGAGATGCTGCCGGTTCCATCCTTCAAAGACAAGTTACTCAATACGGAGGATGTAAATATGGATGAGGAGGAAGAGGAAATGCAATTGCAGTAAGACGATGTAGTCATCGGAATGAACGGTTCAATCCCTACGATAAACTTCGCAGACCATATTCCCAATATTCTTAATACGAGAATGGGATATGCTGTTGTAGTGAAGTTACTGGGCAGGACGATAAGCTATCGGCACCTCCGGTTGCAACTCCAAAACCTTTGGAAACCTCAAGGCCGTTTCAAGCTCACTGATCTTGATGAAGACTGTTTTTTAGTGAGGTTTAAAGAAGATATAGATTACCAAAATGCTCTAATCGGCGGCCCCTGGATGATTTTCGGCCATTATTTAACAATCCAGCCATGGAGTCCTTCATTTACACCCCAATCATATGTCATCAATCAGGTGGTTGGGTGGGTGCGTTTACCACGTTTGCCTGCAAGATATTATCATAAGAGTATCATACGGTCAATCGGTAGTGTTTTCGGAGAGGTTATTAGAGTAGACTACAATACAGAGTCTGGTGATAGAGGGAAGTTTGCACGTCTCGCTGTCCTCATTGATCTCACGAAGCCTTTAACTTCCAAGATCCAAGTGGATGGACAAATTATCTACGTCGAGTATGAAGGTCTTCCTACCATTTGCTTCCAGTGTGGAAGATATGGTCATCTTGAGAATTCTTGCCCAGGGAAAATGACAGTCCAGCAGGATAATACAATGCAGGCGGAATCTTCCACGGTACCGGAGCGTGAAGGAGTCCCCAAACCTGATGCGCATGAAGGAGTCCCCAAACCTAATGCGCGTGAATAGAGTTCCTACGGTGAATGGATGCAAGTCCAGCGACGTCGTCGTACCACAGATCGTGCAGGGAAAAAGGAGGTGGCAACTGGTAATCGAGGCCTACCCATAACTGTAAGGTACGACGTGCTGAACGAGGAGGCTGACTCCTTAGTGGAGGCGAGACCACCTGTGTACGACCATCACAGGAATTACCCGAATGGTGATAACCTATAGCGAAAAGGAAAAGAAACAAAAAACACAAAAAAAGGGGAACCAACAAGTAGGCTAAATGACAAAACACAACAGCCACCTAATCAGGATAGTATTTTCAATTCCACTTACTATACGGCCTCCTTCGTACCCACGAAGTTGGATGGTAATTAATTACCATACAGCCATCCAAGTAGCAGACAATCGGATCCCACCACGAAATAAAGTCCAAGAAGATGACTTGGGCCCTCATCATCCCAATAGTGGCCCACACCCCAATATGGAGAATCAATTAATCCTCCCAAAACCACCAGACCCACTTGGGAAGGGTCGAGGGGTTAAACTCAATACTGGGCTGAGCATACGTGGTATAAGTGCCAAACCAAATGACAACAATCCAGGTCCTTCTGGTAAGGTAATGAAAGAAATTGCTCGAAGTCTGCAACCAGCAAATGACGAGAAGGCCGTGGCTATGCTTATGGAGGGAGTAGACTTCAATTCCTCCTCTTCTATTAATTGAATATTTATGTCTTTAATAACCTGGAATTGTCAAGGAGCCTTAGATAAAAGGTTTCCTGCAATATTCAAATCTTTTGTTAACACTTACAGACCTGATATATTTGTTGTTTTGGAACCTAGAATTTCTGGACACAAAGCTGATCTCGTGATCAAGAAGCTGGGATTCCAGCATTCACATAGAGTTGAAGCATAAGGATTTTCAGGGGGCTTATGATTCTTTGGTCTAATAAAGTAGAGGTGGTTGTTCTTGTTAATCATCTTCAGTTCGTTCACATGAGTATCAACTACCTTAATGAAGCAACCAAGTTCCTTTTCACAGCTATTTATGGAAGCCCTCATCCTCACTTTCGAAAGTTCCTCTGGCAAGATCTTGCAGTTTTGGTGCCAAATACTGATGTACCATGGCTGTTGGCTGGGGACTTCAATGCTACCTTGAGCTCATATGATAGGCGCGATGGTGCTCATCGGGTCAATACTGGATGTCCCCTTTTTAAAGATTTTATCCAGCAACACTATCTCTATGATCTGGGTTTTAATGGTCCAAGATTTACCTGGAGGCGTGGGTCCACTCTAGTCCGTTTAGACAGAGCAATTGGTAATCGAACATGGATGAATTCTTTCCATAATTGTTGGGTCGATCATTTAGCTCAAATTGGGTCTGACCATCGACCTATTCACATCAAACTGGGCCATCATGCAAAGCATCATAATGGATCAAGGCCCTTTCGTTTTCTATCCTCATGGCTAACCCATCCTGATTTCACAGCATTAGTACAAACATCATGGGCTCGAGGTGAGGATATGTGCTCTAAAATGCAATCATTCATTAAGGCTGCCCAGGAGTGGAATACAGATGTTTTTGGAGAGATTGGATGGAAAAAAAGATGAGTTTTATCTCGTATCCAGGGTCTTCAAAAAACACTTGAAAACTCTCCTTCATCTGAGTACCTGATTCAACTTGAACAGAGCTTAAGAGAGCAATATGAAGACGTTTGCTTGCAAGAGGAGCTTCTTTGGGTTCAAAAATCCAACTCTGAGTGGCTAGGACTTGGGGATCGCAACACCTCATATTTTCAGACTAAAGCCAGGCTCCGCCGGCAACGAAATCGAATCACTCAGATTCAAAATTCCCAAGGAGAGTGGATTACAGATGAAGTACAACTCTCGGCCCTAGCACGTGAATTCTTCATTAATCTGTACTCATTGGAAGACGTAGTATTCCATTCACCAACACTCAAGGGGTTATTTCCCCCAATATCATCACAAGATCTTGCTCTATTAAAACGGTCAGTATCTATCGAAGAGGTGAAGAATGCCCTTTTTGAGATGAAACCTCTAAAAGTACCAGGAATTGATGGCTTGCATGCGGCCTTCTTTCAATCCCAATGGAACACTATTAGCCCCAGTCTCCTATCTATGTTCCAAGATATTTGGTCGGGGCTGTAACACCTCAATCAAACAGCCAAATACTTAATCATAGTAATTCAAATATCGTCAACAAGGATGTTCAACATCCAAACCATTAAAATACAAATCAGTTTAAATAAAGCCCAAATCATAGTGTTAAATCAAATCCTCAAAATGTTTCCTCAAAACAAATTAAAATGTGGAAGTCTTAGGGTCATGGCAATATAAATGACATAACATGAGCTCTAGGAGCACAAAAGAGCCTCCAAGGCTCACTCCATAGGTGCCTTCCCTTGCTCCCTACTAAAACAGTCACCTGAAAATGTTAATATATATAGGGATGAGATTTCACGTCTCAGTAACTACTGAAAGTTTCTACCGTACACAAGCAAAACTCATGATAAAAAGGAACTGATTACATATATATTCATATATACCATAATTCTCATACAAGACAAAAACAAGTTTAATCACCATTATATCAATCCATATTTTCATCACAACATGTAATATACAATGATGCCATATGCAATAAGTAAGATGCAACCTTCCTTATATCACCGTCCATCCTTATTCCGCTGACTAGAGCCATAGGCTAACACATAGTCCAATAGAAATCCATCCATTTGACTGGATTGTCCCAAGCTCACCAGTTCTTAAGATACACCCGGCCAAAGGTGTAGAGCTTAAGTCTGGACTATGGCTCCCCTCCTTAAAAGAATACAACTAAGGAGGTGTCACATGTCCCACAGCTCCAATGAAATCCCGGCCAAAGGAAAACATGGAAGAAGGGGCCCTGACAAGTGCCATCCACTGTGCACCGAGTGATGGCATACCACGTGGTAAAAGATCTCAACATACAAATTCCTCCTCACTCCAATCCATCACAGATGCAACCGCCATGACAGTAATAAATAAAATATCATTAAAAGACAAAGTACAATAATTCATGCTTCCATTCATATCAAATATAATCACATATTCAAACATGCTAAAAATGAAATAATAATCCAATAATACATTATTTATCATTAAATTATTAATTATATGAATATAATGAGTTATATAGAAATTTACTTGTAATGCTACTTATTTGAGAATTTATAATACAAACACATATACATATAATTCAGTCCATTTTTCTTTAAAATAATAGTCATTCAAACATCATACACTATTCACAAGTATATGGAAGAATATTCAGAGTTACCTCTACTCCCTAATTCACAGATAAGCACTCAAGAGTTACTCCAGAGCTCTTAATAAGATTCTACAAAATCACACATATGAACACCTATTAATATATTAATTAGAACTACTCCAAAATCTTAAAATTACCTTCTAAACTAATATTACGCGCACACATTAACTGTACAGGTTATGCTATTCACAACCCCCTCTAAAGGTACATGTTGCCTGGAAATAATAATTTTTTTTTTGGCAAATAAAAAAATATTTAAATATGAATCTATTGTTTATATATATATATATATATGTATGTACGTACATATATTTTATGTGTGTACTTGATAAACAGGGCGAGTGATTTACACAGCGCATACAGAACAAGGTCTAAAGATATTTAAATATTAAAACTATCAAAGTAAGATGTTCATGAAAAAGGAAGGGTAATAAAAATGAAATATTACTTTGTTGACAAAATCTACAATATTTACAACATTCTTCTCATGAAAATCCGTGAAGAGACAAAAAAAAACAAGGGGTCAGGATTAGGTAGTTTTTTTTTTTCTATCACTTGTATAACTTGCCTTAGAGATGATGAACCCAAATTAATAATGATAATAATACATAGTTAATAGGACAAAAAGGGGCTTGACAGAAAAATAAGAATAGGGAAAACTCATGTGGGGTCTTAAAAGAATAAATAAACTAACATGTGGGGTCTTAATAAAACTTAAAAGAAGGAAAAAAAAAACATCCACCAACAGTAACACAAAAGGGCATTATGTTCAAAAAAACCAAGATAGAAGAAGCTACTTAAAATGAGCTATACATATAGGCTTGGACAGGTGTTAAAAAATGTAAAAGTAATAAATAAACGCACTACTCTCAATAAAGATGAACAAATAATAGGGTTTTGCAAGATAATGTGTACAATATATACTTTACACACCATAAAACAACGAAGCAAGCAAAAAAAATGGCTCTGACATTATTAGACGTGTAGAATAAAAACATTGGAGAAAAAGGATGAGAAATAAATACTGTGAGGGTCGCTGGACAAAAGGACGGAAGATGAACAGTAAAAAAAATTTGACAAGACCTCTTGCTTGAAGTAAGACACCGAAAAGAAGAAGTGAGTATAACAGACAATTACCTTAGTGACAGTGTGCGGCCGCTGGAATGACTAGGAAGAGAAGGGGAACAAAGGTATTTATAAGGGAAGGCCTAGGGTTTTGCTTTTCATTAAAATAATAAATTTTTTTTTGACTCAGACAGCATGTCCCCCCCTTTTTTTTGTTCTATTCTACTTCCAATTACTAAGGTTAGTATCCACACACATACTCCTAGATTAAAAATAATTACTTTCAAGAGGTATTTCCTTTCTATATATTTTTATTTATTTATTTTTATAAAGTAATAATTAATTTTTTTTAACTTGGTACTTCTTTTTAAATTATTAATTTATTCTAATTCTTTGACTAAATAAAACTTAAGCTACAATTAACTTTAAGTATTAAAAAAAAAAAAAAGGAGGATGTTACAGGGGCAACCGTTAGATCCTATCCTTAACCGTACCTTAATCGCGCTTATTCCAAAAATTGGAGCTCCTTGCTGAATGAGTGAGTTTAGACCCATAAGCCTCTGTTCGGTGGTGTACAAAACGGTGACTAAGGTCCTTGCCAACAGACTAAAAGTGATTTTGCCGAACCTCATTGGTCCATACCAGTCAAGTTTCATTCAAAATAGAAGTATTGTGGATAATATAATCATAGCTCAGGAGGTAATACACTCAATGAGGAGGAAATAAGGAAAGGGAGGATGGATGGCCATTAAAGTTGACCTTGAAAAAGCCTTTGATAGGCTTAGATGGGACTATATAGAGGATACGTTACTGGATGTTGGTTTACCACCAGAGATGATTCGTCTTATTATGAACTGCATTAGCACCTCCTCTATGCAGGTCCTCTGGAATGGCAAGCCGTCAGCATCTTTTGTCCCTATGAGAGGAATAAGATAGGGAGATCCCCTTTCCCCATATATCTTTGTTTTATGCATGGAACGTCTATCTCATGCCATAAACTCTGCTGTGACGAAGAAAAAGTGGGCAACCATTAAGCTGGGTCGGTGTGGTGTTCCTTTATCTCACCTTTTTTTCGCTGATGATCTTATAATTTTTGGGCGTGCTACTCTTCCCCAAACTCGAATCATAAAGCAAATTTTGAAGATTTTTGCTCATCCTTTGGTCACAAGATCAGCACGAGCAAAACAAGAGTATATTTTTCAAAAAACGTGCAAGGCTCATTAAAACGAGATATCTGTCGTAGCCTTGGTTATCAGCAGATAGACACCCTTGGAAAATATTTGGGGGTACCACTCATCACTAGCAGGGTCTCTTCCAACACATACAAATATATTATTGAGCGAATGCAAGCCAAGTTAGCAAGATGGAAAAGTGCATCTCTTTCTCTCGCAGGGCGTATCACACTGGCAAAATCGGTATTATCGATAATTCCTTTCTACACCATGCAGAGTTCTCTTCTACCCACATCTTGCTGCAAAGATATTGAAAGAATTATTAGGAAATTCATATGGGGACACTCTGAAAGTCGAAAAGGAATCAACCTGATTAAGTGGTCTGAACTCTGTCAACCACTAGAAAATGGTGGATGTGGTCTACTCCACTTAGAATCTCAGAACAGAGCATTCCTCTCTAAGCTGGCATAGAAACTCCATGCCAACAACGATGATCTCTGGGTCCAGGTATTAAAAGGGAAATATGGCATTAACAACTCCAAGACAGAGATTTCTAGCAAGGGCTCCTCTTATCTCTTTAAAGGTATTGCGAAAGTATGGGAAGAGGCACGCCTGCATGTGAAGTGGAAACTAGGAGACGGTGCGAAAATACGTTTTTGGGAGGATTACTGGGTTGGGGATCATGGACCTCTCAAGCTCTTATCCTATGCACCCATCCCAGAGACACATATCTCAAGGACCATCCTAGATTATATTGATGAGGATCGCAACTGGAAATGGAATCTCTTTCGAGATCTACTACCTCCAAATGTACTCCAGGCCATAGCAGCTATCAAAATCGACCCACGGCCAGCTGACGCTTCATGCTTTTGGGACCTCACGACAGATGGCAGATTTACAACTCGTTCAGCTTATAAATCGATGGCCGTTTAAGATTGGAGCAAGTCAGATGTTAAATGGAAGAGGATAAGGAAATTACCAGTGGCACAAAGAGTTCGTTCATTTCTATGGCTTCTCTTAAAGGAAAGGTTACTCACAAATGTGGAGCGACACCGACGAGGAATGACGCAGGATCAACAATGCTCTCTTTGCAGAATGGGGGTTGAAGATGCGAACCATGTCTTCAAGGAATGCCCCCTTGCAACCTCGGTTTGGAGGAAAATCCTACCAGGCGATATCGGCAATGATTTTTTTGGGAAGGATATTACCTCTTGGCTCCCTGATATATTAAGCCACCCCACCCTGACAGACCAATGGAAAGTGGGCATATGTATCACGTGCTGGAAACTATGGGAAGTCAGGAACAAACGCTTGTTCACTGATGAAATTTTCACTGTGCATGGAGTTATTTCAGTTATTCGGGTCCTGGTTAACCATACTTTCAAGAGTTTATCTGTTCTTAAACAGTTCTAGACCCCCTTTTGTCTAGCTAGTATCTTCTTTTGTCTAGGATTTCTCAGTTCTCAGAAGCCCCAAGTAAACTTATTTGGCCGTATACATCTGTAAATAGTTGATTATTAATGACATCATACCTTCACTCAAAAAATATAGCGTAGGAAAGGTTATGTGAATAGTATTATGATAGGAAGCAAGTTGAATTGGAATATAAATGACAAGTATATGCAGCTAAACACTTTGAAGTTTAGACTGATAGGATGTCAATTTGGCACGGAGTTATGGTGCGTACAGATTTTTATCGGCAACACCCTTCATTGTCCTAAATGGTAAATTCAAACTCGTTGTATATGTATGGGGACACATCTATCTATCTATCTATCTATCTTTTTGTTTTTTTTTTTTTGCTCGAATATCTATCTATCTATCTAATGACACACACATTTTATAAATATATATACTTTAAATGATGAACTTCACTTGATAGATAAAGGTCCCTAGCTACGTCGTGTCCCAGCTAAATTTTTTTCCCTCACAGGTCTCTGTCATTTTCTTCTTATTTGTCGTCTTTATTTCTTTTCTCTTCGTTAATAATAGTGAACTCAAACTTCAGCAGCGACTGCCACATCAATGCTTTGGATTGGAGAGAGTTTTACATGTAATTGAATTTAACAGCCTCTCCTATTGGAGGGCCATATATATATATATATATATATATATATATATATATATATATTTCCGACAAGTCAGATCGATGAAACCTAACAAAGCACCATGCATGTATATAATATGTAAATATAATTGGCATAATTTACATCTGCACGTTATAGAAAAGATTTATTTGTCAAAAGCGCGTTATCGGAGAGCCAGAACGTAGATTTAAAATACGGCTTTAACATGATTATTGTGGAACAAGCATACGTTTATACTATAATAGTGGTATATAATATGTTTTGTCGGTTTCGAAGATGTTTTTGAATCATGTTCGTGTGTCGAGTGGGTGATGTGAAGCAACAGTGAAACCTAATGAGATAAATAGATTAATAATATATGGGAGGTTCTGAATGGTTGTTTTTTTCCCGTTAACGTTGCCTTGATTTTGTGCTTTTATGTGCGGCTAACGCGATTAGCGATCAAGTGACCCTTTTTATCGGCTCTGTTTGGTGGCACACCAAATGTATTCTGTTCTATTTGTTGCATTTGATATCAAAGAATATTTCACCCTCCAGGCTGTGCTTGATTGAGTACCCTGTCAATCAAATGATGCCCTTTTATATATCACTTTATTCAATCAACGTCCATGCTTCTCATTTTTGCCCATTGCCATATTATTGCTGCTTCTGTGCTTTGGGCTCATCTCATCCACTATTCAATATAATACTACTGATTAATCAAAAGTTCAGTATTATAACTGGATTTAAATGACAACATTTTTTCATGTGTTTCGAATTTACAATGCTTCCTCTGGTCTACAGACTAATTCTTATATTAAGAAGTAGATTGTTTTTAAGTAGCATCGGTCGGTGTTCTTCCCTTAACCTGACTATGATCCGTTTATGCAATTTTACTAGAGGTGTTTAGGACAATTCGTGCTCATATTACAGTAAATTTCGAGAAACAATTGGTCCAAGTATGAATTATCTTAGATCTATTTATTTCCCTTGCCAACAAGGCTATGTCTTAGATCTCGGAACTTAAATTACGAACGTAATCATCAATGTACTAATCATAACAAAACCCGATTCTTACTCCTCCTTCCTTTTAGGAAAAAAACTTCAAAAAAGAAAAAAAAAATATATGACCCAACAACATGATTTCCGTATTAAATTGTCAGGCCCATACAAACATGAACGCCAGTTATTGGGCCAGAATATCATTCACATGAGGTAGTCTACAACATGCTAGTACGTAGATCACAAAGCTCTTTTGGATAAAATTAGCGCCAAAGAATCACTAACAGGTTTCAAATAACAAACATTTTTTTTTATATCAAATTTTTAGGAAAGGGGTTGGATTCACCCATAATTCAAGGACAGGACGAAATCTCCCTTCTTCTTAAGTCATATCAATATTGAGCAAAGCGAGCCGTCAATTACCCTCAGGCATTTACCTAGACACCCAAGAGCTATGATGCCTCCCCAAACACCACGGTGGAAACATTTTATGCCACTCTCAAGAATCAAACTCGTGCCAAAACTGACAACCAGGCACAAAGTTCAACCCCCTCACCACTCAACCCACTCAAATAACAAACATGATAACTAAAAAACCCCACAACAAGTATAGATCATGCATTCATAAGTTCTGATATAGAAAATAACAATAACTATGTGTTGCTTACTTGTTGTTGAGATATTTTTGTGATTACATTAAACTTCGTAGTGATTATCCGGATTAGCAATGATATCATTAGTATTAATGATGGAGTGTCAGGTTGGTTTGGGTTGGGTTACTAATTTTGTTGAGCAAGGGAACTTACTAAACATGAAACTGACTAATACCCAACACGAAGAATTGACCTAATCTCTGGATTTCTTTGCTCTGCCGGAAGCTTGAATTACAAGTTTATCATTGAAAGGATGTTGAGAAATCAATTATTTTATCTATCTAGGTGGGGTCAAGTGTATCAGTCATTCTTCATCTTCAGAATCGACAGCGACATTATTTATTCATAAGTTGCAATAAATAAGAAAACAAAAATAAAAAAACGGGAAAAAAAATGACAACACGTGGGATTACAACTTTATAAGAGAAAGTAGAAAGAAATATGGGATCATTCTAAAGTGACTCGCTTGCTCTCAGTTTCTAACACAAGTAGATTCCGAGAAATTAAAGCCTACGGGTTATGGATATATCAAGCATTCTATATCCATATCTGATCTTTCTCCTTATTTTACATAAGGTCACAGATTCTGAAAGATTATATCAGTGTTTAGCTTTTCTTTTTATGTTTTTGTTCCTTCGTCTTCAGTCCGGCCAAAAAAGAAAGGAGCATTGATTTTCGTGTTTGCTTTATATATATATATATATATATATATATTATATTCTAATGTCAACCATCGCAGAGAAGCCAGCATGCGCAATAGCCAAGAAATATAAGGAGGGACACTTTATGCACATGAACAGTTATGTACTTGAATAAGCCACTTAGTGACCGTGTGGTTTACGAAACTGGAGGTAATATAATAAAATAGTATAATACAATGTATTGATGATTACATAATTTATCGAGTTAATATGATTTTTGGTTTTTGAAGTTTGAACCGATTTTGATTTTGGTCCCTTAAATTTGAAATCGGTGATTTTGATCCTTAAAGTTTGAACTGATTTTGATTTTGGTTCCTTAAATTTGAAATCGGTGGTTTTGATCCCTGAAGTTTGACCCGATTTTGGTTTTGGTCCCTTAGGTTTGAAAATGACTTAGTTTTTTCGGGTCCAGTTCGGGTTTCATAATCGGGTCACTAAATCCTTTTCAAACCTGAGGGACCAAAACCAAAATCGAGTCAAACTTCAAGGACTAAAAGTTATACTAACCCTAATTTATTTGGTTCATCATTAGGAAAATGTCGTGCATATGCATAAAAAATTTGGTTATATTAAATCGAAAATTAGAATATATAGGAATAACATAATAAGGGACAAAATTACCCATGTCTACACATATAATAATGCATTCATTGAGTTCATGATAATTTTTTTTATTTTGTGTAGTATACACCTTGGATTTATAGTAATTTTTTAATATTTAGTGGTAAAAGTATTATGTAGTGTACAGGCTGGGTTTATGTTAATTTTTTAATATTTAATGATGGGAATACTATTTAATAGGATACTTTAATATTTTTTAATGGTGGAATATCATTTTTTAATGGGAAATATTTCTTAAATTTCTATATCATTAATTAATTTTTTAATATTTAGTGGTGGTAATTAAAATTATTTAATATTTAATAGCATTTATGGGTGGTCACTTTGGTTAATTTTAAAAACTATGATAGCAACAGTATCATTTTTCATTTGATTATAGGATATCTGCATCCACACTCATTAGTTTTAGCAGTGTAATCCTAATTATATCAAATGATGTAATCAAGACTACAAAATGTAATCCTCTTTACATTACATAAACCCAACAAAATATTATAATTAGTCTATTACATCAGGATTACATGTAATCCTTTCTGATGGAATCGAACCAAACAGGCTATTGGTGTTTTAGTATGTGAATTTAAAACGAGAAAGGAAAAAAAATGAAAGAAACTTAGGTGGAGCACTATCTAATACTCCCTCCGGTCCTATTTATAAGCAACTTTCTCTCTCATAGGGCTGATCCCTTTTATAAGCAACTTCTACTTTTTGTCTGAAAATGTAAGCTTCTTTTTCTTATTTTACCCTTATTAAATACTCATTATCTCTCATACATTTTATCTATTTTCTCTCCTACACTCTTTTCTCATAAATAGGGGTATATATATGGAAAAAATATAGTATTTTTGATACACTTATTACTTAACTATCAGTTTGTTTTGAGTAATAAAAAAATTACTTATAAATAGGACCGAAGGGGGTATGTTAATGTGTTGAATAAAAGCAATTAGAATGATGTGGACTCTTCTATTAGCTTCCAAAATACTCCCTCTAATTCTAATTATAGGACATATTTACCTAACTTTGAAAAAATTAAGGATAGTGGTTAAATTAGTTAACCATAATTATTTTTCTAAAATGCCCTTATTTAAAATGGCATCTAGTTACATTGATTTTCTGTTTTTTCTTGTACCTCTCGTACCTCACACAGGACTTCTTCAAACTCTTACGCAATCCGGTGTTGTCAATCTTCCTCAACAACTTCCGATATATTCTTATTAAATTATTATTATGTTTAATTATTATTAAGAAAGTATCAATAAGGGAATAAGGGGTATTTTGAAAAGAAATTGATAAAAATTAAAATTTTGTCCTATAATTAACATTAAGATTAACTCTTAAATATTATCCTATAATTAGGATCGGAGGTAGTAAGAGGTTTTATCAACCTTGTGGCGAGGGGGCAAAACCTTGTAATTCCTTTCTTGATTTCCTTTCATTATGGCTTGGACGTTGTAAATGCTAGAAAGCTACATTAATCAAGGAAATGCAAAGTGCGGACGAGGTACGTATATAAGTATAAGAGGAATTTTGTCTTAATTTAGATAAATAAGTATTTTTAAAATGTCCAAAAGTAATATCAAAAAAGCACATAATCAAACTCTTCTCAACGCTAGCTAGCTACTTTATTTTTGTGATATTCATCATGCGCTTTTTATTGATGTAACTGAATTAATTAAACGTTTGTAGTTGTACACTAAGACCCACCATCTCCTAATTCGTGAAACGAAAGATATCTTGTGAATTCAGGAATCAGGATCCTTCCTTGGTGGTGATGGATCATTAAGTTCTACTTGAACTTGGAAATGGATTCTTAATTTTTACCCAATGAAAAATCGAAGTTTACCCCCACCGTACCAGAGATGATGGATCAGCGACCATTACCCAGCAAATTGGGTGAGCATGCTTCAGTGAGCCCCACGCCTGATCATCTCGTGGTACTGTCTCAATGACTCCTCCCTCTGCAACCTCATTTCCTCGTTGAACTTGTTTATGAACGCTTCCGCTCGCCGGTTCAACTCGTCCTGACCCAGCGACGGCTCTTTCTTCAGCCTTCCTGGACCCGAACTCGGCGAAGCGTTATTCTTGCTCCTTCCGTTGAATGTCTCCGATTTCTTCACCGCATGTGTGCCGTTCTGGTCCGTCAGAGGAGAATTCCGACGCAGCTGCGAGTCCCACGTCTCGTACTTCTTCAGATGCCTCGTTAACGGCATCGCCCGCCCCTCCGTTATCATCTTCCACGTGCTCTCTAGAGTGTCATGCCGCTTCGCCTTCATCACTCCCAGCGCCGGCGCCTTCCCTCCTGGGACCACACATCATTCACCCTTCCTTTTCAGATTCTTTTTCCCTCTAATTTCAAAACTTCCAATTGAACAACGAAATCTAAAATAGAATTCATATTAGAGAGGGAGAGAGAGGTACCATCAGGACTGGCTCTGACAGCTTTCCGGTGGTGGCCGAATCTAGCAGAAACCAGCGGTTTCTCATTCCCATTTTGAAACGACAAATCCGACGAGTCCTTTCTCTGCGTGCTTGTCCGTATGTTAATCTTCGCTTCATCGGAGCCATTCACGACTTCCTTATGATCCTTCTTCAGCTTCGGTGTCTCTGGTTCCCGTACATTCGCATCACAAACTTGTGCATCAGAAACAAGGCCATCGGAGACGGCGTGCTCCATCCGCACATCGCCGGAGATCAAGATCGGCTCATGCGTAAGGTTCTGCGAAGGCGTAAGGACCACTGTGTTGTACTCGGTCGGCAGTAGGTCTTCGGAGATCTTGACCGGTGCCATCGTGAGAGTCTGAATAGAAGGAAGGAGCACTACTGGCTCGTCCGGCGAGTGAGTGTGGTCGAGTTTATGCCGGTGGTGGAGTTTGGAGGAGGCGACTATGCCGATGATGATGCAATTCATGAGTATGTAAAGATAAGGAGGCCTTACGCATGTGAGCATGAAGGTCCAGATAGAAGGGCATTCGGAGACGATGAAAACTGAGACGACCGGAACTGTATGCTTCAGAGCCAGTGCCGCAGTTAAAACCCCAGTGGAGACTAGTATCATCTTGAAGGTTGAGCTTTTTGAGAATGAAGCCATTAAAGCTATGTTCTCGTAACAAGATAACTACTATATATAAATATCTGTATCACGCTATTTCTCCGGAAGTTGCCTTGTCCGGCGATTTCTGTGCAACATTTGAGAGGGGGGTGTGCTGTGAAAGGGTATTTATAAGGGTTGAAGATTATTTTTGTCCAAAGTTTTTTTTCAGCATCAATTTTGTTCTGAAAGTTTTTGTGGCTTAATTATCCCTTGAAAGTTTTAAATTGGAGCAATTTCACCTTCGGTTAAGTTGGAGCACATACAATGGACATGTGGCATGTTAGAGGAGATGCAAGGTAGCAGTCCACGTTGGAGAGAATTGAGGACATGTTGGAGTCTATCTCCCTATTTAATGCGATTAGACCGATATGTGGGAAAGTGCATTTTCCTGTTCAATGTGTTAGGTATGGGACATTAAAGCTTTAAGCTTTATACTCTACGGGCAGTGATTGTCGACAAGCATTCAGAGGTTTGGAGTGGAAAGTAGAAGGGATGGGTGACTCCACAAGTTCTTCGAAAATGATAAGTAGGAGGAGGACAAGTATTATGCGACGTGGAGTTCGAGAGGTTGAAAGTGAGGAGTTGGCGATGATATGTCATTGCAGCATCATCGTTGCTCCTATGTGCATTTTTAGACTGAGTTAAACTCATGGTACATTATATTTTGCTTGTAATGCCTCGTAAATTGATTTGCCTCATGTGTATTTGTTGGACTGAGTTAAACCCACCGTAGGATACATTATATTTTGCTTATAATGCCTCATAAATTTTGCTATCATAAGTAAATCGATTTACATAAGACATAAGTTGATTTACTCCTTTAAGCCATGTCATCACCACAAATCCACATGGCACACAAGTTTTATGCTAACATGTTATTCTAAATGTTAGCTTGTCCAATTTGACGGTAATCATTATGCCTCCGTTATTTAAGGGCAAAATTGCTCCAATTTAAAACTTTCAGAGCGTAATTGAGTTAGAAAAAACTTTCAGAGTAAAATTGATCATAAGAAAAAACTTTCAAGATAAAAATGGTTTAATCCTATTTATAATGCCCGCTCCAAGAGTAACGTGCATTTGTGATAAGATGTGAACCTTTGGATGAAGATTGAGAGCCATGCACAGTGTGTATGGGACTGTATTGAATTATTGTGCGTTTTATCCAAACTCAATAAATGGGCCGTGTGCATTTTTGTGAGGAAATTCTTGAGTACACGATAGCTAGCATATACTGGATTACGTAAGAGGGATTAAATTCTGACTCGGTGTAGTAACGGCAAAAGGGGAAAGAAGAACCCTCGGTGTGAGCGTCCCTAGTGCCCTTCACAAAGATTTTGTTGGCCCAAAAAGGATCTTTTTAAAAATGTAAAGTTTTACAACAGTCTATGATGTATAAATTGAAATTCCGAGATACTTAATGCTCGTTTGGAATAATTTATTTTTGGGTAATAAGTGTTTATAAATCGTGATTTACGATATACGAAGTAAGTATGTGAGAGGAGTTTTATCTCGGCTTGTGTAATAAGAACTTATTGTCCAAAAATAAGTGATATCAAATATAGTCTTACTCTTTAGCTAGGTAAGCTCATAATATTGATTCTGATTTTTAGGTACGTTTTTTAAATATCGTTTGGGTACTGAGGTTAAAAACAAAAAACATTTAGGGTCTGTTTGGTGTGAGGGATTTGGAGGGGAAAGGAGGGGAGGTAAAATTTTTATGAGTTGAATTTTAAAAGAGTGAAAAAGTGGGGTAATAAAATTTTAATAAAGAGAATATATAAGATAAAAGAGTAAGAAAAATTAATTAAAAATTTTTAACCCCACTTATCTAATTTTTTTAAATTCAATTCAAAAAAATTTTCCCTTCATCCACTTTCCCTCCCCTCCCCTCAGACCAAACAAACCCTTAGCTATCAACCTGATGGTAGAAGTTGGTCAATGAAGAAAGATTTGTTTTTCCATAGTTTTATTTATTTATTGACCAAAATCTTAGTTTACTCATAACGATTATATTTCCTTCCTCAATTCTTGAATGAAAAGCTCCCATTTTCTATTTTGGGGGAAATTCCATGAGAGGGTGGTGTGTACTAGTATCGCTTTGTATACCCCCATTTCATTCCACATCCATAACCGAATCTTTGGTTTCATAGTCACACACACACACACACACACACACACACACACACACAGAGTTACATGTCGGGTTACATTTAGTAATGACATAAAATATAAATATGTCAGAACAAGTGGGGAGAGGAAATGATTTATAAACAAAAACTATATGAGTATGACAAACAAGGGTAGAAAAGTATATGAAACGAGAGATGTGAACATGGGTGTATACTAATAAGCGAGAGATGAAGTCGGCTTGGACGGTTATTTACAGTTGAAGTATCAAAGATAATAAAAGCTTGATTCTTGGCATTAGGATCCCCTAGTCTGGTGGTGCACAATCGCTAGAAGACGCAACAATCTGTGCCACTCACGTACTCACTCCCAGTTGTTTATAGGTATAATTCGTTGTAAAATGTGTTTGACTTCCTGATTAGAGTGAACTTGTGGTGTGAGTACTAATTATGGTATTCCTTTCATGTTAGGAATAGCGGTTCGTTCGTGCCTTCGTGGGTGGTGACGGTGAGGACTGAGGAGCATAGCACATGATGGTCTCTATATTTAAATATCACGATCGTAGCATTCCTCAACGGCTATTTATATATTATTTGAACGTTAAACCCGGAGCTCTCATCCGTATTGTTCTATGACCTCCACTCACGGGCCCAATTCGGCTCTTTCGGACCTTTCCAAGTGGTCAAATTCGCCCCGGCATCTTCTCACCGACCTCGAGTTTTTATTTAAAAGCATTATGGTCAGATGGAACATAGTGATCGAGAGAGCTAATCGATGAAGCAAGGGAGACTTTCATGTTAGGTAGCTGTAGAAACTCATACAACAACTGCAGATGGGAAAAATGATTTTTTGGACTTGTTAATTGAAACTTTGGACTTATTAATGAGATCATTTTTTTATTTTTTTTCTTGTGCTGAACCTGAATATAATTGTTCCAATAAAAAAGCTTCTAGACGTCGACTAGATCTAAACATGAGCTGATTAGAACGCATGCATTAATTTATTAAAGAAAAAGAGACCGACATCTACATTAGACTAACGCTATTAGTTGAAGAAGCTTACTTTTCCTAGTTGCCCAATGCGAATGGGTATGGCAACTTGTTGAGTATAGGCAATAGGCTTATAATAACCGATAATGAGCGGCTTAAAACACCTTTAGATCCATTATTTAGATTGAAAAAGTGTACATGATGGCGCATAAGTGACCTCATCAATCTTCTCATCGTCGAATGAAATCACAAATGTGTCTTGGAAAAAGAGTCTGCGACTAACATCGACTTGCTCCAGCATGACTTAGCCGCACTTGTTTCTTTTATATGTGGCCGTGTTTGATTTGGGTTTTGTCATGTCAAGGAAGCACCAACCACAACCACATTGTTTGAATTTTCGTTTCTTGTTTTGCATTTTGTGATGATAAGCAGAGTTCACTATATAATGTTCCATACCCAAAGGAAAAAGTCAAAGATAATAAGCCATTAACAAATTGAAAATGTGAGTGTGAGTGATAAGGACATTAGCAAATATAATAGCAAAAGCGTCACGGAGTATACCATTTTGATTCTGTTGCTGTTTCCCACTTTGTTTTCTTCCTTATGGACGGTCAATCGATCCTTGGGTCTTCAAAATTGGCTCATCCAATAATCAATCTCATCTTTTTATACTGTATAAGATCTAATTTCTAATCCTAATATCAACTCAGCAGTATCATTATGTGGCTCCTTTGCACATTCCACATTATGAATTAGCTTATCATATCTTTCACTCCAATGTTTTCTCTCTCTCTCTCTCTCTCTCTCTCTCTCTCTGGTGACTAATTAACTGTAATATTTCTAGTAACAACAGACGCGGCCATGTATCTCACTTTCTCACAAAGCGGTTGCATAAAATAAAAGGGATATACTAATTACTCCGTATTATTAACCTCCTTGTTCATGAACAAAATTTACGAAAGACATTTTGACTGCAAATCAAAAAAATAAATACACAAAAACCATAATTTTATAATAAAAAGAAAAAGAAAAAAATGTGCATGTTTAGCTTAAGTTAGTGGTAGAAGCCGATTTTCTAACATGATTTACGGTATAAAAGATAAATATATGAGAGAAATTTTATTTCAACTTATATGAACGTATTTCTTAACCAGAGCTCCGTTTCTTAACCAGAGCTCCAGTGAGAATATTCTAACAAAATATTCTCTTGGAAATAAATATTTTCAAAGTGGTGGGGTTAGAAACCCACCACTTGTTTGCACAAAATATTATTTGAGCTGTGGCGCCCGGCTATGAGGGTAATATTTTTTTAAATAAAAAAAATATAAGAGTAAATATATCTTTTTAAAATTATAAATATTTGAAATACTTTTTCATAATTTAAAAATTCTTTTTAAAAGATTTTCTCTAAATGACTTGACATTTGGCGTAAATGACAAATTACGGGGGTGACAGGGTGGCGGTCGACGAAGAAGCAATCATTGCGATGCCATCGGAGTGTGGCACCGTCCTCTGTTGGCAAGGCGTGACACTTGTCAAATACGAAAAAGCCACGTCGTCTCAAATCATAGGCTATACCTACCGTGTACTGTGAAGAACTCTGTTTTTTGGTCTTATGTAGCGTCATTAAGTCATTTGGACATTTTTCTCCACAGAAATTCGTGAGTCACCAAGTTTGGTGTGGAAAAATGTTGCCAGCCACAAATTTTACAAGGTCCCCTAACCTAACGGACCAAACTTTCAATAATGAAGCCTTGGCAAAAAATTTTTAATAATGAAGCCGAACTAACGATGGCTTCTTTCCTCCGATGACGCCATGGTTTTTTCAATTTTTTTTGGGGCTTGTGGGATCAAAGTAAAATAAAAACAGGTCCTCAACTCACCTACTTTGCTAGCATGGATTTTATTGTCACTTCGTTATTCAACTGCATTAGGGCAATAAATGAAAGTGCCGTATTCTGTAACTTAAACTAACGTTTCTATGCGGTATGTGCTGGAATTGTCATGTGAAAGGCCGATCAGTGTTTTGAAAACATCCCTTGTGTTAAAGAGGAAAAATCATAGTCCTTTCCTGAAGACTGTGAAGAGGTTGATGACGCTGGAGCTGCCGGCTGAGGTTTACTCCCTCCGGTTGTGGGCGTACCATTAACTGGAGCAACTTGTCCCATCATATAGAAACTGCAAGAAATGGCAACCTAATTAATATGAAAATCTGCATAGAAGTGAATGAGAGAAAAATACTTGATGAACAAAACAGAGACTTACCCAGATGGATATTGAACAGCACTTCCAGCAGGCTGTGCTGGAGTCATGTTCCCAGTCTAAATCAGAAGAAGGAAAATAACTAAGTTGGGGCACGGATGAGAACAGAACAATAACCAATCAAAGTAATGTCTTAGTTGAGTCAGAACCTGCATAAGTTTCAATAGCTCTGCCTGACCAGGCATTGGCACAGCTCCAGGGATAGGGTAGCCGACACCTGGCCAGCTTTGTGCAGCAATATTGGACCCATTCAGTCCAGATTGTTGTAAACTACCAAGATTTTTAGGGTCCCCACCCGCAGATTTAGCTGCAGCGGCCATTAGAAGGGACTGTTGCTGTGCCAGTATGGCAAGTTGTTGTTGATGCATTGCAAATGGAGACACCATACTGGACTGCGCATATCCATCTCATTGTGTCAGGTAAATGAAGAACTAAAGGTGACAACTTCTCAGATAAGAACAAGATCTTTATTCTATAAATATCAAGGCAATAAAGTGAGACAATGCATAACAAATTTTTTGAGGCACATACCTTCTCAAAGAGGCTCATTATATCATTTTTTAAATCTTTCTGTGGTTTTTCTGGAATTAGGCTTGGTGTCACCGAAGGCGTAGGTGAATCTTTAAATAGATCCTCAATTCCAGAAGCAGACAGAGTACTCTCAACTGCTTTTGTGGGACTAGTCTTCTCTGCTGTTGATGCCTCTGTAGCAGCAGCTGCAATTCAAAATGGACTTAGTTTTCAGAAACATCTTAGAAAACAACATGTACCAAGTCACCTGCTCTTATGAGCTCATAGAAAATGTAAAAAAGATCATGTGAAACATACACTGAAAACCTGCCCAGTTATTATCATCAGCTGTGGCGGCGGCGGCGGCGGCGGCATTTGAATCATTTTCACTAGGGCCATCCATAGACAACATGTCAAACAGATCTGTGGCATAGTCAACTTTTGCAGGGGTACTCTGAGGCATATCATTAGCTGGTTTTGTTGTCTCAGCTTGAGATTGGGGTGCCGCCGCTTCCACTTTCTCAACATGCTGAGGTTTTATGACAGGTATTGCCTATTGACAAGTTCATTATTTTCATGCCTCTTAGACCATAATGCTTTTCAAGCAGAAAGAAGAATAAGGAAGTAAATGTTTTCTAACAAAATGTGTGATCATAACTAGAATCATTAATACTAATTTAGTGATTTCTTTTAACTGATTACTTCATCAAACCACTGCCAAAATTAATGTCTCTCCGAATGATCAGGTGATAATGTTCCCCAAAGATCCAACACTATTTAAATGAACCTCGACCTCAAATATAACGTCCAGGATAGGATATGCAAATTCATTCCAGAATATTATACTTTCAATTCTCAGGCGCACAGAAAATGGAGTTAGTTTTCAGAATAATATTGAAGGCACTTGAGGAAAATTTTGAAGTTTGCAGCATTAGATAAATTATTTTGCCTAAATCATGACCAAGAGAATTCCCATGGATAATGACACACGAGATGCCATATCAGGCATTCCAGGCACTTAAAAAGCTCAGACAAATGTTAAACATATGCTTCAATGGTGTCTCAAAGTTCTGTCAAATACCATTTTTGTCCCCAATTTCTCTTCACAATTATTACCTTGGGGACACTCCCATGCTAACAAGATCTCATACTAAGTATAAAAGAGCCGTTTCAGTTTCAGAGCTTCTGCACACAGATACTGTTATTTTTGGTTTCGTCCATGAAAACCCTTCAACTATGTAAAGATCTCAGTTGCAAATTCTATCCATTTTTGGTTAGTCAAATCACTTTTGTAACCACCCTACCACATGGATCCTTCAAAATGTATTCTGGCTTAGAAAGTAGAAATTTGCAACCTGGCCATTCCACCCGCACAAAAAGCATTGATAGACAAAAGTAAAAGAAAGGGAACCAATTTGCAAAAGTTCCAAAGGTGATGGATGTTTTGTACATTTTTCCCTTCTACATCACTTTCATTGCGACTAAAAAAATGTTGAACTAATTCATTATAGGAGAAGAAAGAATGGATCGACAAAAAATAGATTGATGATGGAAGGAATAAGATATACCAGCTGAGGTCCTTTTGGGGGAGCGGAAACACTAAATTTAGTAGCAGGAGTTGTATTTGATGGTTGAATTTTCTTCCTTTCCTCAAAAGTATTCTCAGCAGCAGATGCATGAGAACCATGCCCATTTTTTTCTGCAGGCGTCTGCCAATGTGAAGAGGCCTTGTCTCCTTGTCCTTGCAGTCCAGAAGGGGATGTTGGTTTCCCATCCTTTGCTACCCACCGCTTCTCTTCATATCTTGAATAATACATTATTATTTAAGCCAAGGGAAAGTAATTATCACCAGGTGCTCAAAACAATAATCATCTACTTCTAACTGTAAAGAGAAAAATGTAACCCAGATTCAAGGGATGTATTTTATCCATACTTTGCACGAATGAAATTCTCAATTCCAACTCTATCATAATTTGGGGGTAACTCTGCTTCCCAGTAACTATTTGCCTTCTCATTTCCCATTGCTATGCAGGACAACAAAACCAAATATTTTGAGAATAACATATCACTAATGCAACTAAAAAAGTCTGTTAAGGGTGCAAACAAATGACTGATCAGATCCCCTTACATTGAATGAAGGCAACCTGCTCTGGTAGCCAAGTGTCCAAAGTTGCAGAACGCACCTGCAAAAAGCCAATAAGCAAGTAAATAATTGAACAAAGCTATTAGTGAATCGATAAGAACTTATCTTTAGGCTGTTATGAATTCAAGAATAGAGACTGCTTTAAGAAGTAGAGAGCTGGGATCTACACTAAAGTGATTTGCACATTAATTGAATTGATATTAGCATTTGATTTCGGACATAAAATAACATAAGAAAATCAACTGTTTATGAGAGGTAAAACCATAATCAGGAGAAATCTTTTTAGAGGAAGAAAAAATTAAAACTGCATAAACATTGTCAACGCCACAGTTGGGATTCAGAAGTAATGAAAGCCTATTCTAACCAATGAAGTGCTGTTTAAACACCTACGCTTGTTGTTGGCAAACACCTATGATTTGAAAATCAAATTCTGAAGGAAAATCATATACTACAAAAGGCATTTGTTTAAACGCCTACGTTTATTATTAGCAAAAACTAAGCAAGAATCATAACAATACTAAATTTTCTATAAAAAGTGGTTTAGGTTACTGAAATTTTACCCTGTATCATTCACCATAACACTCAATTTTCCTATTATTTGTTTTCATATATATCTAACTTAAACTTAGATTAGCATAGCCAAGAAGCTAAAACACATAAATAGACTCAAACATCACCTTTGATATATGTACTCCTAGACTTCGATGTATTCCAGAGCATTGCATGCAAATGAAGATGCCTAGATTCACACTAGCCCATCTTGGTCCTCTGCAAAGCAAGATCATATAAAAATCACTTTGTTGAATCAATAGAAAGCAACAAGAACATGTACAATGCAGGACTATCCACTTTTATGGATCAACAAGTATCTTTTTACTTGGTTTCCAAATCTCAAGAGATCCAGATCAGAAATTAAGATGCCACCAGATACATACTTAGCTTTGCAGTCAGCACACTCCCTATTTTCTGGTAATTTAAGAAGTCCTTCAAGTATCTGCATGTTTGAATAAGGAAAAGATATTATCAAATAAGGAAAGGAAAGCACAAAATGAAAAATTTCAAATTAAGAAATATTAATCTAAATTGAATTTCACCTGTACAAAAATGAAGAATTGTGCATGTAAATTACACAACATACATTAAACTATGGACGCTTCAGACTGAGAAACTCGTTTCCAATCAGTAGAATTGAAACCAGACCCAGATTTACATTGACAAAAACCAGCCGTCCAAAATTTAGAAGAACGGAAATATATTAATGTGGTCTCTTTGGCTCGAAACATTGGAATATTAAACCCATCGATTTTTAAGATCCAAGTAATATCCTCACAATGTCTTAAAGATTCTCACAACTAATCTATTGACTGCCATCCTTTTTATGGATTGAATTATCCTCGAAAGTAGAAAATTAGAACAACTCAGATAACGATCTATACGCCGAAACTAACACAATAGAAACTTGTAGATCAAATCGAGGCAAATAGCGAAATCTGAAAGTTGCAGACTATGGCAGATAGTGAGAATAGATTACACAAGTACAATGAAATTAACAACGGGCCCTACAGATCCGTATAAGATCATTGAGCAGGCAAATAGAATCAACGCAACTCCAACAAGAAATATGGAAGATCTAAATGCATTGAAAAACGAGACTACAATATAACTATCCTGAATCCCCAGAATTTTTTAGAAAGAAAAGATCCACCAAACAACCAAAACAGCTCGCATCAATCAGGAAACGTATCATAAACAAGCAGATCAAGCTCTCACAAAACAATTTATCCGCAACGACATCTTTACGAACAAATTGTGCCATAGGCTTACACGCACTAAAAGAAATCAATTTGTCCCAACGATTTGCTTATACATATTAGAGTACGATTAATTTCATATCCAATAACAATTCGATCCCAGGTAACATCTAACAACGGGTTCGACAAATTTTAAAAATTTCAAATTTAATTTAAAAAAAAAATGAAAAATAACCTTTTTATGCTTGGCGTTGAGCTCCTTAGACACGTTAGCCTTCTCGTTCATGGTGTGGCGCAGAAACAACAGAAACAAAGGCAGGCAAGAAGATGGAAAAGAAAAATCTAAGGGAAGCGAGAGAGAGGAAGATGAAAACGAAGGGCAAATGGGTGTTTTCCACCCTTTTCTATTTCCTCTCCCTCTCACTCCTCGTCGTCTGATTATTAAGCGACCAAAAAAACCAGGACAACGAGACAGAGAGCCAAGAGATCACAATTCACAGTGGACAACCCCCCTCCTTGACTTTTACTATCCGCGTTTCCCCCTATATTATCTGGATTTTAGTTTTATTGGCACACTCGCTTCTGTTTCTATTTTAAAAGTTTGCTTTATCCCTAATTTTCGATTCATTTTAGTTTTTCTTTCAGACATGTCTTCTTTTATATAAAAAAAAAGTCCCCCCCCCCCCCTTTTGAGAGGAGTGATTAGCTATTTTAACGGCAAGCTCTTGTATATATAAAATAAGGAAAATAAAGGAAGAAATACTGAGTGAGTGACTGACTGACTGAATAGGGTACCTAATTCTGTACTGAGGTGGAGCCCGTGGATTATGAATTATGAATAAATTTTTGTCCTTAAAAATACAAATATTGTTAATTTTGTTTCTAATAATATGAAAAACAAAATGAATCAATCACTTTTTTGTTGGAGGGCATTTTCAAACATTACTTGGCCTCTTAATTAATAGATTTTTGTTTGTTGAAGTTATCAATTATATATATATATATATATATATATATATATATATATATATTTGTATGGATGATTGCCTCTTACTATTGCATATATTCTTTGTTAAATTAAACCATGCACGCACTTGATCTTCCAAAAACTGCCATCTAATTAATGAAAGTCTCGTGCTATTTTTCTTCTTGGTTAAGGTTTCTAATGTTAATTTTTTTGTTAAACAGCCTTGACTATCATTGTCGACGATTATGTAAATTAAATAACTTGCGGTTGAAGTTTAAGACAAAATAGTAACCCTATTCTGTCCCCTTTCTCTACGAACATCAATGCATATGCGTGGTTTGAAGTGAAAGCCAAGAATGAAGAAATCAAAATCTTTCTCGTGTATGATTAGTTTATTCTTGAAACTTTATATGATAAACGATAAAGTAGTATTTAAAATCGATAGTTTCAGGCTAAAAAAGTATTTAAAATTGATAGATTTAGCATGGCATATATTATCGAAGATGAGTAACACGTGACCAAAATAATGGCCAAATTTACGTATTTAGGGTTTGTTTGGAAACCTGTTTGGGTTCAAAAAAAGTCAATCTGGGAGCTAAAAACTCCAAAAGCTTATTTGATGTGTTTGGGAAAGTTTTTGGGATGACTGAACTTATGAAGCAAATGGAGCTTTTATGAGAAGCTCATACAAGTTACTTCTCTCAACTTTTATGAAAAAAAAAATCACTTCTGATACCGCCAATCCAAACACAAATCACATATGCAAAGCTCCTTTTTTTTTTATATGACTTTTCCAAAAGCCCATCTACCAAAAAAACTTATTCTCCACCGCTAATCCAAACAGGCACTTAATCTCATGCTGCATGTTTATCGTTCAAACTTGATTTTAAAAACAGGTTCAAACAATACTTTTTTAAAATATTTAATTAAAAATTATTGAATTTTTACCTTCAAGACGTGCCAATGAAAATGTGATAACAATATAAAATAATTTTCTAATTATCGGTATGTGATCTGATTAAGAAAAATGTATAGCTATTTACGAAAACAAACGTGTGTTGAAATGAGCATGGGAGTGCCAATGTAGAATATGAACCAAAATGGGATTTGATGATACCAGACAAACGTTTAGTAGAAACGGGGCCTAATAATTAAACCGATGCTGTAATTTTATTTGGACAGTTATGATATGATATTTTAAATAAACAAGATCCTGCGAAATAAATTACATTGTTGACGGCTTGTAATTCTAATGCTTACTGTTTTTTTTTTTTAAAATATGAACGTTAGGAGGCACCGGAAGAAAAAGAATCGAGTTCAATTGAAAGAACGCGAGGAGTATGAACTATGAACCATATAATAAAAAATCTTATCCTATTGTGCGTAGTTAGATATATTGATTGTACGATTTTATTGTGTTTCATCAATAATAAGATTTTTGGATAAATGGTTAACTTAAATATATCACTTAATAATTTTATTGAGCGTTTTTGTTTTTTTTCCAACTCGATATTACTTAACAGTTGAAGGGATAAAAGAGAGAATTAGAGGAGCTAGCCAGCTAGGCATGTGAAATATTATATTGCAATATCTGTGTTGGCCAAAATAGTAAGGGTTAAGTAGTAAATTTGTCCTGAAAATATGGGTCCAGGAATAATTTTATCTTGAAAGTTTTTTGAAATCAATTTCGTCCCGAACATAGTAATGTTTCCCTTTTCCATTAAAAAATTAATAGTCAATGCCAATTTTTTAATGGTCAACGTTTGTTATTTAACAGAAAAGGGCAACATTACTACGTTTTAAAACTTTCAGGATGAAATTGATCCCTAAAAAACTTTCAGGACAAAATTACTCCTGAATCCGTACTTCCAGAATAAATTTACTACTTAACCCAAATCACAATCATTGAGCTGTTATCTTTAGAGAAATTTAGATTTACAAATGGCCAATGCTTAACTGGTGTGGCGCATGTTATGAGGCACGAGCTCTAATTTATACTCCCCAATTCGTTGACTTCTGTAAGATCTCTGACATTTAAGAGTAAAAGGGCAAAAACAAAGGAACGTAGGCCCCCAGGGGCAAATTAAAAATTAGAAAAGGGTAAGTATTGATATGTTTTCTTCTTGTTGTTGTCGTCATCTAATTTAGTTTCCTAAACAAAATAAATATTGACATTCACCCAGTGTTCTGGAAATCGGACCGGACCGGCCGGTCCGGCCTGGTAACAGGCGAACCGGCCGGTTGGCCGGTCCGGTTTCCATTTTTAAAAAAAAAAAAAAAAAAAATTTTTTAGTTTTTCCTTTAGAATTTCATACTATAAGTCTAAAATTTTCAATTTCTCACCGATTTGGTTCCGGTCTGACCCACTGACCCTTAACCCAATACCCCGACCGGTTCACTATCCGATCCGGATTTTAATACCTTGCATTCACCATCATGAATCGAATCAATGGATTTGGCAAGGGTAGCGCGTGTACACTTAACTCTATTTCTTGGTGAACCACTCATTTACTTTAAAGTAATGATAATCCAGTCCTCCACTAAGAATCACTTTCTAGTTTCTACCACTTGTAAAACCATGTCAATCATTATAATTATTATATAATGAATTCGAGAAATTAAATTATGATATTAATTTTTTTTTTTTTTGAGGCGATCTCAATCATCTCATCCTCTTTCAATGATTTTTGTCGCCTTTCTTTGTTACACTATCAAAATGTGTGGCCGCTGGCTACAAGAAACAAGACTCACTTGATGTGCCTACGTGGCAGCTGACACGTACGCAAGACAGCTCACTTGATATCCTCGTCTTGAATGTTCTGGTGGCCAGTATTGAATTTCTGGTTTCCGCCTTTCCCATGAGCACACTCTTGCAAACCTCCATAAAATTCTCAACCTTAAAGCCCATCTCCTCCCATGACGACTTATACAAGAAGCAAACCTTGTATTTCTCCCCATTAATAACAAGGCTTGCTTCTATTCATGACTCTGGTTTCAGTCCAAGAGTGTACGGGGGGAGATTTAGAAACGGGGTTTTGTTGGAAGAGAGGATATGCCGCGGGACGACGAGGGGGAAGAAGAGGATGGTGTTGGTGAAGAATAATCAGGGTTTTGGGTTCAACGGCGGCGGCGGGAGAGATAACGGTGCTACTGCGAGGCTTTTGGCCAATCTTGCTTTAGCCATAGGCCTAACTTATCTTTCCGTGACTGGACAGCTTGGTTGGATTTTGGATGCTATTGTCTCCATTTGGGTAATTCTCTCTTCCTAAACTGTTGCTCTGCCTTGTCTCTAGAAAACTTTGGTAATAATAATGAGCTTATATTCAAATGAAGTTTTCGTGCAGTCTTCGAAACGCACACTAATGAATCCTTCGACTCTTGTGCATGCTTTCAGATTATGGCAAGAAAAGGATATAAATTATTGTGGCAACTGAATTAAGCAATAGGTTATTGAATAGTTGCTAACCCATTTTAAGCATTCATGGATCAGCACCAACTTAATAAATTAAAAATTCCATGCTTTTAGTTTGACATCTCATAGAAGACCAAATAGTGGCCTGATTGAGTCCCCCTAATTCTAAGTTGCATTATATTCATTTTTCACCCGTGGAAAAACTGAAAACACTTATGGATCACCTTTTACTTCCTAGTTGATGTTATATTTATGTAGACTTTTTACTCCAAAATCAGTACATGCATTGGATTTGGGAAGTTTCATTTTTCATTTCTTTTTTCTTTTGCAGATCATTGCGGTGCTAATACCAATAGTAGGTATTGGTGCTTTCCTCTGGTGGGCAGGACGAGATATAATGCAAGGCACTGTGAGCCATCTTCTAATTTTCGCTCTGAAACTTCATTTGTGAATTCACATTAGAGTATATATTGAAGACTTGTTAATGTCGTTCTTTGTTTAATAGTGTTTACTTTCCCTACTCAGTTAGTTACCTGGTCATATGTGATTTTTGAATAATTAACTGTAATGATCGTCAGTTAATGATTATATGATTATATCGTTGTTTTGTCGGAAATATTCGAAGCCTCTCTCCTCTGCCCAGGCCCACATATATAATTTGGCCAGAGTTTCAGATCATAATCTATTGCCTCTGGACATGAAATGTTGTCTATGCTTGTGATTTTGTTTAGAACTTTTCTGGTGTGATCTGATGAATTTTATCAGTGATCAGAACATTGATTCGCTTAACACATTTTGGAAAAAGGAAACTGTATCATCTCATAAGGAATTTCCAGCTCATATATATGGAGACTCTTGAGAATATTCTGCATTTGTCAAGTCAGCATGATTATATGCAAAAGTGACAAATATTCATGTTATGTATGAGCGTCATGTTTCATGATCTGAGGACGAACCAGAGAAAAACTCTTGTATCTCATCCCTCTTTTGCAATTCATGTCCCTCTCAAGCCTTGAGACAGTCTGTATTTTGAACTGTGGTTATTAATGTCAATCTTTCCCAGTTGAATAATTGTTAGGAAATTGTTTTATGAGGAAAACCAGTGAGAAAAGTTAACTTATATAGTGTCTTTTTATACAAGCAACCTTTTATTTTCTTATACCACTTAGTTCAACTGTTATGATTTATGAATGCTTAGTATGCGGAGAAGTAATCTCTTATACCTCCACTGAATTTTTTTTTTGTATATGCAGTGCCCGAATTGTGGAAATCAATTTCAGGTTTTCAAGTAAGATTTGCTTAGAAAATGCTACTATTTAAGTTTCCGGCGATCCCTTTGCGTTAATGTTTTTTGTTTATCTGGTGCAGGTCCACTATAAATGAAGAGTTGCAGCTGTGTCCTTTCTGCGGTCAACCTTTTTCTGGTAAGTGCCTCCTCTTGAATCTTTTTGCCTGTCAGTCCCTGAGTTTCCTTTTTCCTATTGACGCCAATCTTTTCTCTTACAAACATCACTTAGTTCTTTCAGGCTATGGTTTTGAAATTAGCTGACCGATATCCTTTATTTCCCCAATTGCCTTTTATTTACCAAAGGAGAACCCTTTTTATCATTGATAGAGACATCTTTACCAATGTTTGCGATACTTCAATGCTACTGTCATTTGATGGTTTTGAAAGAAGCAAGAACAACAACACTGCTTTATTGCTGACACTATCACAAAAATTGAGTAATATTCAGTTAATTAATGAATTGAAATGTTCATGTTTCTCACTGTCGAAGAAACTTTTTCATATCAGTTGTTGGCAATGAGTTTGTGAAGGATTCTGTGAAGTTTTCAAATCAATCTACAACATTTGGACAGGCATTCAATGACTTCACCCGTTCTAGAAATGGTAACCTTTCCAATACTTGTTTTTTTAATCTCCTCCCGCACATATTGTGAAGTTGTAAATATCCTTTCTCATCTTTGTCTAGGGACATCTCTGATGATTGTTGATAATTTCTAGTTTTGCTGCCACTGATGTAACAGGAAAAGATTCTGGTGGAGCGATTGATGTTGAAGCAGAGATAAAAGATGCAGACTGATGACTTAAACTTAGGAAGGTGAATATATTTTCGTGTAGGGTCTGTTTGGTTGCTTGCTTCTTGAAGAACGTGATCAATGGAAATTTTTTTACCTGATAGATATTGGATAACGAAAGTTAACTAACATATCTATTTTGAATCTGCTTGCAAGTCATTTCTCCAGCTTCACATCACGCGACTGGTTAAATGCATTTAACAGAACCAGTCTTCGAACTTCAATTTCATGAAGTAATGTCTAGCCCTTACCTAAGATAGGAACACCTAAATTTTCTGTCTGCAACAATTTGGAATTCAGCTCTGACAAACGTAGTGATGTTCTTGTAATTTGCATGCACATATAAGCATGGCTGGAGCATTAGACATTGGATTATATATATTGTGGTTTTGTTTTGTCATTAGAATTTGGTCTCTCTCTGGCGACTAATAACCTCATGAAATTTATGTTGTATTTATCAGGGTGCATGCAATGGAGATTTCTGAAATATATATGCTCCGAAAGGCTTCATATTCAGCTCTAAGTGGTGTACATGCTTTAGAAGATAATGGAGTGCTAAGTTACGTCCAATTGTGACGGAAGTTTTTCGCACTGATAGTTCTCATCATGTCACGCCTCTGTAAATTATTTTGCTGAGTGATTCTTTACTATCTTAGATGTTAGTTTATCAAGGGAACAGAAATTGTTATTAATGTTGAATATCCTCTTTACAAATAAGCCTGGGAAAATTCACTGCTCAGTTCTATATAATATTAATGTGCCTCTGTCTCCGTGTGTAGATATTCTAGTACACACTTTCCACTTCATTTTCTCGTTTCATAAGATTTAAAATTTCAAATTTTGGAAGCTAATGGAATCACACAAAAATGTTCGCATCAGTTTGGAGCATGAAAAGCCATATAGGGATATAAAGGCGTACGTAAATATTTCTAACTTATTGCTTTGGAGTCTCGTATAACAAAATAGGGATGGAAATAGATCAGGTATTTGTACGGTCTAACCTATATAAAGCCTAACCTAACTTATTTAGTAAATAGGTCAGGGTCAGGCTCAGACTCAGACATATTGCTAGGTCTATTTAGATAAACAGGTCAGGCCTATTTTCATAAAGTCTAACCTACAGGCTTAGTCTATTTAGCTTTTTTTAATGTTTACTATTACATAAGTATATATAATATATTCTAAATAATTTTATAAATTATTTATAAATTTACTAACTTAACCTTAATTCTAAGTTTCACTCAACCATTACTTTCACATAAATCATTTACCCTTGCCTTTTTTCTCTTCGATCACTCAAGATGGCAATACTAACTCACTTACTCTCTCCTAATTTAAGCCTTCAACTAAAGCATAATAATTGTTATGAGTTTATTTTAGTGTCAAATGAAATATTATAATATGGGTAAGAAGAGTTTTTCTTAATTTACGTGGTAAAGGTAAAAGAGATAAAATCTAGTTTTATATGTTATTTGTTATGCTTAGTCAATTTTAGAAAATATATATCATTAGTTAACAGACGATTAGTTTTTCTTATTCCTATTTACTCGGACAATTGTTGTCACTAGACATTTTTTTCTTTTCCTTACTAATCCCTAATATTACTATGAGAATGGATATTAGGCTTTTAAGACATACTGTAGGATTGTATATAATTGTTAAGGGTTATATATGAATTTGGAGGCATATGCTTTAAAAGCTATTTAAAAGCCTATATTATTTAAGAAGGCCTTTAAACAGGTTTCAGGTCTTATTAGACCTTTGGAAGGCTCATGCTCAGACCTAAAAAAAAATTTATATAAAGACTCAGGCCTATTTAGATAAAACCTAACCTATCCTAACCTATTTAGATAAAACCTAACCTAACCTATTTTCACCCCTACAACAACTGAAAGCGCCGCTCAAAGCAGCCTCATATTACAGAAGTATCACAATCCAGAGAGTTGGCGCCTAACAAATAAACTATTTCCAGATGTTATAACAACTTCAGGCTTTGGGTGACGGCTCTTCAACTTTCTGCAATGAGACACAAAACACGAAAGGGTAAAGAGAATGCCATACTAAAACTTTGGAGACATAATAAATCATCCTACATAACCCAAAAGCCGCCAAAGTATGTACAACTTGCGCACAAGGAGTAACTAAATTGTGGAGTTATGGATGATATATAGATTAGGGATGCTCTGTAACGCTTTATTTTTCCATGCATCAGGGAGTGTGTTTCGCAACTTGAACATAGCATCAATCCTAAACAGCCACTTGTGGAGTAAAATGCTTACCGACATTTGGACATGATATATTCATACACTGGTTGCTATCCCATGCTAAATAGAGATATATACCAACATAAACATGACGTTTGCGAAAAAAGGGTACAGGCAAAAGGCAACAAATTGATTATCTTTAAAGGTCGGTTTAGGTACCTCTTCGTTCTTGTCCTTGCCTCTGGTAAAAAACTTGTATCCACCATAGAAGAGTAAGCCCCATCCAGTTAAAGAAACAAGGACAAACTGCAACAGCATGAAACTTTAGTGAAATATTCAAGGTTTTACCATGAATAAATCTCAGTAGTCACTATATCATAGTATTAAGTCATGGGGTGACCAAAAAATATACAAGAGAGCTTTAAAAATTCTAGGCTTACGTGCTCTTCTTTCCACTTAGAAGGATTCATTGGGTCCTGCCAAAAATTCACCTTCGGCGGTCCATGTTGATCTGCAACAATTGAAGCATCAGTAACGCGAAAAGTCCTTCCACTTGTCTTGCAGCAATAGTTTATCCAATTTTAACCCCTTTTAGATTGCAGATAAGGATGTTGCACGTCTGATCTTAGAAATGACGTTAAAAAATAATATTCATTCCAGAAAATAAAGAAGCGAACAAATTTATATCATTTATCAATAAAACATATTGAAAGTGAGAAAACCATCTCAGGGTAATTAAGTCGCCATATTGTAAATAATTGCTTTACGATGAGTTTTATGTATGTTCTTCATTAACTAGGCAACAAGAATAGAATATTGTAAAGAGAAAGATGTAGTCATAAGGGGAGGGAAAATGTAAAAGGAATATATATACCGCCGCCGCCAGCCAAACCGCGCCGGTGAACAAGGGAAGCTGATCTTGAAGAGGAGAGACGAGCAAGATTGAAGGCTTGGCGAGAAACAGCTGTCCACGCGGCCATGATTCTGAGCACTGGTTCGGAGCGTCGGAAACTGACAGATGACTGAACTAAGGGAAGAAGGTGAACGAAGATGCTAGAGAGCTCTTTATTATGCTCTCTCTAATTAAAGCCGGATCTAATTAAAGCCGGAAATTCGGGCCAAACTCGTCGGCCGGTCCATTTAAGTCTAAGTCTTTTAAGAATCGGATTTGTGATTTAGAAGCTAAAAAGAGAAGCGGGCTTAAAAGGGCCGGCCCTGCAACCCTGAGGGCCGGCCTTTTTAGGCCCGTTTATTATTTTTTTTAAAATAAATTAATAAATATAATATCATTATATCAAATTATGAATATGAGAGACACCTAAGTACCTAATAGAGTATTAATAAGAGGAAAACACTTATTAATTGGTTTGATTTATTTTATTTTCTACAATGATTTATTAATTTAAAATTTTAAAAATAGACTAATTTGGACATTAGATGATTATTTTAACTAAAAATTTATGATTTTTTAAAAATAATGTATCTCAATTTAAAGCAAAATAATAAATAAATTGTAAAACTTAAAAAAGAAATTTTTTTGAATTAAAATGAGTTTAAGCCCGTTTAGGTATGAGTCCGTGAAGGGTCAGCCCTATAGGACCGAGGGTCTAAAAAATATTATACTTTTTAACAAATAGGCTTAAACGGACCAACCGGTTAGGCCCGAACCCGTGAAGGGCTGAGCAGGCCCGTATTCCCAACTCTATCTCTAGTCTATTCCCTACGCACAGTCACACACACTCTCGTCCGTCCTAGGGCCAATTGTTCCATGACCGAAACGACGGCGTTAAGTTCGCAGCATCATAAGTTTGCTTGGTTAGACTAGTGTAAAAGTGTAAAACTCATTTTTCATCTAGTTTCACTCCATTGGTTTTTTTTTTAATTTGGCAAAGAATATAATCACTTTTGATGTTGAGATGATGAAAGTGTAAAGAGTTTCTGTCTCCCTCAAGAGTGATTGGGATTGATTATTATGTGTGTGTTTGGGATAACGGTAAAAAAAATAACTTATTATAATTCTGACTTGTTAAAAATGACTTAATAGAAAAGTCAGTTTTTATAATGTGATTTATGTTTGGATGAGCGATTTATTATTGGACAATAAGTGCTGATAAATCGTGATTTAAGGTATACGAGGTAAGTATGTGAGAGGAATTTTATCTCGACTTACGTAATAAATGACTTAATAAAAAAGCTGTAGTGAAGAGCTTATTTAATAAATAACTTATTCTACCCATGATACAATTAAAATAAGTTGAACCAAACACTGCAAAAACATAACACGTTTTTATTTAGGCTTATTGCCCAAAAACGGGCTTATTTCTTCATAATAAGCTGAACCAAACACACCCTATATCAACTAACAACTTATTGGTAATTAATTAATCTTCACATTATAATAATTTGCTCTTAAAAAAATTGGAGCCAACTCATTTTACTATATTTCCGAGTTATTTTTTGAATTTATTAACCTATTATTATATGATTTTCCCCCTCTTTAATGAGGTCTGAGAAGCAAAGGAATTAGAGTGAAAAGATTTAAACGGGGATTACCAAATTTTTAGTGATTTCCAAATAATTTTCAACTTATTAAACTGACTTTTGAAAAAATATATCCAAATATAAAATCTCATTAATAACTAACTTTAATCAAGCTGAATTTTGGCAAACGGGGTCTTGCCAAACTGAACCAAACGTACGCTTGTCATCTTGACATTGAGGGATAGGAAATAACTCAACAAGACACTTTATTCCAAGCTGCAACAAAATAAAGCAGAGCCCTCTGGGTACATCCAACCAATTACTGTTAGAATCACTTTGCCTTCTTATCAATAGCTTCACCACTTTTGTTACCACCTTTGTAAGGTGCGGCACTGTATGCATATTGCTGATAAAAGGAGAAGAAAACCATTTCAATACACACCAATATGTTTTGGTAGCCTTCCTCTATACGCTCCACATCTAGCCACGAATAACGTGATCGGATTATTCCCATTTTTGCCAGCATCTCAAGTGCTATGCCCTGTATCATCAACACTCTTCATTTGTCAAAATAAACACTACAACACCTCTTACTTCATGCAGTACAGTTTCATCTTTCATGCATCCAAGAACTGAGAACTAGTGCAGTGCCATTCATGTTAGATTTATAAAGAATCTCATTTTCCTAGTCTAAATCAAGTATCTCCTATGGGCTAGAAGGATGATGCATAAACCCAAATATAAGTTCACTCCATGAACAACCATGACTTAGAATTAAGGAAGAACATAGGATGTAGGAATGTACCTGCCAAAAGCAGAAGAAGACGATTCCTTTGATGCATAAAAACTTGGCAAGAGGGTTATGGGGTGCCAACTCTTTTGCAAACACATGATAGAACACAACAAGAGAATAGAGTGCCAGCGACACAGAAACATTTAGAATGATTGTCACTGTCCAGCTGACCCAACTGGGATATACTTCAGCATACTGCAGGGCTATCATCAAGATGGAGCACACGGGGCGGATCACAACAAATTGCCAAGTCCAATACTTGAGAAGCTTCAGCGTATTGTGGTTCAGACGAGCTGTATGCTGCTGCAAATGATGACAGTGAAGCATTAAAACTCACATCTATATGTTGACATATTCATGGAAGTAAAATGAAGACAGTGATTAGCTCAAATTAGCCATCAAGTATATCATACAATGACATGCAGCAGAAAAAGGGAACAGAGAGTTCTACATATCTTTATGATGAATACTTCCAAAGGCCATTGATCTTATGAAGTTGTCTTAGTTCTACACAAGTTCCATGACTCAAACAAAGACAATGGGATTAATTTCACCTCTAATGTCCAATTACTCGAACGGATCAATACTGACTGGTTATTTGTCACTACAGGATAGATAACCCCTTTTCCCATGAAAAATAGTCTAGGAGACCATAAATCCACAATTCCCAAATTTTTTTCCTTCTTTGCAACCTATTGTTTGCAAAAAGATGGTCATGACAAAAGACATAAAAGATCACATTGCTGCTCAGAGTATAAGTAAAGGTTGGTGAGTTTTATTCACCACAAAAAGGGTCATAGGAAATGAATGATGAATTTCTCGTCCTTTAATCTCATCTGGCACAATGTTCTTGCTCAAAGATATGTCCAGGAAGCTGTACATTAAAGCCAAGAACTTAGCAATTACCTGTAGGAAACAAACGGAGTAAGTTACAACACTTCAAATTACAAACACCTAGAAATATTTTGCAAAAAGTTTTACACCAAAGTACAAGCTGGACCTCCCAATGTAAAGATTCCGGGGATTAAAACCTTACCAAAGCCTCGTAACACTCTTTGATTGAGTCCAAGATTGTAAAGAATGCTTCACTTCCAAAAAAGTTTATCAAACCAACATAAGAGTCCACAGCATATAGAGGGGCCATAAGGATGATTATTACTATGGCTTTCTGCTCCTTTGGCTTCTTCCAGTTCAGAACATGATCAGCGAGTAGCTTCATTGAAAAGTGTACTGTCAGCATGACACAGAGAGTTGATCCCAGCAAAACAAGCTGTGGTGTATCCATTTTTAATTCTCTGTGCTGTTGATCTTGGGGAATTATCAGATATTGGCCTGCAGAAGGATGATAAAGCTTGTTGGTTTATGGGAGCTTAACTCAAGGCAACAATTTCTACAGATCCCAACATATCAAATCTATCATAGAGATATCAAATCTCTTTAGAGAATAAATAGCCAGATTACAGGTTTTATGGGCATATCTGCTTCTATAGGAATTCATGAATCGTTGTCCCCTCATCTCCTTTTTTACCAGATTCTAAATTTACTTTTTACCATTTTAAAATGAGCACAAGGAAACCAACAAATCATCTGATTTAGATGTCCTTTTTAGCATTGTAAAAGGGCATGTTATCTGATTCTTTCCGATACCTGTATCATAACATCTTGTAAGGAAACTTTCATCGCTGTTTTCTCTGTGATGTATACATTCTCTTTTAAGTTATATCAGTTTACAAATATGAAAACAATAGATGAATTCAGTTCAGCAGCCAGCTTGAAATTACAATGAGTAGTTGCAGATCAAATCTAAGCGTTGATCCAAAAATTATAAGTAAATGGCTAAGGTAGGACTATAGTATCCAATATCACTAACCCAATAAAGCACAACCTAGAAAAAACAGATGTTCTCAGAATATAAGTGGAATTATTAGATGAATCAAGCAGAAGAGAATAGTAACAGCGATATAAAAATGACACCAATCAATAGAAATTACAGAATAAGCTTCAACTCGATCGACTAAATCTGTGTGTAGACTGTAGAGAGATGGAGAGAGAGGCTATAATATAGAATTAAACTGAGCGAAAGACTTAAAGAATATCGATATCTCTGTCATAATGTCGAATGGGTAAGTGTAATCGTCAACATTTCCTTGAGCTGGCAAGATGGGTCAATGAAATGAGGAACAAGACAAAAGAAATTCTAGAACTTTAAATCATAAATTCAATGGAGATAGAGTTGCTGCTTTAGTGAGGCTCAAGAATTTACCTCTCCTATATTTGCTGGGTACCCAACGAAAAGGAAGATATCAGATTGCAATAGTTACAGTCGATGGCGAAACCAATTGCTGATCAACAATAGCAGTAAAATGTAAAATAGAGCTCCAAAGAACGCTAGGATCTGGTTGCCAAAGACAGTGCTCAGAGAAGATAGACAACAACACACCACTGGGACTTTGTTGCCAAAATGATATATGTACGTTGCAACTGTTTTGAATTGTTTATAAGTTATTTTTTATATAAATCTAAACAAAAATTCTTTCACATATTTATATTATATTCTATAAATTATAATTAAAACACTGTTTTAAAGTATCCCTCGCGGTCACAAACAAGTTTTGGATCAATTTAATTGCTAGTGTCATCTAATACATTAAATCTATTATTACCGTAAATAATATTTCTTTCGATATTATTTATAAACAATATTTTTCTTAATTGCGTAAAACGAACCGGTTGTTAAAAACAATAAGTATAAAAAATGTCATGTTTTTTTTATATATGTCCCCATTTATGAAAAAAGTATAAGAGAGAGAATGGATATTTAATAAGGATAAAATAAGAAAAAGAAACTTGTATTTTTAGATGAAAATTGATAGTTATTTATAAAAGGGATCAGCAATATAAGAGAGAAAGTTATTTATAAAAAAAATTAGCACTATAAAAGAGAAAATTTCTTATAAGTATAGCCGGAGTAGTATCATTCAACGTTGGTGCCCAAAAAAAAAAATTCATTCGCACGAACCTCGTGGGCATCCAAAAACTAATATTTTAAATGTAGGCAGGTAGCTGATAATTTCTGACAAAAGAAATATATAAAATTTTTTTGACATGATATGAAGGATTTTCCTTACGAGGTTTTAACATCTCCCAATAACTGGGTTTCCTTCATCAACCAAGAACTTATTAGTGAAATATATCAAATTTATATGCCGGGCACGAATTTTCTCACCTGAACCACCACTCACGAAATTTCAGAACATATTAATGAAGTCATAGCATAAACGTAATTTGGAAAAAACACAGATTTAATCCTTGATTTTATTTGGGAGAATTATACTGTAGTCCCATGAAAGACAATATACGAAGAAATGATCCCAGAAAATTCTGAAATTACTCTCAAGTCCCATGAAACCATTTTGTAATAAATTGAAAATGACTGAAGCCCAAAATACCCCTATTAGATAAATAGAGAAAGGCATGGGAAAATGAAGCAAAACTCAGAAACAGATCTGGAAATGGCGCAAGAAGCAGAATGAAAATCATCAACCACTATTGAAGAGTAAGGTAAGAAATTGATACTAACACATTTCTTGTCTTTATTATTCCATTCGATTCATGTTTTCTGTTGAGTGGGTAAACAGATTTTTAGGTTTCCTTCGTTCATCTTCGTTTTGGCTTGAAAAATGAGAAAATGTGTCATTTTTTTATGTGGGTATTGTCCTCTATATGCTTGTAAATTTAAAAGGCAGATATAGTAAATGCAATGATTTGTTTTGGTTGTGATTTCAAGGTGTTTGGGTATGATTTAATATGCTCTATTTTCGCTATCGGTATACTCTGTTTTCTGTTTAATTTGTGCTGTGTTTCTGTAATAAAAGGGCTAAGGAATGAAGATGAGGGTGAAATGTTTGTAGCTACATAATCTGATGTGCGTAGAAAAAAATTGTTGTTAATGGGAGTAGCAATAGTTGTCAATGGAAGCTGCTGAACTTATTAATGACAACTATATGTCATATTTAAATGTTTTTTTTATAACTATAGGTTTTATTAATTGATCTTCATTTTGGCCCTGATAAATAGAAAAAGCTGTCTGATTTTTGTGGGTATTATCCTCCATATGCTTGTAAACTATAAAGACAGACCTCGTAAATGCAATGGATATGTTTTGGTTAAGGTTTCAATGTGTTTGGGTATGGTTTAGTATGCTCCGTTTTCTAGTTCATTGTGCTGTATTTCTGCAATAAAAGGGCTAAGGAATGAAGATGAGGGTGAAAAGTTTGTGGCTACATAATCTGATGTGTGTAGGAAAAAAGTGTTGTTAATGAAGCAACGATAGTTGTCAATGGAGGCTGCTGAACTTGTTAATAATAACTATAGGTCATATTTAAATGTTTTTTTTATAACTATAGGTTTTGTTGATTGATCTTTATTTTGGTCCTGATAAATGGAAAAAATTGTCTGATATTTGTGGATATTGTCCCCCATATGCTTATAAACTAAAAAGGCAGACCTAGTAAATGCAATCGATTTGTTTTGGTTGTGATTTCAAGGTGTTTAGGTATGCTTTAGCATGCTTTATTTTTGTTGTCATTATACTTTGTTTTCTAGTTCATTGTTCTGTATTTCTGTAATAGAAGAGGTAAAGAATGAAGATGGGGGTGAAAGGTTTAGGGCAACATAACCTGATGTGTGTAGGAAAAACTATGTTGTTAATGGGAGCCATCATAGTTGTCACTTGAGGTTTCTTAACTTGTTAATGACAACTATTGACAACTATAAGTCATATTTAAATATTTTTTGTGACAACTAAAGGTTATTTTGATTGATCTTCGTTTTGATTATGATAAATGAAAAAAACTGTTTGACTTTTGTGAGTATTATCCTTCGTATGCTTACAAAATATAAAGGATGACCTAGTAAATGCAATAAATATGTATTAGCTAATGTTTCAATGTGTTTCGGTATAGTTTAGTATACTCTATTTTTTTTTTTTTTTGCATTATGCTCTGCTTTCTGCTTCATGGTGTTGTGTTTCTGCAATAGAAAATGTAAGAAATAAAGATGAGGGTGAAAGGTTTGGAGGCGCATAACCTGATGTGCGTAGGGGTGTTCAAAGTATCCCGGTCCCGGTTGTCCCGGCCCGGTCCCGGACATTTTATCCCGGGAATTTCCTGTCCCGACCGGGATCGGGACCGGGATCTTAAAAAACCGGGACCGGGATCACACCTTGTGATCCCGGGAATTCCCGGTCCCGGTTCTTTTTTTATCTTTTTTATTTTTTCCTTAAAAAATAATTTATTATTTTATATTTGTATTTTTTACCCTATAAATTAAGTTATCATTTGATAATATGTATATCACATATTTAGTTAGAGTTAAATCGTATATATCGTGATACTAATCCTAACTATATAATATATAAAGATAATAACAAAAATGATGAATGTGGTGATAATAATAATAATAATATATTATTCTTCAATTCTAGCTCAATTTATGTGATTTTTATGATTTTATTAAGTGTTAAATAATCACTTCAAACATTAGATTATAAAAAATTTAACTAAAATAATCATAATAATAAAACTGAGAATTCCCGGTTCCGGTCATATCGGGAATATCCCGGGACCGGGACCGGGAATGAATTCCCCGTCCCGGCTACACATAATGAATATCGATATCTCTGTCATAATGTCGAATGGGTAAGTGTAATCGTCAACATTTCCTTGAGCTGGCAAGATGGGTCAATGAAATGAGGAACAAGACAAAAGAAATTCTAGAACTTTAAATCATAAATTCAATGGAGATAGAGTTGCTGCTTTAGTGAGGCTCAAGAATTTACCTCTCCTATATTTGCTGGGTACCCAACGAAAAGGAAGATATCAGATTGCAATAGTTACAGTCGATGGCGAAACCAATTGCTGATCAACAATAGCAGTAAAATGTAAAATAGAGCTCCAAAGAACGCTAGGATCTGGTTGCCAAAGACAGTGCTCAGAGAAGATAGACAACAACACACCACTGGGACTTTGTTGCCAAAATGATATATGTACGTTGCAACTGTGTTTGAATTGTTTAAAAGTTATTTTTTATATAAATCGAAATAAAAAATCCTTTCACATATTTATATTATATTCTGTAAATTATAATTAAAACGCCGCTTTAAAGTATTCCTCTTTGTCACAAACAAGTTTTGGATCAATTTAATTGCTAATGTCATCTAATACATTAAATCTATTATTACCGTAAATAACATTTCTTTCGATATTATTTATAAGTAATATATTTTTTGATTGTGTAAAATGAACCCGGTAGTTAAAAACAATAAGTATAAAAAATGTCATATTTTTTTCTTATATGTCCCCGTTTATGAAAAGAGTATAAGAGAGAGAATGGATATTTAATAAGGATAAAATAAGAAAAAGAAACTTGTATTTTCAGATGAAAAATGATAGTTATTTATAAAAGGGATCAGCAGTATAAGAGAGAAAATTACTTATAAAAGAGACCAGCACTATAAAAGATAAAATTTCTTATAAGTAAAGCCGGAGTAGTATCATTCAACGTTGGTGCCCAAAAAACAAATTCATTCGCACGAACCTCGTGGGCATCCAAAAACTAATATTTTAAATGTAGGCTGGTGGCTGATAATTTCTAACAAAAGAAATATATAAAATTTTTTTGACATGATATGAAGGATTTTCCTTACGAGGCTTTAACATCTCCCAATAGCTGGGTTTCTCCATATTTGAATTTTTGTTTTTTTCTTTATAGGTGAGGTCTATTCCTTCATCAACCTAGAACTTATTAGTCAAATATATCAAATTTACTTGCCGGGCACGAATTTTCTCACCTGAACCACCACTCACGAAATTTCAGAACATATTAATGAAGTCATAGCATAAACGTAATTTGGAAAAAACACAGATTTAATCCTTGATTTTATTTGGGAGAATTATACTGTAGTCCCATGAAAGACAATATACGAAGAAATGATCCCAGAAAATTCTGAAATTACTCTCAAGTCCCATGAAACCATTTTGTAATAAATTGAAAATGACTGAAGCCCAAAATACCCCTATTAGATAAATAGAGAAAGGCATGGGAAAATGAAGCAAAACTCAGAAACAGATCTGGAAATGGCGCAAGAAGCAGAATGAAAATCATCAACCACTATTGAAGAGTAAGGTAAGAAATTGATACTAACACATTTCTTGTCTTTATTATTCCATTCGATTCATGTTTTCTGTTGAGTGGGTAAACAGATTTTTAGGTTTCCTTCGTTCATCTTCGTTTTGGCTTGAAAAATGAGAAAATGTGTCATTTTTTTATGTGGGTATTGTCCTCTATATGCTTGTAAATTTAAAAGGCAGATATAGTAAATGCAATGATTTGTTTTGGTTGTGATTTCAAGGTGTTTGGGTATGATTTAATATGCTCTATTTTCGCTATCGGTATACTCTGTTTTCTGTTTAATTTATGCTGTGTTTCTGTAATAAAAGGGCTAAGGAATGAAGATGAGGGTGAAATGTTTGTAGCTACATAATCTGATGTGCGTAGAAAAAAATTGTTGTTAATGGGAGTAGCAATAGTTGTCAATGGAAGCTGCTGAACTTATTAATGACAACTATATGTCATATTTAAATGTTTTTTTTATAACTATAGGTTTTATTAATTGATCTTCATTTTGGCCCTGATAAATAGAAAAAGCTGTCTGATTTTTGTGGGTATTATCCTCCATATGCTTGTAAACTATAAAGACAGACCTCGTAAATGCAATGGATATGTTTTGGTTGAGGTTTCAATGTGTTTGGGTATGGTTTAGTATGCTCCGTTTTCTAGTTCATTTTGCTATATTTCTGCAATAAAAGGGCTAAGGAATGAAGATGAGGGTGAAAAGTTTGTGGCTACATAATCTGATGTGTGTAGGAAAAAAGTGTTGTTAATGAAGCAACGATAGTTGTCAATGGAGGCTGTTGAACTTATTATAACAACTATAGGTCATATTTAAATGTTTTTTTATAACTATAGGTTTTGTTGATTGATCTTTATTTTGGCCTTAATAAATGGAAAAAATTGTCTGATATTTGGGGGTATTGTACCCCATATGCTTGTAAACTAAAAAGGCAGACCTAGTAAATGCAATTGATTTGTTTTGGTTGTGATTTCAAGGTGTTTGGGTATGCTTTAGTATGCTTTATTTTTGTTGCCATTATACTTTGTTTTCTAGTTCATTGTTCTGTGTTTCTGCAATAGAAGAGGTAAAGAATGAAGATGGGGGTAGAAGGTTTAGGGCAACATAACCTGATGTGTGTAGGAAAAAATATGTTGTTAATGGGAGCAGTGATAGTTGTCACTTGAGGTTGCTTAACTTGTTAATGACAACTATAGGTCATATTTAAATGTTTTTTATGACAACTAAAGGTTATTTTGATTGATCTTCGTTTTGATTATGATAAATGAAAAAAACTGTTTGACTTTTGTGAGTATTATCCTTCATATGCTTACAAACTATAAAGGATGACCCAGTAAATGCAATAAATATGTATTGGCTAATGTTTCAATGTGTTTGGGTATAGTTTAGTATACTCTATTTTTTTTTTTTTGCATTATGCTCTGTTTTCTGCTTCATGGTGTTGTGTTTCTGCAATAGAAAATGTAAGAAATAAAGATGAGGGTGAAAGGTTTGGAGGCACATAACCTGATGTGCATAGGGGTGTTCAAAGTATCCCGGTCCCGGTTGTCTCGGCCCGGTCCCTGACATTTTATCCTAGGAATTTCCCGTCCCCGCCGGGATCGGGACCGGGATCTTAAAAAACCGGGACCGGGACCGGGATCACACCTTGTGATCCCAGGAATTCCCGGTCCTGGTTCTTTTTTTATCTTTTTTATTTCTTCCTTAAAAAATAATTTATTATTTTATATTTGTATTTTTTACCCCATAAATTAAGTTATCATTTGATAAAATGTATATCACATATTTAGTTAGAGTTAAATCGTATATATCGTGATACTAATCCTAACTATATAATATATAAAGATAATAACAAAAATGATGAATGTGATAATAATAATAATATATTATTCTTCAATTCTAGCTCAATTTGTGTGATTTTTATGATCTTATTAAGTGTTAAATAATCACTTCAAACACTAGATTATAAAAAATTTAACTAAAATAATCATAATAATGAAACCGGGAATTCCCGCTCCTGGTCATACAGGGAATATCCCGGGACCGGGAATGAATTCCTAGTCTCGGCTACACCCGGGACGGGAACCGGGAATGGGTGATCCCGGTCCCGTCCCGGGTTTTGAACACCCCTAGATGTGCGTAGGAAAAAAAGAGTTGTTAATGGGAGCAACGATAATTGTCACAAGAGGTTGCTTAACTTGTTAATAACAACTATATGTAATATTAAAATGTTTTGCTTGTGATGTAATGATGTTTGGAATGGGTTTGAAAAATTTGCTATATTTTTTGACATTTTCTGCTGTTTTCAGTCATTATAAGTGAGATTTAAGGAACAACGTGTGAAATATGTGTGGCTGGAGGTCCTGATTATATAGGAAGAATGTATTGTTAATAGGGACTGCGACATTTGTTAATAAGGCTGTTGAAATTGTTAATGACAACTTTTTTGTGCAAGTATAATGATAGCGAAAATAGAGCATACTAAACCATACCCAAACACATTGAAACCTCAACCAAAACGTATCCATTGCATTTACTAGGTCTGTCTTTATAGTTTATAAGCATATGAAGGACAATATCCATAAATATCATACAGCTTTTTCCATTTATCAGGGCCAAAATGAAGATCAATCAACAAAATCTATAGTTGTAAAAAAATATTTAAATATGATATATAATTGTCATTAACAAGTTCAGCAGCCTCCATTGACAACTATCGTTGCTCTCATTAACAACACTTTTCTCCTGCGCACATCAAATTATGTAGCTACAAATCTTTCACCCTCATCTCATTCCTTAGCCCTTTTATTGTAGAAACACAGTACAAATGAACTAGAAAACAGAGTATACCGACACTGAAAACAGAGTATATTAAATCATATTCAAACACCTTAAAATCACAACCAAAACAAATCCATTACATTTACTAGGTTTGCCTTTTTAGTTTATAAGTATATAGAGGACCACACTCACAAAAAAATGATAGTTTTTCTCATTTTTCAAGCCAAAAAGAAGATGAACGAAGGAAACCTAAAAATCTGTTTACCCGCTCAATAGAAAACATGAATCAAATGGAATAATGAAGATAAGAGAAGTATTGGCATCAATTTCATACCTTACTTTTCAATATTGGCTGATGATCTTCATTATGCTTCTTGTGCCATTTCCATATCCGTTTCTGAGTTTTGCTTCATTTTCCCATCCCTTTCTCTATTTATCTGACAGGGGTACTTCAGACTTTAGCCATTTCCAATTTATTACAAAATGATCTCATGGGACTTGAGAGTAATTTTAAAATTTCCTGAGACCATTTCTTCGTATATTGTCTTCCATGAGACTACAATATAGTTCTTCCATTTTATTTCATAGAATCATATGGTTCTAATTATAAGACGGAGTTTACTTTTTTTGGACAGATTAAGGAAGTTAAAGAAATAACTTAACCATATCATATGTTTACTTTTTTTTAGGCAAAATAATTTGGAGAAAAATCGATAAATATAAATATTTAAAAGTAATTTAATTAACTTTCTTAATATCTCAAAAAAAAAGTCAACTTTATCTTATATTTAATATCATAGGGAGTATATTTAAACATATGTACCATATCTAATAAGATAATTTTACGCTTTAGTTTTCAAAAGGATTTTATTGTTTAATTTTGAAAATAAAAAGGATTATCATTAACTGATAATGGTTATCTCTGTTCATTGTTTTTGTTATATAGTGAATACCCTGTTTGGCCAAAAAAAAAAAAAAACAATAATAACGTTAATGCCTCTTTTACATAGGGTGGGTTTTAGAAAGTTCCTTTTACTTTTACCTAATTGGTCTGGCCGTGGAAAATTCTGAGCATAAGAAGGGGTTTCTGATTGTATAATGTATTCCAGCATTAACAAATGGGATATGGCTTGCGTCCGCTGTTCTTTCCCTTCCGCTGTCAATTCTTTTCCCAAAATTTTGCGTGTAAAATGATAGGGGTTGATTTTATTTTATTTTTTTTAAAATGATGTCTAGTATTTTTTAAATATTTTTATGAACTTATCTAGTATCTTAAAATATTTTTTAAGCAGCATGTAGTATCTTAAAATAATTTTTAATAATTTTAATTCCTTAAAATATTTTTCAATTATATCCAATTTGTTAGCAGACTGATTGCAATTTTATCCTCAATATATTTTTTCACCACCAACAATTATTTTGAAATATTTTAAAGGGTTAAAATCATTAAAAATTATTTTAGAATACTGCATATTGCTTAAAAAATATTTTAAGATACTAGATACGTTCAGAAAAATACTTCAAAAATACTAAACACCATTTTTTTAAGAAGAAAAAATTCAACCCCCATTATTTTTTACACCCAAAACTACACCGCGGTAAAGGATTTGGGGGGGGGGGGAGCAGCGGAGCCAAGCCAGATACTAAAAAATGGGGACTAATAAATATATTTCAACTCATCCCTCTTTACATAGCCGAGCTTCTAACAAAACACGGTTGCGTTGGATGAGAAGAACGAGAGAGGAATAAGTGAGGGAGGGAATGATTTACCCTGTGATGTTCTTCTATTCTCCCTCATATTCTGTTTTCCTTCTGTCTCTTTGTGAGAGGTTGATATATGGCTCTGTGTTTTGCACTATCATTGAGTTTATGTATTGAATCTGGGATTTATGTTTAGTATTGGAATTGTTCTGTTCTGTGAGTTTTGTGCATCAGATTCTCAGTTGGCAGGGCAATTATAACTCTCCTTGTAGCATTAGAATAGAGCACCTAAAATTCCCTCTGCTAACGGCCGAGAATTTAGTAACTTCAAAAGTGCCACCTAAGCGAATTAGCATACTCATTTGTATTTCTAAGTGTTAATGAATTATGACACCTCTTCATGGTTTTCGTCGAAAGAAAGAAAACGAGTCCAAAATCATAGTAATAAACTTAAAACAGATTTGATATTTATCTTAGACAGCTTTACAGGGGGAAAAATATCTTAAACCTTGAAGTTAAGAAATCAAACATGCACATATTATGCATTATTAAACAAAATAGTCTTGCTATGCTATATAACTGAGCATATGCAGAAAACGTTGGGAGTTATTATTGACCAGATTACATGCCAGAACAGTCAGTTTCACAGCTTCGCATGCTTCTTAACCCTCAAAATATTAACTTTTGCATACTCTGGTACCGGAATGTTGCCCATTAAAGTCATTCTAGAAGATGATACCAAGATTTTGTCCTTCGGCTTTGAAGGATCCGTCTTCCATAATTGCACCTCCCAAACCTGCACCAATTCAACATCAAGCTCTTAATGAACTACTTAATTGATCACAGAAGAAAATTTGAATTAAAATTCTGATGCAACCCAGAATCAACAAATTAACTCTCCAAATCCAAGTCAAGATTCGAGAACGAATCCTTTTGAGGAGAGAGGGAATGATGCGATCCAGAATTAACAAGTTGTCCCTTCAAATTCAAGTGACATCTCTTCCGTTTCAAATGATCATTATCAAATTCCAGCTGGACAAATCATGAGAGCACAAGCTAAAATATTCAAGGAAGCATTGATTGGGCTGATTGAAGAAGTTGTTGTGAATCAAATGGCAATTGGATCAATAAATCTGATTTACAAAACAAAGATGCTGAAAACGTCACTAAGTTTATTTGTGCTAAATATGGAGTTGCTAATCAAGTTTTGGGCTTGAAAACTTCAAAACAAAGAGCTTGGACCTAGTATTACACATGGGAGGCTCATTTTGGCCTAAATAAGCACATTTTGAGCCTTAATTTGCTGACTACATTTTCTTGAAGTTAAGTGTGGGAAAATCAACAAGGAGTTGGTGGCAGATTTGACTTTTGTTTTCTTTAGCATGTTGTATTTGATTTTTCAACTTTCTTCTAGATTGTATTAGATTTTTGTGTTTATTGTAATAGACGTTTAGGTTTCCTAGCACATGGTTTTACAATTTGTATTGGTTGTTTTCAAAATTGCACTTATTGCAATTAGGTCATATTTTCCTATAAATACTTGGTGCTTCTTCTTCATTTGTAGGACACACAATTCAGATTTGAATCATAAATGAAAGTTGCACTTCTGCACTTTGTTTCTTGAGAGTGTGAAACAGAACAATGAAACAGAGAAGAGAGAATGTGAACACATTGCAGCCAACGTTGACATTGCATATGATGTAAGCACTGACGTTGTGAACAGGGAGGGGGGGTTGGTGTGTGGTTGCCGGATCTGACTTTCTCATTATTTAAAGAATTTATAAGGTTGTGGTTTTAGTATAAATAGGTGTTTGTTTTTCATTGTAATCATGAAGATTTGGAATAAACACATTTGAGTTTGGTTTCTATACCATTTTGGTACCAGAGCTGAGTTCTAGAGAGCCAGAGAGCGAAAGAGTGAGGAGTGGGTGAGAAACAAAAAACGTGAGAAAAAGGGGGTGTCGAATTTTCACTCTCGGAGCGTTTTTTGAAGAAACCGACCTTACCATCGTGTTCAGAAGGCCGAAAAACCTAGGAATAGCCTCGGTCACCGCCGCGAAACACCTCCACGTGCCTCCACAGACGTCGCCGGAAAAGTCGCCGGAATTTCAGACGGTTGCCGGAGTTCAGAGGTTGAAGACGACCCAGTCAGCTGCCACGTCATCACTGTTGACAATCATCGCCACATGTCAAAATAGCCACGCTAGCATCACCGTCAGCATTGCCACGTCACCCAGTCCAGTCAGCATCCACGTCATCGGTCAACGACACGTGGACCAATCACAGACTGCCACGTGTCACTCTGGCCACGTCAACATAACGGTCAGCTAGAATTTTGTTAAAATTACCATTTTGTGCCCTAAATTCTGCGATATTTACATTTACACCCCTTAACTTTCTGAATTTTCATTTTGACCCCCTAGAATTTGCCAAAATTACATTTCAGACCCCCAAACTTTTTGAAATTACATTTGTACCCCCAGATTCTGCCAAAATTACATTTCAGACCCCCAACTTTCTGAAATTACATTTTTACCCCCAGATTCTGCCAAAATTACATTTCAGACCCCCAAACTTTCTAAAATTACATTTTGACCCCTAGATTCTGCCAAAATTACATTTCAGACCCCCAAACTTTCTGAAATTGCATTTTTAACCCCCTAATTACCCAAATTTCCTATTTTACCCCTGACTTTTCCATAGACACAAATCCTTCCCCTACCCTTCTACCTTATACTTAATAACTGCGTACTTAAAGTGATAACCTGTCAATTAAACTGCAAAATGCCTCCAAGACGCAGAAATAGACATGAGATTGAGATGGAAGAGATGAGACGCCAGATTCAAGAACTAGAGGCCACTATAGCAGAACAACAAGCCTTGCTCGAAACTCGTAGAGACCACTCAGAAGATGATTTGAATAGTCACAGTTCGTCATCCTCTGACTATCGTCATCGTCCTCGCCAACAACCATTCCGCCTTAATGACATTAAGGTAGACATTCCTGAATTCGAGGGAAGACTCCAACCGGACGAATTCATTGACTGGCTACAAACAGTTGAACGAGTCTTTGAGTACAAAGAAATTCCAGATGAGCAGAAAGTTAAAATTGTTGCCATCAAATTGAAGAAACATGCCTCCATATGGTGGGAGAATCTCAAAAGAAGGCGTGAAAGAGAGGGAAAGAGCAAGATACGAATGTGGGACAAAATGCGACACGAGCTCTCACGTAAGTTTCTTCCAGAAAATTATTATCAAGATAATTTCCTTCAGTTACATAATCTCCGCCAAAAGGCTATGTCTGTAGAAGAATATACCAGGGAGTTTGAGAAACTTATGATGAAATGTGATATACAAGAAAGGGAGGAGCAAACAATAGCTCGTTATCTCGGAGGGTTAAATACAAACATCGCCCATCCAGTACAACTCCAGCAATACTGGACTCTGGATGACGTCATCCGCTTAGCCATCCGTATTGAGAAGCAGATGCCCAGGAGGCCTCCATACCAACCGTCTTCCTCAACCAGAATTCCTTTTGAAGGGAATAAGTCACAAATACATCATCCTAGCTCTTCAAATGCGCCTCCACCAAAGGCTACTAGGGAATTCAACTCCAAAGCACCTAAGTGCTTCAAATGTCAAGGATTCGGTCACATTACTTCTAACTGTCCTAACCGTAGAGTTGTCACTATTATGGAAGGAGAAGCTTCTACAGTATTTGACGAAGAAAGGGAGCCTATGCCAGAAACGGAGCCAATATTTGATGAGAAAATTACTCCTGCAGATCACGGTGAATCACTTGTTATTAGGAGAAGTCTGCATACAGCCATTGTGAAAGAACCTTGGCTACATCGCAACATTTTTCATACCCGCTGCACAACTCAGGGTAAAGTCTGTGACGTCATTATTGACAACGGAAGCTGTGAAAATGTAGTCTCCAACTACATGGTAGAAAAATTGCAACTACCGACTCACAACCATCCGAGCCCTTACAAGCTTCAATGGCTTAACCAGGACAGCGAGGTAAAAGTTTCGAAACGATGCCTTATTACTTTTTCTATCGGTAAAAGGTATCATGATGAAGTTTGGTGTGATGTTGTTCCAATAGACGCTTGTCATCTTCTTTTGGGGAGATCTTGGCAATATGATCGACATGTTCAGTATGACGATCATGCAAACACGTATTCCTTCCAGAAGGATGGCGTGAAAATTCAACTTGCTCCTTTGCCACCTGATAAACACAATAAAGGCAAAAATGGATCCAAACCATTAGTGTCTTTAGTCGAGAAGGTGACCAAAACAGAAAGCCAAGTAATGGGTTTTCTTCTATTACTCGAGACAAATAACGGAACTGTCATTCCACCTGAAGTGCAGCCATTGTTAGAGGAGTTTCCTGATGTAATTCCAGATGAAATTCTGTTGGGATTACCATCCATGCGAGACATTTAACATGCTATAGATTTTATTCTAGGAGCAGTAATTCCTAACAGGCCAGCTTACAGAATGAGTCCTCAAGAACATGCTGAAGTTCAAGGCCAAATTGAAGAATTGCTTAAAAAAGGATTAATCCGTGAAAGTGTCAGCCCCTATTCCGTACCTGTACTCCTAGTTCCCAAGAAGGATGGAAGCTGGAAAATGTGCATAGATTGCCGTGCAGTCAACAAGATCACAATTAAGTATCGGTTTCCGATACCCAGGCTTGATGACATGCTCGACCAGTTATATGGCTCTACCATCTTCTCTAAGATTGACCTTCGTAGTGGATATCATCAAATCCGAATTCGTCTCGGAGATGAATGGAAGACCGCTTTCAAAACCAGAGATGGGTTGTACGAATGGAATGTAATGCCATTTGGGTTGTCAAATGCTCCTAGCACGTTTATGCGCCTGATGAACCAGGTCCTTCATCCTTTCATTAGCAAGTTTGTTGTTGTCTATTTTGATGACATTCTTATCTACAGCAAGAGCATAGCAGATCATTTAGAGCACTTACGTCAAGTATTGCAAGCTCTTCGTGAACAAAAACTTTATGCCAACTCGAAGAAATGCACCTTCCTGATAAATGAAGTCATTTTTCTGGGTTACATTATCACTGCAGAAGGTGTACGAGTGAATCCAAGCAAAATTGAAGCCATTAACAGCTGGCCAACTCCACAATCTATCCAAGAAGTTCGGAGCTTCCATGGATTAGCTTCCTTCTATAGGAGGTTCATTCAAAATTTTAGTTCCGTTGCTGCACCCCTTACAGATTGCATCAAGGGAGACAAGTTCCAATGGACAGAAAAGGCTCAAATAAGTTTTGAAGAACTAAAGAAACGCTTGACAGAAACTTCGGTGCTAGCTCTTCCTAATTTTGACCAAGTGTTTGAGGTCAGTTGTGATGCCTCTAACACTGTGATTGGTGCTGTTCTGAGTCAAGAAGGCCACCCGATTGCTTTCTTCAGCGAGAAACTTAATGTTGCTAAGCTCAAATACTCTACCTATGATAAAGAGTTCTATGCTGTTGTTCAAGCTTTGCAACATTGGAGCCACTACCTATTGCATAAAGAGTTTATTCTCTATTCTGACTATGAATCACTCAAGCATTTGAATTCTCAACAGAAGATCAATCGAAGGCATGCCGCTTGGAGTGAAATGTTGCAGACCTATCCATTTTTACTCAAACATAAGGCCGAAATCCTAAATTCAGTAGCTGATGCGCTTAGTCGTCACCATGCTTTGATAACGACTATGCAAACCAAAGTAGTGGGCTTTGAAACTATAAAAGAGTTGTATCAAGATGATTCTGATTTCCAGGGTGCCTGGAGTGCCACTAAATCTCAATCATTTCAGCAGTATTACAGGGAAGGAGGATTTTTATTCAAAGGAAAAACTCTTTGCATTCCTCATTGCTCACTTCGAGAAGCTATAATTTGGGAAGCGCATAATGGAGGATTAGCTGGTCATTTTGGTAGAGATAAAACTGTAGCCTTAGTAAAGGAGAACTTCTATTGGCCAAGACTTGAACGGGATATCAACAAGTATATCCAAAGATGCAGAACATGCCACCTGGCTAAATCCAAAAGCCAAAATACTGGGTTATACATGCCATTGCCAGTACCCAACGCACCTTGGGAGGATGTGAGTATGGATTTTGTTCTCGGGTTACCTCGGACCCAGAGACAAAAGGACTCTATAATGGTGGTTGTTGACCGTTTTTCAAAAATGGCTCACTTCATTCCTTGCCAGAAGACTAATGATGCGGTTCAAATTGCAGATTTGTATTTCAAGGAGATTGTTCGTCTCCATGGAATTCTAAAAACCGTCACCTCTAATAGAGACATCAAGTTTGTAAGCCATATCTGGAGGACTTTATGGAAAAAGATGGGAACAAAACTTCAGTTTAGCAGTGCTAGCCATCCACAAAATGATGGACAAACAGAAGCTGTTAACAGAATTCTTGGAAATCTTTTACGAAGTTTTGTTGGAAAGAACTTGAAGCAGTGGGATCTTATTCTTGCTCAAGTTGAATTTGCTTACAATAACTTAGTCAATCAAGCAACTGGAAGGTGTCCATTTGAAGTTGTTTATGGCACCCGTCCTCTCAACCCACTTGATTTGACACCATCTTCTGATAAGCAACAATATAGTGTCAATGCAGACCAGCAAGCCAAGGAAATTAAGAAATTACATGAGCAGGTCTGTAATAATATTCAGAAGCAGAATTTGAAACTCAAGGCACAACGAGACAAGCATCGAAAACATCGAGTCTTTAATGTGGGGGATTTGGTCTGGATACATTTGAGGAAGGAACGTTTTCCTAAACAACCAAACGCCAAGTTATCTCCGCGAGTTGATGAACCATTCAAGATCATACAGAAAATTAATAATAATGCTTACAAAGTGGAATTGCCTGGCGCTTACGGTGTTTCTGCCACTTTCAACGTTGCGGATCTATCTCCATATATTGATGATGTTGATTCTGACTCGAGGACGAGTCATGTCTAACCCCGGGGGAATGAAACAGAACAATGAAACAGAGAAGAGAGAATGTGAACACATTGCAGCCAACGTTGACATTGCATATGATGTAAGCACTGACGTTGTGAACAGGGAGGGGGGTTGGTGTGTGGTTGCCGGATCTGACTTTCTCATTATTTAAAGAATTTATAAGGTTGTGGTTTTAGTATAAATAGGTGTTTGTTTTTCATTGTAATCATGAAGATTTGGAATAAACACATTTGAGTTTGGTTTCTATACCAGAGTAGATTCTCTCTAAGGGTTCTTTTTAGATCTAACAAACTTATTATCAAGACTTGATCAACCTTGTGGCGTTTTTTCAACACTTCGGGTCCTTGTTCTTTCGTGTTCAAGGGTTTAAATGGATCGTCAATCTATGTTTAGCTTTCTTGGGGTGTGTATATTTCGGAATTGGTTGTGGGTTCGTGGGATCTTCTCTTGTGGGTTCGCACCATCGGAAGATCCCACGAACCCACAACCAATTCCGAAATATACACACCCCAAGAAAGCTAAACACAGATTGACGATCCACTTGAACCCTTGAACACGAAAGAACAAGGACCCGAAGTGTTGGAAAAACGCTACAAGGTTGATCAAGCCTTGATAAGTTTGTTAGTTCTAAAAATAACCCTTAGAGAGAATCCACTTTCAAGAAACAAAGTGTAGAAGTGCAACTTTCATTTATGATTCAAATATGAATTGTGTGTCCTATAAATGAAGAAGCACCAAGTATTTATAGGAAAATATGACCTAATTGCAATAAGTGCAATTTTGAAAACAACCAATACAAATTGTAAAACCATGTGCTAGAAAACCTAAAAGTCTAATACAATAAACACAAAAGTCTAATACAATCTAGAAGAAAGTTGAAAAATCAAATACAACATGCTAAAGAAAACAAAAGTCAAATCTGCCACCAACTCCTTGTTGATTTTCGCACACCTAACTTCAAAAAAATGTGGTCAGCAAATTAAGGCTCAAAATGTGCTTATTTAGGCCTAAATGAGCCTCCCATGTGTAGTACTAGGTCCAAGCTCTTTGTTTTAAAGTTTCCAAGCCCAAAACCTGATTAGCAACTCCATATTTAGCACAAATGAACCACTATTAAATTCATAAGTGGAAAAATGAACTTTTTTCCAACATCCATGGGCACCCCTGAGAAAAGTTTTTTTCACATATCATAATTTCATTAAAAGAGAGAGAATATGATGAGAAATTGCCTGAATGGTTTTGCCAATACTGACAGGGGTGGCTTCAGCATAAACAAGGTCACCGAGTTGAGCAGGTTTTACATGGTTGGTGCTGAGTTGAATTCCAGCTACCCTCTGAAACCCACATGCCAAGAGAGCTCCAAGGCTTGCAAGACCCTCTGCTATCATCGCAGAGACACCTCCATGTAATACCTCGAACCCCTGCACAGTTTGTGAATGCTTATTAACTACATTACTTATTCAAACGAATTAAAGAAAGAAAGAAACGATTCGCCAAAAAAGAATCGGAAAGCAGAGCGAAACTCATCATATGGTTGACCTGACAACACTTGCGGGTGATAGGAAGACGGCCGGTGACCCTATGAGCTGATAATTCGTCAATCTCAAAGCCAACTGCGTGAAGGGGAGCATCGAGATCGGCGGTCCTTGATGAAGCGGCCGCCGACGACGACTGGTCCTCCATGACACAATCCAAGAGAGATCCTTCCAGGGCTCAATGAATTCCTATTCGATCTACTCGTCTCAATTTCATCGAGGTCTTTACAGTTTTATTCTTCGTTAATGACACAATCCAAGAGAGATGCTCGCAGGGCTCAGTCTCTAATTCTGCCGCCAGCATTGCAAGCGGTGAAGCAGTTTGTCTCTTCCGGCTCGCCTCGGACTCGGGTAATTTTAGGTCACGCTCGCAGAATAGCAGATTTCTCCTATGTAATTTAAAATTATTCTACATTCTTAAAAAATGTTATTTTAAACTAAACAGAGATTTTGATTCAGTTTGGATTAGGTTTTCGAAAATAAATTTTATAATTTATAATATGTGAAAGAAATTTTATCTTAATTTATAAAAGATAATTTTTAAAATTGTGATTTGATATTTACCCAAACACAAACTAAGTGGCTAACCTTGCTTTGTCTTTTTACAATTATACTAGTTGTTGATTTCAGGGTTGATCAAATCTAGGATTCAATGGAACCGAACTGTTTGATCAAACCGAGCTAGGACCGAACCGAATTATGTGGTTCAGTTCGGTTAATTAGTTCAGTTATTGGGCTCTAAATGGGCTACTTGGACTTTCAATATGGGTGTAATAGACATTATAAGCCTTTGTATACAAAATGGGCTTACAAAATGAGAATATGACCCATTGTAATATGTTATCTGTCCACACATAGCAGGGGAAATGACTTCTCTCAAAAGTGAAGGATGCTCCTTCTCTTTTTGTGAGCCGTTGGATTGAGATCTCAATGATTCAGATTTAATATATTTTTATAATAATATTTTTAATATATACAAAAAGAAAAAAAGCATCATTTTCTTTCTAAGAAAAGGACCAAAGCCGGGTTCCATAACAGAGAAGGTTAGTGCCTTACATATGGTTAATCAAGATTTGAATTTAGTTAATAACTGAAAATTTAATTAATTTTTAATAATCATATACTTCATAAAATGTTTTTATAAATGCTTGTAATAAAAATTGTGTTTAAAATTTGAAAATTACAAATTTAAATGATTTATGTAATCTCTGAAATTTACATCATTTACACTATAAATATGTTTTTGGCCATTTAAAAGAAATCTAACTAAACGAAGGACAGTCCCTGACCCATGTTCTTCTCCGTTTTTCCCTCCACATGCTTCCTATATTTTATTCATTATCATTTATTATTTTACATTGAACAAAGGACACAATGTCTATTATTTTTGTTTTCATGGTAAGCTAGGTATCATCATCAACTACGTATATACTACGGCTTGTCATCCACAAAAGCATGCTTTGTCCCAATTGAGAACTAATTTGGCAGGCTGAATCTCCCGCAAATCCTGCCAATACTCTTCAGTCTTCAATATTCATCTTACGGCACCTTCATGTACCCTTCTATGACACTAAATTGTATGCACGTATCAATCCTTTTTTATTCTTCGTTCAATCAGGTAAACCCCATGTTCATACTTATGAGTTTGAGCCAAGACTGAAGTCCATTCCAAGCTTGCAAAAAGCCCCCTTCATCATTCACAAGCAACCCACTTGATGACACCTCTATATAATGCAGGCCAAGTTTGGGTTGTTGCATCATCAACTGTTTTTTCAAATTCTATATTCACAGGGGAACACAATATGGAGATGGCTAAAGGCAGTTCCATCTTGATTCTATGTCTGGTGTTCGTCTTGAGTTTGACCCAAGCGCAGGCCTATTATTCGCTCTACTGTGGCCACAAAACCAGATGCTCTGGAAAGTACATCAAATGCCCTTATGAATGCCCCACCAGTGAATCATCTGATCCCAAGGCTAAGGTTTGCTTCATCGACTGTGACAAGCCTGTCTGCAAGGCTGTCTGCAGACGTATGCCTTCTATCTTCTCCTCCTCTTCCTAACCCATTGAGCAGGCTTGGTTTTTTTATTCTACTAGCTTCTGTTGTTAATATAAGATTTAGTTAATTTTTTTTAAAAGATCAAAGAAATTAAATTAATTATTATAAAATATTTATATTTATTTTTACCAAGTTAATTTATTTTACTTAAAAATTGATATATGATCATAACATACGTAATATATTTTATGATTGACTAACTTATTTAACTTCTTTGATTTCTCTTAGGAAAAAAGGTCAATGGTGCCTATCCAACTTTCTTCAATAGATCATTATTAGCTCACTTGATTTCATGTTTTCATTCTTTAGAGCGAAAACCGAACTGCAACGCACCAGGATCAGGATGCTACGATCCTCGATTCATAGGAGGTGATGGCAGAGTGTTCTATTTCCACGGTAAGAGCAACCAACACTTCGCCCTTGTCTCCGACTCCGACCTTCATATCAACGCTCGCTTCATCGGACACAGACCTGCCGGCCGCAGCCGAGACTACACCTGGATCCAAGCCCTCGGCATCCTCTACAAGTCTCAATCTTTCTCGCTGGAAGCCAGCAAGGCTGCACAATGGAACAACGACGTCGACCTTCTCAAGTTCACCTACAATGGAAACGATGTGGCCCTACCAGAAGGATCTCTCTCTCAATGGACCTCTCCGGAACAGGACATGAAGGTGGAGAGGGTGGCGAACAAGAACAGCGCGATGGTGACCATAAAGGACGTGGCTGAGATTCTGGTGAAGGTGGTGCCGGTGACGAAGGAAGACGACAGGATTCATAACTACCAGTTGCCTTCGGATGACTGCTTTGCCCACTTGGAAGTTCAGTTCAGGTTCAACAAGTTGTCTTCTGATGTTGATGGAGTGCTGGGGAAGACCTATAGGCCTGATTTTGAGAACCCGGCGAAGCCTGGAGTGGCTATGCCGGTGGTTGGAGGCGAAGACAGGTACAGAACTGACTCCTTGCTATCTTCAAGGTGTGAGTCATGCCTCTTCTCGCAGGAAAATTCAGGGACAGAGAAGGAAGCTGTGACAGAGTATACGACTCTTGACTGCACCAGGTTCTCATATGGTCTTGGAATTGTCTGCAAGAAATGAATAATGCCTGTGGCCTATCGTCAGAACACAATTAAGTCTTCAAAGCTGGTTGGAAGTGAGATAGTGCGATCTCTTCTTACAAAATAATATGAATTCATTCAATATAATGGAAGCTGCTTCTTTACTGTTTGCACTACATTAATGTACCTTTTCAATTTGAGTTGTTATTTAATAAGAGTCAGACTTTCAGAGTGTGAGTAAGAATTAATTTATTTGAATAAACTATTTGCATTTTCTTAACAACAAATTATCATTTGGACTTCCTCTTCTCTCTATGAAGTGTTTCAGGAATAAACTAAAATTATGTTTATTTATAGCCAATTGAAAATTAAATGTAATTAAGAATTGGTTCTATTTTTTTTCTTGTGAGCTCAACTTGAAATATATATATATATATATTATTTTTCATACAAAAAGTATATATTATTATAGATATATCATTGTGGAGATCTACTTTGTAACCTATGCGACTATCATGATCGATATTACATTGTTTCCAAATTGGAAACAGAGGATTGCTCGTCAGAGGAGCTTCAATTGTTTTATCAACAAAATGGAACATATTTTTGGATTGGAACACCATTTTGATGGCTTTGGATCAAGAATGGAAGTTCAATCCAGTTAAAATAGGTGAAACAAGAACTAACGATGGATTTTCATTAGGATGAATGTAAGAGGAATTTGGACCGCATCAATGACAAATGCGAGAAGAAGAAGAAAGGGAATCGGCTATGACTAAAGAACAAATCTAAGAGATTAGAGCAAAAATTGCTCTGGTATTATAACACAGAACTATATCTGTGGAGAGCAAAGCTCTAGAAGAAGATGAGAGAGAGCAAACAGAGAATGAAAGGAGAGAGAAAGGTAAAGTGAAATAAGAGGAAGGTGAAACTGAGAAAATAATATTTGTATTAATTACTATCATATGTACATAACATGTGTATATATAAGAGAGTAGTACCAATTGCCCTTAGCACGACTATCATTTACTAACTTATTAACTAAATTAGAAATGAATTAAATTACACAAGGTCTGTAAAAAGGTTAAACAACTAAAATGAAACACGACGTGAAATCAATTAAGAGATTATGTGAGTGTTTGGCATCACTTATTTTGGGATAATAAGTCTTTATTACGTAAGTCGAGACAAAACTCCTCTCACATACTTACTTCGTATACCGTGAATCACGATTTATAAGTACTTATTGCCCAAAAATAAGCTATTCCAAACGAACACTATGTTTATCTTACTTTGTCCACGTATAGTATTACTAAGTTGAACAGAACTTGTAAGAGAATGAGACAATTGTCAATAATACTTGTTTGTAATACTAAATTTATTCATCGCGCAAGCAGGTATTCGTTAAAAGAATAAAATTTATGATATTATAGCGCAATTAAATAACAAGGAAACACGCATATATAATAAAATGATTTCCCCGAAGTTGCCTCAGCCATAAAATAAGAGAGAGCGCAATAGAGTTATGTGGAGAAGAAATTTTATTGTGAGGTAGGTGACATGTTATTCACTTATTTGAACCAACAGAGTCTATTGTTTTGATTTGTTCAGCTGCTCGGCGGTGGCTGCTTCTTCATTCTCCAATTCATAAGAAATCTTGATATTGACCACAGTTTGATGCTCTCCTTTTGCATAATAGCTGAAGGGTTGCCTTGTAGTAGCAGATAAAACCTTGATTCAGAAACCCACCTTCAAACCCAATCTCATGTGCACTCGCATCCACCTCTGATACTGATAACTTTCCTCGTATCCAAATCTTGGGATCAAAAACTGAACATAAGACGACAAATTGTTTGAATTAGACGTTGAGTTCGTGGTCAACCCGACCTAAGCCTCGCATTCTGCAACTTATGTATATACAAGATGCCACTGGATCAGCAACATCAACATGGTAATTAGTATTAACATAAAATAAAAGAGTAGGAATTCATCCCACATAAGTAGTCCCGGCCCCTGCCCGGGTCCTATATACAATAAATATTTTTTTAGGGATAGCAAGCTATTTATAAAAGACACAATTTATTTATTTTCAAAATGCAAATAGCCTATCTGAAATTTTTAGTATCTTTTTTCAATCCTTACACCCATTAATTATTGGTTAGTCTCACTAGTTTATTTAACTATGTGTTCAATTCCTCTCTTACTCACTCACTCATTCTTCATAAATGGGGCTGCTTTTGAAAAATAATTTTTATTTTTTTATATATTTATTACCTATGTCCAACTTTAATTAAATTTTTAATAACATAATTCAGTTATTTGTATCTTATAAAAAGGAAGAGAAAGAATAGTAAACAATCCTATTTATCTTAAACTCTCTTATAAATGCACATACTTTAATTCTGAAACAAAAAATACAGTAAAAATAAATAATTGTATCTTGAAAATAAATAAACACGCAAATGATGGAAAAAATTAATTTTGAAAATAAAAATAATGCAAAATTCAGTATAAACAAGAAGTTTAATTAATTTGTCCTTCTTGCTAATTTTTTTGGGCTTCTCGGCCACGTAGTGTAACATGGCCTTCCTGCGCCAGGATTACGAGTACAATTCGCAACAGCCTGATTTCTATTTTTTCAAAAAAACCAAAACAACAGCACCCGATCCAAGTTCTTTCGCCCTCTCCACGCCTCCCATATTTTATGAATGATCATTTATTATTTGACATTAAAAAAGGGACCCAGTTTCTATTATTGTTGAGTCCATAGTAAGCTTCAGGCATCATCAACTATCAACTGTATATGCTGCTTGCCATCCCCAGAAGCATGCCTCTTCCAATTCAGAACTGATTTGGCAAGCTGTGTATCTCCCGTAAATCTTGCCAATAATTCTTATATCCATCTAACATCACCTGTATGTACCCTCCTCAGCTTGTGCAAGAATAAACTGTATGCATGTATCAAATATCAATCCTTTTTCATTTTTCATTCAATCAGGGGAAACGCCATGTTCATACTTGGAGTTTGAGCCAACACTGAATTTCATTACAAGTTTGCACGAGCAGCCCACTTGCTGATACCTCTATATATTGCACCCCAAGTTTGGGCTACCCCCACTATCAACTGTTTCCTCGAATATCCTATTCACAGGGAACACGATATGGAGATTGCTAAAGGTAGTTCCATCTTGGTTTTATTTGTGGTGTTTGTCTCAGGTTTGATGCAAGCGCAGGCTTATTATTCGCTCTACTGTGGTCACAACACGAGTGCTCAGGAAAGTACATCAAATGCCCATATGAATGCCCCACCAGTGAGTCTTATGATCCTAAGGCCAAGGTTTGTGTTCGCTACCACAAGTGCACGGGTCACGCTAAGTAATAAAGTGATAAGTAAAAATTGTTCTCACGAGGACTAAGACAAAAGTGAGCTAATCAATACAATTATGCTTTCAATTAAGTTAAGTAAAACCATTTGAAGAGTTTTATATTTTCAAATTTAATTATATCAAAAAGATGAAAAAATTAATTGACAAAGACTAAATTGAAACTCTCCTTGAAAACAAGAGGAGCATAGGATTATTTCTCACCATTGCAATTCATGAGACTTAAGTAATTATCACTCCATTAGAAATTAAATGACATTACATATTAGTCTAAGGTTCAAAAGTATTTGATTAAGCTTTCTCAAGTCAAAACCAAATTTATATCCTCCATTAACATGCACAATCTCTTGTTACAGTTAAGAGAAAATAATCATTAAGCCACAATCTCTTGTTACAGTTAAGAGAAAATAATCATTAAGCAACAACCTTAATTTGACAATGCTAGGTTAGTAACTATATCTCTATGTCACTAACAAACCATCTATTTAATTCTTAAATTTCAAGTCTAACATAATTTTACCTAAGTTCTACAATTAAATTAACTTTCTCAAGCTTAATTTAATTGAACAGGGCAATCTAAGTGGTGGCCAATCACATAGAAACATTAGGCACAAGATAAAATTAACACATAATTGTCATTAACAACTAAAAGAGAATAAAATCATGTCTCAATCCTTACAATGGTTTGAAATAATCCTAAGGCAAAATATTTAGCTACTTTTAATCATCTCATCACAGCCAAATCCAGCGTCAAATAACATAATAAAAAGGAAAAAGATAAGAACTGAGATACAGTGTAGAGCACTCCCAAATGGCGTATTTCCTTTCCACTCTAACAGCATCACTCTCGCTTGCTATCATATGAAGAAACCAGAAACATATATGATGCTCAAAGCTCCTCTGCTCTCAGTCGCTTCTCCTTCTCTTTCCTCTTCAGTTCAGCTCGCCGCCACCTCTATTTCCAACGGTCTCCCTTGTAACAGCCGCCTCTTCCTTCCTCTCTTCAATCTCCGTCGAGCTCGCTAGAAGAAGTTGCAGCAATGACAGTGCCTCCTTAAAGAACAAAGCAGCAGACACGTGCTTGGCTCCTCTGATTCTTCTCTGGTTTGGACGGTGTTGGTGCAGAAGAACCAGTCACGGCAGCACCCCTGGTCCTTGATTCAATCACCTCCACAAGTCCTTTCGTCCTCCCTATGCAGATGATGATGAACCAGAGGTGCCCGATGCTTCCTCTCCCTCTCTCTACCTTGCTCTCTCTGTTTTTCTGATTCTCTCCCAGCCGACGAAGAAGACGCTCTCCCGTCAACTGTCGACTCCTCCTTCCTTCAATTAGGTCTATCCGTTTTCTCTCCAAAACGGTGTCGCATCTGTTGTCTTTGGAAAAAGAAAGAAAAACTGATTATAATATTCTAATAAAATCAAATAATAACACACAGCTATCACCGAAACTTACTTCTTTATATATATATTAACAAAATTTTTAAGGGAAAATCGCTGGAAAATACCAGATAAGCAAATTAATTGCTCTTTGCCACCAACCCAACTGAGGTACCTATCTGTCATTAAAATTCAACTTGAAAAGACACAAAAGCCCCTCGTTTAGTTTGGAAAGATCACACGAGGCAGAAGCAAAACGAAAAAAGGTTATAACAGTGGCTTGTTCAGTTATCTTGTTTGCCGAGTGTGGTGATGCGAGTGTTCTGTTGTTGCCGTCGATCACTGTGGCGTCCGCCGGAGGTCCATCACTGTGGAGTCGATAGATCACTGTGAAGCCCTTCTTCATATTTCAGTTTTTGATGGAGGTGATGATTTCTATATTGCTAGTGGAACTTAGTATTGTGCATTGCTGTGTTTGTGAGTAAGGAAATAGTAAATATAATTGGGGGTTGCTTAGATATTATGAGTTTGGCCATTATTGTGAAGTTTTTGATATTAGTTGATGGGAGTTTGTATATTGTGTATTGTGTATCGTGTATTGCGTGTAATCGGTTTTGTTACCTGAATGTTGCTGGAATAATGATTCTGCAATGGAGATTCACATGTGATAGCCATTATATGCAACTGATCTCCCGTTTTGTGCAATGGATCTTTTCCATACGTGTCCAATGGCCATCCACGATATGTGCAAAGGATGATCCATTATATGCCAATGATCTTCCATTATGTGCAATTATCTTCCGTATTGGGTATTGTTGCTGGAAGTAATAATTCTTTTCTTTGTTGGGAGAAATGCCGAAAAATACCTTTGAGGCAAATTAATTGTTGATTGCTACCAAGTGTGCAAGCGATCTTCCATTTTGTGCAAACCATGTTCCATTTGTACAAAAATGTTCCATATAAATGTGCAAACCATCTTCCGTTGTGTGCAAAATATCTTCCGTTATGTGCAACATATCTTCCATGGTAGCATTGAGCAATTAATTTGCCAAAAAGTTATTTATTAGTTTGGGTTATATTGCTTGCTGGTTTTGATGAAATTGAGTTCAAAGGCATCGTGCAGTATTGTCTTTGCAATGTTGAATGTTTTGGTAAAAAATCTTCATTGAAGTAGTTTGACTGTGCATGTTTGAGTGCAAATTAGTTTATTACAGGGGAAAGTATAATTACATATTGACTAGTTTATTATAGGTCAAACATATTGCAAAATTCAGATTAGTTGACATTAAAGCCATATTGTTGCAGGTCTAGAGTTAATGTGATGAATAGAGTACAAAAGGAAATTTATTGCTTCTTCCACATAGGTGGGAAGATTGTCATTGATCAAGGGAGGACTCAATATGTGGGAGGGAGAGCAAATGGAAGAATGGTAAGAGAAGGAATGTCGCTCAATGAGCTTAGAAGAACAATATGTTCATGTCTTGGTATTAAAGGCAAAACATTACAGTTAAGGGGCAGACTGTCAACATTAGATGAAAACACTATTATAGACATTGAGGATGATGAAGGAGTGGAACAAATAGTTAAATTTAATGACAAATGTGCACATTTGTATATAGTTGAAGACGTTAGTGAGTTGATTGATGATGAACAACCAATGATAATTTCAGAAAGGTAAATTACATGAATATTTACTAGTGTTTTCAAGTGGTAGGGAAGAATGAGTTATTAATTGACAATAAATTTTGATGTAGGTTAGAGACCATAGAAGGATCAGATGGGTTATGTATTGTTGGGTCGTCATCAAGTAGGGTATCAGAAGATCTTCCATACGTAATTCAAAGTGCACCTACACCTATCCCTGAGCATAGTGCTGAGAAGTGGAAGGAATTGCTTTCAGGTCCTCCCAAGAGGTTTACAAATGTTGTTGAGTTCAAAGAGGCACTGTACAAGTATAGTTTGGCACACAAATTTGCATACAAATATGTGAGCAATTGTGCAAGTAAGATGATTGTGAGGTGTAAAGTGGAGGGGTGTCCATGGAAAATTACTGCATATCAAGTGGGGGAGGGAGAGTGTAGCTTCTTACGTGTGGTAACATTTGTGGAAAAGCATAATCACTCAGCACAGGATAATTTGATCATACATCACAAATCGACTGCCACCTTGACTGCTTCCATAATCAAAGATGGATTGAGGGGTTGTTTAGAGAAACCACCTCACGAGATAAGGCGTGAGGTTTATAGGGAATATGGTTTATCAATGTCTTATGATCAAGCATGGAAAGGTAAAGAGAAAGCATTGGCAGAGATACAGGGAGAGCCAGACCAATCATACATGTTGATTCCTTGGTATTGTAGAAGACTAATGGAAGTTGACCCAAGGACAGTGGCAAAATGGGAAGCATTTGCTGACCATACATTTAGCAGGTTATTTATCGCATATGGATGTTGTGTGGAAGGCTTCTTGGGAGGATGCAGGCCAATTCTGTATGTTGATGGAACTCACCTCAGTGGGCCGTACCGTGGGACCATGTTATCTGCTTCAGCACTTGATGCTGATAATCAGCTATACCCTGTTGCTTATGCCATTGTGGGTGGAGAGACTAATGATGATTGGACATGGTTTATGCAAAATGTGAAAAGTATTTTAAACTCTATTGAGGTGGTCATTGTATCAGATAGACATAATGCAATAATACATGCAGTCCGATATGTGTTTGGGAGTGAGAGGCACGCCTATTGCTATAGGCATGTAAAGGAGAATTTCAGCTCAGAGTATTCAAAACTTCATAGAGGCCCGAGAAGAAATACACCAATCAAGAAGGAGGATGCTTTGAAGATGTTGGATGGGATTGCACAAAACGGAAGATCAATTGCACAAAACGGAAGATCATTGGCACATCATGGAAGAGTAAATGACTGCAATATCATTGGCATAATGGATCATCCATTGCACATCATGGGAGAGTATTTGCACAAAACGTAAGCTCAATGGCATATAATGGAAGATCAATTGCACATAATGGAAGAGTGATTGCACAAAATAAAAGATCAATTGCATAAAACGGAAGATCAATTGCACATTATGGAAGAGTAATTGCACAAAATGGAAGATCAATTGCACAAAACGGAAGATCAATTGCACATTATGGAAGAGTAATTGATCAAAATAAAAGATCAATTGCATAAAACGGAAGATCAATTGCACATTATGGAAGAGTAATTGATCAAAATGGAAGATCAATTGCACATAACGGAAGATCATTGGCACAATGGATCATCCTTTGCACATGGGAGAGTATTTGCACAAAACGTAAGGTCAATGGCACATCATGGAAGATCAGTTGCACATCATGGAAGAGTGATTACATCTAATGGAAGATCAATTGCATAAAACGGAAGATCAATTGCACATTATGGAAGAGTAATTGCACAAAATGGAAGATCAATTGCACAAAACGGAAGATCATTGGCACAATGGATCATCCTTTGCACATGGGAGACTAATTGCACAAAACAGAAGTTCAATTGCATATCATGGAAGATCAGTTGCACATCATGGAAGAGTAATTGCATCTAATGGAAGATCATTGGCACAATGGATCATCCTTCACACGAGTCAGATCCATTGCAGGCACGGAAGATCAAATGCACTTCATGGAAGATTAGATGCACAAAATGAAAGATCAATTGCACAAAACGTCTGATCATTGGCACATCGTGAAAGAGTATATGACAATGGAAGATCATTGGCACAATGGATCATACTTTGCACATCATGGGAGAGTAATTGCACAAAACGGAAACTCAAATGCACATAATGGAAGAGTAATTGCACAACATGGAATATCATTGCACAAGGAACATGTTTTGCATGTATGTCAAACTTTATCGACATTTGGATGATCTAATGTTTAAGAAAGTCATATATATACAGACAGTTTGGTTTGTTGCAAAACGAAATACAAACGTCACTAGTTAAAGCACTTAAAGCATTAATGACGCTTTGCCGTCTTCTTATATCTCCAAACTTCAATGGTACGCATTATCCAGTCCCGATGTTTGTTCTTCGTATGGGTAACTAGCCACCACACCACATCCACCCTCTTTTGATCCATGTCTTCCTGAACATAAAAGTTATAAGTTAGATCCAATCATATTGTAACATGTAAAGTAAAAATGAACTCACATCAGGCATTGTGAAATTGTTCCACTCAGGCCTTCTAATATTTTCCCACATTTGCAGCCACGATATCACATACATGCCACAGTCCCATCTACACAGAAATAAATAGCAAAACATTAACATACAATGGATACATATATACATACAAGAGTATCCAACAATTTCGGTAACTCACACATTGCTCTGCTGTTGAACAACTCCAAATCTAAAATCAAATGCAGGCTTATGTCCATAGAGATCATGATTCTGGTGTGCGAGTAAATCACAAAAATGTTTGCTCTGACAAATTGCAAAGTTGAGAGACAGTAAGTTTGTGCATGACAATAAAACAATTGCACACTTTGATTAGATGTAAGTGTCAATACCACTTTGTGTCCTTTATCGCGCAGCTCATGTAGTGCAGAAGCGCCACCTGGAGCATTGTAGTTGGGCAGCAATGAATCAAGTAAATATACCGTTAATTCCTTCTTCACAAACACATAACAAAACCAATGATTATCCCGAACCACAGGTGCAAACACAAAATCACACTCTGAGATATTATATCCCACTTTGTCAGAGTCAATGAATTTTGTATTATTGTCGATCTTCCAACTTTCAAGATCTGTCAACATGCGATCCTATGGAAAAAACCACAACCAATTTCAGTAACTTACATTGTCACATGTTACCCATCCACCAAATAACATAGGAAATGAAAACATAACACATTCTCACCATGAAAATCGGCTGGAATATATGACGTCTAACACGTCCCCCATCACAATCTTTCTGCTCTTCGACCAAAACATTCGCAATAAGTGTTACTACCTGCAATGACATTTCGTTACAGGTTGCCTATAGGGTTAACGCTGCTTTGAATTAAATACTAATACAGTAATTACATGAAAGCAAGTATCCGAACTTACACATTCACTTATCCATCCCCGACGGTTAAGGCATAACAATTCAGTTTTTCGTAGATAGAAGTCTTTAATTTCTACATAGATTTCTTGACCAACCACGGGGTTTGTCCTACGAGTACAGTAGTCATACAATCGCTCTTTTTCATTAGGCCTTCCTGCCTTCCCTATTTCTGACAAAAATGGTGAATGTATTGCGGGTTTGATTATTCTTTGAGACCTTCTCAGAGGCACCCTATCATCGAAGCCTACATCGAGAACTTCATGACCAGCAACTTGAACTTGGCCATGGCTGCAACTTGCATTGTCTTTTGTCCCTTCACTTTTGTCCTCACTGTCCCTTCTTTGCACATCAACCTCTTCAACTTCCACATGGTTGTCACTTTCTTTGTCATCCCCAACAATGTTCACCTCTTCGTCGGTATCCCTTCTAATATGTTGCTCAAATTGTTTTTCCATATGTAACAACTCAGATGCAACAGTTTGAGCCACCTTTCCCATAATTCTACAATACATTTGTCTTGTTATCTGCAACAACAACACATATCAGCAAGTATAATATAAAACTGCCAAATATGCTACCAGAATATCAATTGTTAGCTCACCGATTCTTTAAATATTGTCACTTCTGGAAGGTGGAGTGTGTAGTCAGTGTCATGTTTTGGTGCGTCGCCCTCATGATTTGAGTTGGATCCTATGTCATACGGGACTGGTGGCACACATTTGAATAGAATCCCTTGCTCACTCTCATACTCCCGTTTCACGACTTCCTTGATCTTTGCATCGGTCCAAAACTGAATGGCATGGTTAGGCAATGGCACATCTTCGGCCAGCAACGGAAACACTTGGAAAAACATTATCTACAGCAACATAAGTCATTTTACAACCACATCATAAGCATTCAATTTTAAACAATGTCAAAACATTATAATACCTACCATAACAAGATAAATGCAACCTCCAATATATTTGCTTCTCACCCCTTCTTTTAATGCATTCTTGTACTCTTTGACCTCATTCATCAAGTCTGTGAGCACAAACTTACACCAATTGTAACCACCCAAACTTGTCATATCAGCACAAATAATTTTCAACAATCGATTGCTAATGCCTCCATTTTTTGGAGGAGATATTAACGTCCCTAACGTGTACAAAACCAACAATGGCTCGAACATTTCTTCTTCTTCCCTTGAAGTTATCAATTCCTTTATGTCTGACAACCTTTTTCTTGCAAATTTTTCCTTCAACTTCACAAATTGCTCACTTCTTGTATCAGCTACCTCTATGATATCACTCCCTTCATTAGGCAAGCCAAGTAAATCTTGTACATCCTTTGCAACTATTTGCCTCCTACGGTTTCTAATACATATTGAACAGGTTGCGGGGTCAATTGCTCTAACCAATTGACTGCACAGTGCATTAGGAATTTGTGTACATGTGACTTGTAATAATTTATCAAAACCAATTTTTTTAGCCTTGGCCCTCAACCTTGCATCACTTTTCACAAACTTTGCCAATTGCACAAATTGTTTTAGTGACGCTCGTGTTCGCACCTCCCCTTCTTTGATTGTAGGAGTACATCCTATACGATCTCTATCCTCCTTTGCCTTTTGGGCATACTTACTCTTTTCCTCTGTTGACAATTTTTTCCAGGCCTCCCTTACTTCTTTATCTGCATCTTGCATTGTCTTGTGTTTTCCTTTCCTCGTTTTATCCGACCAATACTCTCGCTTAAACACTTGTGCTCCATTCAACCTTGGCTTCACGTCGTTCCCTCCCTTCCTTCCTTTCCCCACTATTCTTTTCACCATGCTTGTGTACAGATTTTTAAATTGACAGGGGTAACTCAAAACACATGAACTTGAAAAAGCACTCAACAAATGCCTACATCAAAAAATCTGCTTATCAATCTATTTTAATGTGCAATATGCAGTAATTCCCAAAATGCATAATGTTAACATATATTAAGTAACGAAAGTCTACTAATTTAGCATAACCCATCATGGACAAAGATTTAATACATTCAAAGCGTAGCTCCATATATATTTTCAGTATTTCATACGATTACTCTTGTGAATTGCAGAAACTAAGCTAGCTCCAAAATTCAATTAGTTTAGTAGAATGAATGAAAATATATTAACAAAACAAAAACGGAAAATGTAGCTAACATTCATGGTACCAACAAAGTTCCTGTTTCCCAGTTCAAAAACGTACAGCATAGACAAAAGAGGAGCAAGAAGTGTGATTCGGACCAAGAAATGAAAAATGGAGTATTTTAAATAGCAGCACATTTCATTAGCGAAAGTGTGTAACCATTCTTTTGAATGACGATTGCTGATTTCTATTGGAAAGCGGGGAGAATAGAGCAGCACGGTGAAAAATCACAATAATCAGTAAGAAAGATTAATGGAAGAGACGACAGATGAACGAACCTCGCTAGGTGACGGCTTTAGATGGCGGGATAGGAAGACGAGTTCAGACAGTGAGCCGCTGATGAAACTACGGAAGAAAGAAATGAACGTCGCAGGGTTTTTTCTCGCGGGTTGTGTGAAATTGGTTTAAAGCGAGGGAAGAAGGCGCTAGGTTTTAAACGAGGAAGGAAAGAAGCGACGATGGATTTTTTATGAAGGTGCAGGGGAAGCAGATGGATAGAGTAAAGAGAACTCTGGACTGGAGGATGGAGGTAAAGGACGACCCAATCGAATGTGCTCGACGCTCGACGGCGGATAGTGCTCGACGGAAAATCGTGTTGTGAAACCAGGGGCTTTGAGGACAGTGCTCACACCCAACACGCTTGTTTGAGGAATATTGGAAACAAAGGCTCCTTCCTCCGTCCCGCCTAAAATTGTGTTGTGAAACCAGGGGCTTTTGTGTCTTTTCAAGTTGAATTTTAATGACAGATAGGTACCTCAGTTGGGTTGGTGGCAAAGAGCAATTAATTTGCTTATTTGGTATTTTCCAGCGATTTTCCCAATTTTTAAACTATTATAATTTATTTATTTTTTACCTAAATCTAAATATTTCTATTTAATTTAAAATTATGATCTTTTATTTTAAATCCCTTAAATAATGTACTAAATTGATATCTTATCAAAATTTTTAATAAATCCCTTTAATTTAGCATTGATGACTTTCAAAATAAACTAAAATATATCTCAATATCTATTAAAAATGAGGAGTCATCAGTTTCCTTCATCGAATGTGACAAGCCTGTTTGCAAGGCCGTCTGCAAACGTATGCCTTCTTTAACCTTGATCTCCTCTTCATAACGCATAACTTATTCTATAATATTCCAGCACTCATTGCTAGACTTTTGATCACTTGATTTCATGTTTTCATTCTTTAGAGCGAAAACCCAACTGCAACGCACCAGGATCAGGATGCTACGATCCCCGATTCATTGGCGGTGATGGCAGAGTGTTCTATTTCCACGGCAAGAGCTACGAACACTTCGCCTTGATCTCCGACTCCCACCTTCAGATCAACGCTCACTTCATCGGGCACAGACCTGCCAGTCGAGGCCGAGACTACACTTGGATCCAAGCCCTCGGCATCCTCTTCAAGTTTCAATCATTCTCGCTGGAAGCCAGCAAGGCTGCACATTGGAACGACGACGTCGACCTTCTCAAGTTCACCTACAACGGCAACCATGTGGCCCTACCAGAAGGCCCACTCTCTCAGTGGACCTCTCCGGAACAGGACATAAAGGTCGAGAGGGTGGCCAACAAGAACAGCGCGATGGTGACCATAAAGGACGTGGCTGAAATCCTGGTGAAGGTGGCTGGTGACGGTGACCAAGGAAGACGACAGGATTCACAACTACTAGTTGCCTTCTGTTGAGATTGAAGGATCACATTGAAGTATAGAGAAAATACTAATATTATTGATTCTTTTTTTTAGAATAAAAGAAAATACAATGAGACCTTTATATAGGCAAATCAATAGGTTAACCATAACCCTAAAATCTAATCCTAATAAATACTAAATGATATCCCTAATAATAATAATTAATTAATATTTCTAAACTTCATATTCTTAACACTCCCGCTCAAGTTGGAAGCAGCTTGCACATCCAGCACCCGATCTTCAAGAAAACAATGATCTACAACCTAGAACTTAAACAACAAAGGCAATAAAGGCTGAGGTAATAATCCACTAGCTTCACCAGGAGCTTGAACAACAAAGAGTACCAAATTAGATTAGAAGCCATAACAAAAGATCATATAAGGGACCAAACCAACAACCAATAGTCTCACAAGGGACCAAAGCGACAACAGACGTCTCACCAGGGACGAACACCAAACAGCCTCACCAGGGATCAAAATCAACAAAAAACGATCTTACTAGGGACCAAACCAACAACAAACGGTCTCACAATGGACCAAAGCAACAACGAATGTCTCACCAGAGACGAACACCAAACGGTCTCATCAGGGACCAAACCAACAACGAACGATCTCACCAAGGACCAAAGCAACAATGAACGGTCTCACAAAGGACCAAAACAACAACAAACGTCTCATTAGAGACGAATACTAAATGGTTCAATCTCCGAATGTCTCAACAGGAAAGAACACGAAAGGTCTCACCAAGAACCAAAATCAAAAGAATGTAGCCAGAAGAAGACGAAAATCATCCAAATCTGAAACCATGAGATACAAGAATGAAATCACCAGGGGTAAGCTAGTGGATTATTACCTCAACCTTTATTGCCTTTGTTGTTTAAGTTCTAGGTTGTAGATCATTGTTTTCTTGAAGATCGGGTGTTGGATGTGCAAGCTGCTTCCAACTTGAGTGGGAGTGTTAAGAATATGAAGTTTAGAAATATTAATTAATTATTATTATTAGGGATATCGTTTAGTATTTATTAGGATTAGATTTTAGGGTTAGGGTTAACCTATTGATTTGCCTATATAAAAACCTCATTGTATTTTCTTTTTTTTTTCAGCATAGAGAAAATATTAATATTATTGATTCTTTTTTTTAGAATAAAAGAAAATACAATGAGGCCTTTATATAGGCAAATCAATAGATTAACCCTAACCCTAAAATCTAATCCTAATAAATATTAAACGATATCCCTAATAATATTAATTAATTAATATTTCTAAACTTCATATTCTTAACACCTTCAGATGACTGCTTTGCCCACTTGGAAGTTCAGTTCAGGTTCAACAAGTTGTCTTCTGATGTTGATGGTGTGCTGGGGAAGACTTACAGGCCGGATTTTGAGAACCCGGCGAAGCCTGGAGTCGCTATGCCGGTGGTTGGTGGCGAAGACAATTACAGAACAGCGTCCTTGCTATCAGCAAGGTGTGGGTCATGCCTCTTCTGCCAGGAAAATTCAGGGACTGGGAAGGAAGCTGAGAATGCATCAGTGGCACAGTATGCGACTCTTGACTGCACCAAGTTTTCCCATGGCGTTGGAATTGTCTGCAAGAAATGAATAAGGCCTGTGGCGTGTCGCTAGAAAACGATGAAGTTCAAATCTGGGTTGACGTCAAATACTGCGATCTCTTCTTATAAAATAATATATTATTCATTCCTGTTTCTTTACTCTTTGCACTGCGTTAATGTAACTTATCATTTTGATTTGTTATGTAAGAGTCATACTTTCATGGTATGATTATATATTAACTTTATTTGAATAAACTATTTGCATGTTTGTTTTTTAATCATTTGGGGTTCCGCTTCTCTACAAAGCGTTTCAGAAATAAATTAAAATATGAAAAAATACTAAAATAGTGTTTATATAATGGAAAAATGACGGAAAAGGAATCTGAAAATTAGGAAATGACAGATCAATCATTTCGTAAGAAAAAAGTTAAGAATTTTTTATTATGTTTTGATATTTTCTAACTAACTTTTAATAAAAAAATTCATTTATCGTTTTCCAATTTTCAAATTTCTTTTCCGTCATTCTCCCTTGTATAATAGTGAATTCAAAATTAAATAAAGTTAAATGTTTGATAATAGATATAATGATGGGCCGGCGCATCTTGACCTTACCAATTATCACATACTTTTTTTCTTTGAAAAAAACAAGCCTATACAGCTATGGTCCGAGGTTCTCATTCTGCACTAAGGTTTCTGGCACTGAAATATTTTGAATTATTTTGACCATATGTGATATGTTACTTGAAAAAGTCATAGACGCTCGTGGGTACGATCATGACTTTCATCAAATGAGCATGTTCTTATCACGGATGCCTTTTCTCATAAGGAGAGCATCTTGTCAGTCTAGTTAGACATGGATAATATCTTAAAAGTGAAATAGAAAGGAAAAAAATGAATTCGGTAAATAAGACATCCATAAAATACAGGGAGTAAATAAATGTATATGTGGCCAAAAAAATTGTCTAATTATATATTTCACATGACTTGACAGGAAATTAGAAATAGGTCACACCGAAATGTCAATAGCCCAGGGGAACATCAAGTATATTTATTTGGATTTGTGAGGATTTTAGGCCGGTATCTGAAAGGCGCTCTTCAACAATTTTTTCGAATTATCACGGCTGAGTTATTTCTTTAAATAAAAGAAATTGTTAAAAATACAAGTGGAACAATATTTCGAATATTTAAAATCGCCTCGTTAATATATACATATATAATGAAATTGTTATGAATATTAAATATGTGGATGTCCATTGACTTATATTACTTTTCCAGTCAACTTGACATAAAGAATAAAAGAAGACTTGACAAAAAGCAAAAGCAAAAGAAGACAAGGACATAAAGAATATATAAAGTAACAATGGTCATATAACTAAGGTTAAATATAACCATAGTCATGCAACCAGGGTTAGATTTCTGACTCTATATAAAGGCCTGTAATCGATTGTTTCAGATGAATTAAAGAAGAACTTCTCTTTAACTTCTCTCTAAAAATTCTATCAATTATCTCTGAATCCTATCAATCTTCTTTCTTATTACATATATTTTTATAACACGTTATCAGCACGAAGCTCTAAACGAAAGTATGATCTTCTTATGGTTTCTTCAGTGATTATATATACCTTGCTTTATTTAATAGATCTGGGATAATTTGAGCCATTATATGGAATTAGAGAGATACTTTTACCTATTGTTATATAACATCGGGTTCCATGGCTAAGATTGGAGATCGTTATTGTTTTTATATCATTTATATATCATTTACAAGTTCTTTATATTATTATTTTATAGCCAAAAGCCATACACATATAATTCCTAAAATTGTATGACCAGAAGTCATATTGTTTTAATCCCTTATGATATGATATGGCCAGAAGCCATATCTCTTTTCCTATTATATGGCCAGAAGCTCTATATATTTTTCATCCTTTATCTTATTATACGGTCAGAAGTCATGTATAACTTTTATCCTGAAGATAATAGTTTAATTCCTCATCTTGAGATTAATTGGCCCGAAACCATGAGATTAAATGGCCCAAAGCCATACATGTTTTAATTTTCTTATATTACCTTATGAATTATTTATTGTCTTTATGAATTTATAGTTATTATATTGCATGTTTACATTTCATATTTTAATTATTTTCATTTATTTCTTTAATTAGTTTGAACCATGGCAAATCTAGCAAAACTTGAAATTGTGGCACTTGATATTATCGGGAAAAATTATTTATCTTGGAAGTTGGATGCGGAAATTCACCTGAATGCTAAAAGTCTGGAAGACACGATTAAAGAAGGGAATAAGGCATCTAACCAAGACAAAGCTAAATCCATGATTTTTCTTCGCCACCATTTACATGAGGATTTAAAAATTGAATATTTGACAATAATGGACCCACTTGTTCTTTGGAACAATTTGAAAGAAAGGTATGATCACCAGAAGATGATCATTCTTCCAAAAGCTCATTTTGACTGGATGCATTTGCGCCTACAAGATTTTAAATCTATAAGTGAATATAACTCAGTTATGTTCAGAATTACTTCTAAATTGAAATTATGTGGAGAAAATGTTACTGATGATGATATGTTAGAAAAGACATTCTCCACATTTCATGCATCCAATTTGCTCTTGCAGCAGTAATATCGTGAAAAAGGTTTCAAGAAATATGCTGAGTTAATTTCTTGTCTCCTTGTGGCTGAACAAAATAATGAGCTTTTATTAAAAAACCATGAATCTCGTCCAACAGTCTCAACTTCATTCCCTGAAGTGAATATAGTAACAAATGAATTTTATTGTGGCCGTGGCCGTGGACATGGACGTGGACGTGGGCGTGCTACAGCCATGGGCGTAGCCATGGTCGATATCATGGTAGTTCAAATTCCTACCAAAAGTGGGAAAAGACTGATAAGAACCAAAAAGAGGAAAGCAATAGGCATAATAAATATGCTAATAATTCATGTTATCGATGTGGTGGCAAGGGTCATTGGTTTCGTACCTGTCATAATACGCCAAGACACCTAATTGATCTTTACCAAGAATCAATTAAAAATAATGGTAAAAGATCAAATGTTGAAGTTAATCATGTTGATCAGAGCAAGAATTCTGAGTATGGCGATATAGATAATAACTATTTGGATGTTGCAAATTTCTTAATATAATTTGAACTGTTATATTTTATTTAAAGTTTTTTATATCATATATATTAATTTTAATTATGTTTTTATGAAGAATGAATTCTATTGGCATCAATCTTGAAGATTTATGTCTCGTTGATAGTGCAACAACCCACACCATACTCAGACAGGATAAATATTTTTCTTCCTTAGTAATACGAGAAACCAATGTTCAGACTATATCTGGTAGTATAAATTTAATTGAAGGCTCCAAAAGAGCTAATATTTTGTTACCGAAGGAACAAAATTATGCATTGATAATGCATTTTATTCTACCAAGTCTAAAAAAAACTTATTGAGTTTCAAATATATCCGCAGAAATGGATATCATTTAGAAACAACAACTAAAAATAATCAGGAATATCTTGTCATCACAAATATAGTTGCTGGTAGAAAATGCATATTAGAAAGTTTTCCTATTTTTTCTTCCGGTTTGTATTACACATGTATAAGCACAATTGAAACACATGCTATTGAGAACCAGAAGTTCACTAATGCAGACTAGAAGTTTGCCGATGCAGATCAGAAGTTTGCCAATTCAAACCAGCAGTTTGATAATGTAAACCAAAAGTTTACTAATGAATTTATTGTTTGGCATGACCGGTTAGGCCATCCCGGTTCAATCATGATGCGACAAATAATTAGGAATTCATGTGGATATACCCTGAAGTGTAAATAAATACCACAATCCCATGATTTCTCATGTGCTGCATGTTCCAAGGGAAAGTTAATTATTCGCCCATCACCAAGCAAAATAGAAAGTGAGTCTCTCATATTTCTAGAACGGATATAGGGAGATATTTGTGGGCCAATACACCCACCATGTGAACCATTTAGGTACTATATGGTTTTAATTGATGTATCAACTAAATGGTCACATGTTTGCTTATTATCTTCTCACAACCTGGCGTTTGTGAGATTACTTGCTCAATTGATTAGATTAAGAGTACATTACCTTGATTATCCTATCAAGAAAATACGTCTTGATAATGCTGGTGAATTTACATCACAAGCTTTTAATTAATATTGTATGTCCCTTGGAATTGATGTTGAACATCTTGTAGCTTATGTTCATACGCAAAATGGACTTACAGAATCATTGGTTAAAAGGTTGCAACTAATTGTAAGACCTTTACTTATAAAATCTAATCTCCCAATTTATGCTTGAGGCCATGCCATTTTGCATGCAGCCATGTTAATTCGCATTAGGCCAACAAGTTATCTAAAGGTTTCCCCCTTACAAATGGTTTTTTGTCAGGAACCTAATATTTCCCATATAAGAACTTTTAGGTGTGCGATATATGTGCCTGTAACACCACCACAACACACCAAAATGGGTCCTTAAAGAAGGATAGGAATATATGTTGGGCATGAATCTCAATCAATTATAAAATGTTTAGAACCATCTACAGGAGATTTATTAACGGCACGATTTGCCTATTGTTATTTTAATGAATCACTTTTCCCAATACTAGGGGGAGAAAACAAACAGCTGGGTAAAGAAATTAGTTGGAATGAATTATCATTGGCTTATTTTGATCCTCGTACAAAATAGTGTGAACTGGAAGTTCAAAAGATAATTCATCTACAGAATTTAGCTAATCAAATGCCAGAAGCATTTACTGACCTAAAGAAAATGACAAAGTCACATGTCCCAGCTGCTAATGCTCCTATTAAAATTGATGTCCTTGAAAGACAACATGCTATGAATGAATATAAAGCACGCCTTAAGCGTGGCAGGCCCATCGGTTCCAAAGATAAAAATCCTCAAAAAAGAAAAGGAGCACAGAATATAGATGGTTAAGTCGAGGATAATGAAGAAAAATTAGTAGCTCCAGAAAAGCCATCTCCTGGAGAGATATTATCTCCAGAAGAGAATGTTGTAGTCCCAGAAGAGACCCAGGTACCTGATATATGTGAAAATAATGAGATCTCAATAAATTATGTTATGAATAGAATCCGATGGGATCGAAATGAAGTCAACGTTGATGATATTTTTGCTTATCATATAGCATATGTGTAATGAATGATAATGAGGATCATGAGCCAAAATCCATTAATGAGAGCCAACATAGAAAAAATTGGCCCCTATGTAAAGATTCCATTAATGCAGAACTAAAATCATTGGCTAAACGAAAAGTATTTTGGACCTGTAGTCCTTACACCTGAAGATGTAAAACTAGTTGGATGCAAATGGGTCTTTGTACGAAAGAGAAATGAAAAGGGAGAAATAACAAGATATAAGGCACATCTTGTGACTCAAGGCTTTACACAAAGACCTGGTATTGATTTTGAAGAAACGTATTCACCAGTAGTGGATGCGACTACTTTTCGTTATTTAATTAGTTTAGCAGTAAATACAGGAATTGATTTACATCTAATGGATGTTGTGACTGCCTATTATACGGATCATTTGACAATGATATTTACATGAAAGTCCCTGAAGGATTTAAGATGCCAGAAGCATCTAATTCAAGTTTTCGAAAACAAGACTCAGTTAAGTTAAATAAGTCCCTGTATGGCCTGAAGCAATCAGGGCGCATGTGGTATAATCGTCTTAATGAATATTTGTTGAAAGAAAGATACAAAAATGATCTGATATGCCCATGCATCTTGATGAAAAGATCTAATAGTGTGTTTGCTATAATTGTTTTGTGTTGATGATATCAACATCATTGGAACTCCTGAAGAGCTTCAAAAGGCAATTAATTGTTTGAAGAAAGAATTTGAAATAAAGGACTTGGGAAGAACAAAATTCTGTCTTGAATTTCAGATCGAATACTTCAAGAAAGGGATCTTTGTATATCAAGAAACTTATAAAAAGAAGGTCCTAGAGCGATTTTACATGGATAAATCTCATCCATTATGTACCCCAATGATTATAAGATCTTTGAAGGTGGATAAAGACCCATTCTGACCCCAAGAAATCAGTAAAGAAGGTGATGAAGAACTACTTGATCCAGAAGTACCATATCTTAGTGCTATTGGAGCACTAATGTATCTTGCTAATCACACACGTTCTGATATATCATTTGCTGTTAATTTATTAGCAAGATATAGTTCTTCACCAACACGAAGGCATTGGAATGGAATAAAGCACATTCTACATTATCTCAGAGGTACTATAGATATGGGGTTATACTACTCAAATGTATCCAAGCATGAACTGATTGGTTATGTAGATGCTGGATTTTTGTTTGATCCACATGATGGTAAATCACAAACCGGCTATCTATTTACATGTGGAGGTACATCTATTTCATGGCGATCTATAAAACAGACTATATCAGGCATATCATCTAACCATGCAGAAATTCTAGCAATACATGAAGCAAGTCAAGAATGTGTGTGGTTGAGGTCAGTAATACATCATATACCTACAACTTGTCATTTATCTTCCAGGAAAATGATCCCAACAATCCTATATGAGGATAATGCTGCATGTATCGCTCAACTTAAAGAAGGCTATATCAAGGGCGATAGAATGAAGCATATTTCACCAAAATTCTTCTTCACTCGTGACCTTCAAAAGGATGGTGAAATAGATATCCAGCAAATCAGTTCAAGTGAAAATCTAGCAGATTTATTCACTAAGTCACTCCCAGGTACAATCTTTGAAAAACTTGTTCATAATATTGGTCTTCAGAGATTCAAAGATTTCAACTGATATTGTCAAGAGGGGGAGTCGATACACGCTGTACTCTTTTTTCCTTATCTAAGTTTTGTCCCACTGGGTTTTCCTAGAAAGGTTTTTAATGAGGCAACACTCGACAGTGTATCAATGAATGATGTACTCTTTTCTTTGGCTAGGTTTTTATCCCACTAGGTTTTCCCTAGTTAAATTTTTTAATGAGGCACATTCATAATGGACATCCAAGGGGAAGTGTTATGAATATTAAATATATGGATGTCCATTGACTCATATTACGCTTCCAGTCAACTTGACATAAAGAAGAAAAGAAGACTTGACACAAAGCAAAAGCAAAAGAAGACAATGACATAAAGAAGATATAAAGTAACCATGGTCATGTAACCAGGGTTAAATATAACCATAGTCATGGAACCAGGGTTAGGTTTCTGACTCTATATAAAGGCCTGTAATCGATTGTTTCAGATGAACTGAAGAAGAACTTCACTCTAACTTCTCTTTAGAAATTCTATCAATTTTCTCTGAATCTTATCGATTTTCTTTCTTATTACATATATTTTTATAACAGAAATCAATTTGTTAGAATGCTAGAATATGGCTAACTATCATTGGAATAAAATATGGATATGACATTAAATGATTTCCATCAAATCACCTGATCAACAAGAAGACAAAGACTATATAGCTAGCCATGTTTGAGCAAAAAAAACAAAAACAAAAGACTATATAGTCATGCAATGGGACAAAAATTTTATTGGGAGGCCAGTAGTAGTAAGTTCATTCATTGGCCATCCAAGATCAAACTATTAAATACTCTCGATGTTATTAAACTGGACTTTAAAAAAAAAAAAAACAAGAAAAAAAGGACTAAACTAAGATAGAGTTGCAGAAAATAGAGGGGAGCCAAACCAGCCTCCAGATGATTAAGTATCATTTAAGAGATATTTTTCCAGTCTGCTAAGGTAGAACAAAGTGGGCTCCGCTGAATTCAGATCTTCCTTCTCAGCTTCATAACTTATCTTCACGTTGACCTCCGTCTGATCGTCCCCTTTTGCAGAAAGCTGAAAGGTGGTCTTGTAGAAGGAGAAACCTCGATCCAGATGGCCTCCTTCAATCACTTGTAACCCTATCTCATGTGAACTCAAATCAAGCTCTGTAATTCTCTCCTTTTGATAACTTCCCGCGGATGATGCATCTGTTAAAAAAAAAAAAGTCAGCACTGAAAGATCAGAATCAATGAACAATGAACTTATTGTTTCAGATCGGGGATTGATGAGTGACCGGAGCAAAAGTTGAAGATGAGGATGGTGCCAAGTCCTCCGTCGCCTTCAAGAACTTGCACTTCTTTGACACGCTGTGGAAGTACCTTTGGAACGATGACAATGAAGTCCTTGGCCAGAGCTCGCCATAAGGTTTCCAGCCCAACGCTCACTACTGTTTGCGTGTTGAATTCTTTCACCATCCTGGTCTCTCGACTTTTAGAGATTTGGTTCGTGTAGGAGTATATATAAAGCAAATAGCAGCTCTAGTATAGTATAGTATATATAATTAACCAAGTGGCTCTCCACCCTGAAAAAGATTCCCTCTTGTCGGTTTCCCAATGTCTTCCATATAGAATATGTACTCTACATGAGCTCCACACACATTCACACTCACTCAATGATTCCACATAACAAATTTTATTTTATTTGTCACTAACAACATCTAAGTATATATTGGTCATTAAAAGACTGACAGAGAGATGCAGAAATTAGTATATATAGGGGCCGGCACATGTTTGGGAAAAGGCAGAGAGAAGAGGGAAAGCAGACAATTTTAAAAAGATAGATCAAAGACTGACCAAGAGTTTGTGACGAAAATTGATGTAATTTATAATTAATTGTACTTTCGCCATCAACTACGTCATGATTGATCGGATAATTATATGGCGAGTATCAACGTGGTACGTGGACAGATAAGTGAATTATTTTTCCTCCAATAATCGAAGTGGCTAGTGAAATGAAAATCAAAGAGATCAAGTGAGACTCGTCTATTGCTGGGGTGCCTAATGTGCCCTCGCTGCCGACCCTAAAAAATGAGGGGTTTTTCAAATGTTTTTTTTGTTTCTTTTTATTATTAAATTCTATATAAAATGAATGATATTTTGATATCTTAGAAATAAAATATGGAACTATTTTTAATTTTTTTATGATTTTTCAAATAAAATATTAAAATATCACTTATTTTATATAGAATTAATAATAAAAAACGGAAAAAAACATTTAAGAATTCTCATTTTTAAAGGGCAGCAAAGAGGGCAACACGGGACACGTTAGGCCCCCAGCCCATCTTTATTTATCTCTTTACTCTTCCTTCCTTCCTCTTCCTCTTCAATCTATGGTGCTACTTTTTCTTTCAATCATGAGATGGGAAATCTAGATTTGTGATCTTTTAATATCCCAAATTTTGGGATTAAAAACTTGAGAATGAGTCTGAATCAAGCTGATTACTAGGCCCGAGTTTAGCAAAAGTACCAAGAATATTTGGGAAGTAGAATGATTTTTGGGGACTATATCCGGGTAGACAATGATTTTCTCAGTTATATGAGGGCTCTAAGGTTGGACACTACTACAAAAAAAGGGATTTAGTGGCGTAATTTTTATGGCAGTTTTTTCAAAAAGCGCCAAAGATAATTATTTATTTTTTAAAATAAAGGTTATTTTAAAGCTTTGGCGCTTACAATTATAAGCGTCATAATAGACGTTAACTTCATATGATGCTTTCCTGAATAAGCGCCAAACATTGTCATCAATATTTTTAAAAAAAAAACAATAAGAAGCTTTGGCGTTTTATGTGGAAGCACCAAAGCTTTTTATATTTTTCAAAAAAAAAAAAGGAAAATCTAATAGGAAGCTTTGGCGCTTCCTTAAAAAGCGCTAAAGCATCCTATATTTTTAAAAATATATATACATATAATATGAAATTTAATATATTATTTCTTCTTTCTATTTAATCTTCCTACGGCCTTACACATATGTTTGACAAAAGAAGTTTAATTTCTTTTTGACTATTGTAATATGCCTATTGTATTTGCATTATGCATTTTCAAAAAAAAAATTAAATCAATTTTTTTTAAAATTTGGGTTATAACATTTATTATTGGTAAAGGTTTAATAGTTACAATCAATGTAACACTATATGATATCTTTGCCATACTTTTTGTTCTTTCTTTTTATAGATCCAATATTATATGCTTAAATTTATTATTATCACTAGTATTAACTTGCACTTATAATGAAGCGTAAAACTGAGTGAGCTCCATGAAGTTCATCAATTTTTTTTGTAAAAAGGCCACATTCCAAACGAAAAAACTAAAAAAAAAAATATTATAATAGGAAGCTTTGGCGTTTCCTAAGGAAGAGCCAAAGCTTCTTATGTATTTTTAATTTTTTTTAAAAAGCCACATACAAAAAACAAACTAAAATAAAAAAAAAATTATAATAGGAAGCTTTGACGCTTCCTAAAGAAGCTTCCTATGTCTTCTTATAGGAAGCTTTCTCACTTCCTAAAGAAGCGTCAAAACTTCCTATATATTTTTTTTTTAAAAAAAAGGTTCAGTTAGCTTCTTCGATTGTGTGTGTGTCTAGCCATAAAGTAAATTTAAATTAAGTGTTTTTTTTTCACTTGGGTCATTATATTATTATACATTTATCATTGTGAAAGGTTTAATAGTTACAATCAACGAAAAGTTATATGATATGTTTGTCATACTTTTTGCTCTTTCTTTTTATAGATCCAAATTATCTGCTTGAATATATTGTTGTCACTAGTATTAACTTAACTTATAATGAAGCGTAAAACTGAGTGAGCTCCATGAAGTTCATCAAATTTTTTTATAATGAAGCGTAAAAGTAGTATATACTTGACCATTGTTAGAAAAAGAATCAACACATAAAATATAGTTAAACTAACCAATTACATAAACACAGTGCCAAAATTTCATATTAAAAAAATAAAAAATAAAAAACATAATAGAAGCTTTGGCGCTTCTTTAGGAAGCGCCAAAGCTTCCATTTTTTTTTAAATTTTATTTTGAAAATGGGAAGCAATGACATTCTTTTATGAAGCGCCAAAGCTTCCCCTGTTTACAAAATTTAAAAACCCCGCCATTGACATCCCGCCATTATCGCTCTCCCGCTTATCACTTCCCATAACTTCGATCCATTACTCTCTCACTTTATTGGTCTACTAGCTTTTCTTATTCTTTATCCCCACTCCTTCCTCTCTTTGATGGCAGCAAGTAGAAGTAAGAGATCTCCAGCTTGTAAGCATTGTTTTTTAAACATTTGATCCATGTTTTCTTTTTTTTTCTTTTTGGTTAAAATTTGCAATGACTTTTATATGTTTGCTCATATTTTTTATTTTTTAAGTATTGATTTGAAGTTTCAACTTTGTCAGCTTAAACTTCCTATATATTGTTAGTTTTTTAATTTTTAAACTTACAAATTAATAATATTGTAGTAATTTTGTTGTAATACAAATCATTGTAGTTAATGTTTTGTATTTTTTACCATTGTATTGTGATTTGTTTGTTTTATCAAGAAAATAAAATAATTAAAAAAAATGATTATCATCGTTTTATATTGTAATTTACCTACTAGATAAAATGTATAGTCATTTACTTGCTAAAAAATTATATATGATTATCAGGCATTTATTTTTACATTACACCGTATAGTAAAAGAAATATTTAAAAAAATTATTTAAAAAAAATTAAATGTCCTCCTTTAATAAGTGCCAAAGGAGGGTTGACACCTCCTTTAGCGTTTATTTTATAAACGCAAAATAAACGCCAAAGGAGGGTACCTCCTCCTTTGGCACTTGTCAAATAAAACGCTATAAGTAATTAATTAATTTATTTAATTTGATAAAGTAATGTATGACGTTTTTATAGATTGAAAAGCGTCGTAGGTATTTTTAATGGCGTCAAAAGCTTTAGCGTTTCTTAAACGCCAAAATATGTTTTAAAATAAGCGTCATTATACCGTTTTTTTGTAGTAGTGGTAGTTAGTTAGAGAAATAAACTGACGCATGTACTTAAGTACATATGACACCCTTAGAGGGCAGAAGGCCACTTGACGCCATTTTGAATGGCGGACACAATTATTTGTGGGCCATGTTAGGCCTTAGATAATGCTCCTCAGAGTAGAGACCAAGTCTCTAGATTATATAGGGGCTCAATGTGTGAGATTAGGGCAAATACATGTACCCTGCATTTTTAAAAGAGAAGAAGAGACATAAGCCATGTGGGTCCCACATGTAGACACACCGACATATGCACTCAACAATCCCTTGAGGCAGCACACATGACATAGTCCCGAGTACCGAGTACAATCCTGAGTAAGTACTGATAAAGTAGATTTATTAAATTAACTTTATTAAAATAGTTTTAATAAAGTAAATAATGATAAGTAATTGTGGCTAATGATGACTTCACTTTATGGTTGGCACAACAAGAAATTGACAAGTGTCCTCTCATTATGACAAAGTACCAATTACTTTTTATGTTAACTTGTTAAGAAGGTGACAAGTATCTCCAATGATGACACTTGCTTTTTTCCTTTTGAGGTGACACTTCCTAAAGGTGCCACCTAGCATTTGGGTCCGGGGAATCCGCCGATCTCCAACCTGGTCATATACTTGACTTCCAGAACACCGAACCCGAGAGTCATGGGGAATTGTTAGGCCTCTCCTTCCCCTGACATGAAAGGACGGCCAAGGAGAAAGAAGGAGAGGGACCCACCTTTTTTAAGACACTTGTCACCTTGTGATTCAAGATCAAGACACATGGCACCATGAGATCAAAGCATGAGACACTTCGCAAAAAATCCAACATCTCCCTTCGCTTTTAATAATTTCGGCTAGCATAGAGAAAAGGAATAGAAAATAGAGAAAATGGAAGAGGAGAGAAGTTGGATGAATAGTGTTGTGTTCTTGAGCTCCGGAGCCAATTTTACCTTTGATTCAGTGTTTCTAGCTCATAGAGTCTTTTCTAACATTATTTCTCTCAATGAGAGCAACATTTCTACAATTTTGGGATTCTTGATCAGAGGCGTTGGGTTTCATCTATAAGGTGGAGGTGCCGCTGGAATTCTAAACCGATTGTAGAATCGTGAAGAGGTAAGCTTAAGCTTCATTTTGAACTGAATATTTTGTAGTTTGATTGAGATTTCATGGACCTTTGGGCTGCCCTAAGGATTCAGCCAAGAGATATTTTTGGGAATTTTTGTTGTTTTAATTATGTATAAGATGATATATACTGATTAATCATGGTGTTAGACTAGTTAGTGATTAAAAATGCAAACTTGATTGTTGTTAGTTTGGGTCTATGGTTCAACCAAAACCAGAAACTAGTGAAGGAGTGTGATTTTAGTATTTTTGATGTCACCATTGGATTCTACACAAAAAATGGTGTGGGAATAGCTCCTGGTTATAATCTTGAACGAATGGGAACGAAAAACCAAAAGTTGGAATTTTGGTAAAGTGCTACCAGATTTCGTTTTCTGAAGGCAATTTGCTTGTGATGAGTGTTTGACTGACCAAATGATATCGAATGGCTATGAAACTTTTCATATTTCAAGTAGACATGAGAAGCTTTCAAATGATATACTAGTAGAATATAAGGCAATTGGATTAGTATATTAGAAGTTATGAATTTTTGAAGTTGGACCTTTAAAATTGGAAAGATTTAGAGACAGTAAGGATAAAATGGGAATTCTGGATCTGTGTGTTTGCAAGTGGTAGGGGGAAGCGTTTTTCCCTTAAAATAGACTTAATGAGTAACACATAGAACTTTGAACCACCTAAATTGGAGTTCCCTAGAAAAATATATGAATTTTTAAAGTTGGTTAAAATTTTGCCAGCTTTAGTTATTGTGCAAAAATAAGAAAGTAATGGCATTTAAGGTAATTTAGAATAAGTATAGGTTCAAAGATAAGGGACATATCCTAGAGGCTAATGTAGCCACATTGAACAGTCATTTGTCATGGCTCTAATAGTGTGATTATGTATATTTATAGGACCAAGAGATGATAAGACAAAGGAAAGGGAAGGTTTCCCGGGCAACTTTGGTGGTCGGTAGAACAGGGAACAAGAGAAGAACTTAAAGCCACAAGGTAGTGAACTTACCTAACTTGTATGTATTTGATATGTATGCTATGTATTGATATATATGATTGATTTGCTTGATTATATGAAGCATATATGAATGAGTGAAGCTCTGTTCCTATTTATACTGTGGTCATAAGTATGTTGCATGAAACATTGACCATGCAGATATGTCATTATGTTAGCATTTGCCTATATAAGGCAAGCATGTCATACATTAGTATTTATCTTGCATGCATTGTTGGTATTATTTGCTACTGAGATTCCCCCGAATCTCATCCTCCCTCAACCAACCATATAGGCAGCTCAGCACAGAAGAGGAGTGCAAGACGCTATGCAAGAAGAAGAGAACAATTATTTACGCGCTATTCTGTTGTGCAATTTACATTAGAAATGATTAATTGTATAATCTGCATATGAACTGCATGTCCTAAAAGCGGTAATTGAATTAGGGATGGGTAATCGAACGGTACGAGCCCATTAATTAAGTAAGCAGAATGATTGATACGAAAAGAAATACTCCGATAATAATAAAAGAAATTAAAAAATGATGAGTTATGAAGAAGTTACAAACCACCTTACGATAGTTTTGAAAAATTTTAAATTATTCAGAAAAACTCATTCAACTACAGGTTTAAGTCCTGTCTTGAGGTTGTGAATTGAAAGAGCTTTATCAAGAAATACTGCTTAGTGGTTTGAATTTGCTGCGTAACACTTATCGAATTGATTACGGAAATGGTGTGTTGTAGGTCTCACAAGACACCCAAGGAGCATGGAAGCTTCAAATCGAGCAAATTAAAGTTTTCGCTTCAAGATTGACCTCTAATTCTAGAGATTCAGTATTATTTTCTCTGAAGCAGGGACTTCTAATCTTTCTCATAATGCTGCCATGCATTATTCAACTCCGTTCAATTTCCAAAAGTCGTGAATTATTGTTCTGTAGCATACATTGTTGCTTGATTTGTTGTAAATTGTGAAAGGAAGACTCCCATGGGTTGCTTTGGATTGTGGGGGCAAAGTAATAAGTAATTTTAGACTGCTAAATGGGTCAAAAGGGAGAACGGGCTCATGTACACAATAACGGGCTACTGGAAGTAAACATAGTTAGAATCCGGTAATTTCCATCACCCATTGTGCACGAGTTGAATGTCATACTAGGCACTTTCATAAGAAATATCTATATGATCAATCTGTCTTTTTAATCACCATTATGCCTTCCTTTTGTGTTGTCCCTTATTAAATTCTTTAATTTTTTGTTGTTCTGCTTACCCAGTTCTTGAGAGAAAGATTTGTTTAATATAATCTTGGGGAGTGCCATATTTTCACTTTCGAGTTACGGACTGAATATAGTGTCTTCAAACACGAGTTGAATTAACTAGTTTTCACATGATTCACTTTTTTTTTTTTAATTGTAGCTATCATCAGCTGGATCCTAACTTTCAATCTCCAAATAAAACTAATATTAATTTGAAATAAACAAATGAATCTATGCTTCCTCGTTAGAGACAAACTGTGATAATATATTATGAACGGAAACAGAGAAACAAGTAGGAGAGATATTGAAGAATAGAGAGAAACAGAGGTGAAATCCTTCTCAAGAGCTCACATAAAGATTCATGCTACGTAGAACATGCTCGAACACTCCCCTATTAGGCCTGGGATTTCATCTATTTCTATTATTCAGTACCCACAAAACACACACGAAGCAAAAGCAGGAAGAAATGGCTAATAATATTCAAGCACCATTCAACAGATATTTCTCAAGCTTCTTGAAAAAGTTTAAAGAGTGGACTCTGCCGCCTTAATTTGCTGGCTCATTTCTTCATTTTCAGATTCATAATAAATCTTGACATTGACCAGAGTTTGATGCTCTGATTTTGCAGATAGACGAAAGTTTGGCTTGAAGTAGGAGAAACCTCGATTCAGATACCCGCCCTCAACCACCTCTATCCCAATCTCATGCGAAACCGCGTCAAGATCTGAAATTCTCTCTTTCTGAAAACCTCCACCTGTCAGAGCAAGAAATTAAAATTAGCATCAAGTAAAGATCAGAATCAAGCTAAATTTACTATATATACTTGCTGGAACGAAGAGTGAAGAGAAGGATTGTGCCGACGCCTCCATCTCCTTCAATGACTTGCACGTCTTTGACAACCTCAGGGATTACGTTTTGAGGTTTGAGCTATGGTGGCCATGTCCTTGGACAGAGCTTGCCATAGGATTTCCAACCCAACGCTCACTTCCGTTTCTGTGTTGAATTCTTTCACCATCCTCTTCCTTTTTCTTACGAGTTTTATCTTGACACTTGCTTCCTTGTGTGTGTGTGTATAGGATTTGCTTTTGGATAGAGTCGAATGATATAAATTCAATTTTCATTATTATTTTTTGAGAAAATATTTATACAATTAATGGCATTGATAATTTCCTTAAATTTTTTGAGGTATGCTTTGAATCTTAATAAGGGTTTTAATTCTCAGAGGAAACAAAGTTCAATGAATCTAGATATGCATCTAATTTATGTTCAAAATTCAAAAAACATTTAAAGGATTTTTCTAAAGAAGAAAAATTAATTGCTTAGTTTGAAATCCCTACCATGAAAAGCCCTTATTATTCAATGAATCTGAAAACATATCCAAAGTAATTAATATTTACTATCTGACTCATTATTATCAAACTCAAGAGTTGAGTTTCCAAACTTACCCTTTTCTTTTTTACTTTTATAATTTATAAAATCATAAACTTGTGATAGTTATAAACTTGAATAAACTCGTGAGTTTTCACACTGAGTTTACTCTTTTTACACTTATAACTTATAAAATCATATTAACTCATTCTTAAATTCGTGTTAAGTATAATATATTATGAATGCTCATGGATTTAATTTAAATTATTTGGATTTAAAATTTGTTTAAATTAATTTTTTGTTATTTTTATATTTTAATCATTTAATTATGCTTTATTAATGTCTATTTAATGATAAAAGAACTCTTATTAATTTATGATTCGAGTTCACGAAATGAGTTTACATCGCTGTCACAAATTTGCTCAAACTCGTGAGTTTAACAACTTTGGTCTCACTCATTAAGTGTTTGTTTGGAGCTACTTTTCATAAAATTTCTCTCATATGCTTATCTTGCATACTGTAAATTACGATTCAAAAATTGTTTTTGAAAGCATCAATTGTGATTGTTTGAAAGTATTTATCATAAGCACGTTTTTTTTCTTCTCAAATCATAAGCATGTCTACACAAATGAAAAACTCTTCTTAATTAATTAATTACTTCGTATATCGTAAATCACAATTTAAAAAATTATTTTTGAAGGCTTCAGTTGTGATTTTAAACAATGAATATCAATCGATCTTTTGTTTTTTTACAAGGACATCAATATATCAACATCAACGTCAACAATATAATTGTATTGATGAAATCCAACTTGCGTCGGTCAATTAGACCAATGAATTAGCCTTCTACTCAATCCGCTCAAGAATTTTAACGAGTCAATTGAGTAGGGTTTTATGTACATTTTTTTCATCTTATTGAGTTTGAAACAAATTCGTTTTCAGTTTTAAAAATTTTAAAGTCAATAAGCCGACTTATGTTTTAGTAATTCTGTTTTGTTATATATACGTGTAAATGAATGTTCTATTCACTTATAAATTAATTTCTCCTTATAAATTCTGTTTTGTTATTATTTTTAAGATTATGTATGAATATTTTTATATATTTTAATAAATCATATTATATTATTTTAATTATGATTTGGTTGAGCTCAATTCAAAACAGAGTAAGACGGGGGGGAAAATTAATCACATGTATGTTGAGCCGGATTTTAGTATTGTCTCTGAAAACAACTCAAAGTTGACCAGCGTGTGCATCTGTGCGTGGGTGCTTCCTTGTTATACGTGACAGTCAAATTAAATTCCAATGCATCAAAGGTCACAATTCGCTTCACTCATAAGATAATGTCATCCAATGCAACGACTAGTAAGCAAACAAATTGCAATACATGACCATGCAATAAAGCACGTGGCACAAAGTCTCGTGAATGTACGTGTTGCCAATGACGGACGAAACTTGGCTGGATGCTTCTCCGAGTTCCAATGACTGCTGATTCCTTCTTGTTTGGGTTGCAGTTGCACAATGCTAAAGTATAATTTCTTCTATTCAAATATATAATTAACATGTTATTTAACCCCGTACGGGTATGTCTTTCATGATAAGTTTTAATCATCTCACCACCGGTTTGTATTATGTTTTAAAAAAATTGACCATCAAAAGGATTAAGTAATACTTGTTAAACGAAGGCATCAATAAAATAAGTGAAAGTTGTATGGTGAAAAAGGAAATTTATTGGGAGGCGGGTGATTACATCACTTGTTCAGGCATGAAACATAAGGGAGATTGAGAGATGAAGGCGGTTCATGATGATCAGGCGGCCTCGGAGAGATACTGGTCAAGGCCTCTCAAGAAGTTCAAAGCAGAAGACACAGCAGTGTTGGTGAGGCGATGGGTGGATTCTTCATCAATATAAGATTCATAAGTGATCTTCACATTCACCTCTGTCTTGTTCTCTCCTTTTGCAGACAGCTTCATGTTCGTCTTCAAGTAGGAGAACCCTCGATCCATAAACCCTCCTTCAACGTACTCAAACGCTATCTCATGTGCCGCCGCGTCAAGCTCTGTAATTTTCTCCTGATAACTGGCCCCAGCTGATCCGGCTGTACATTAAGCAAGAACATTAGTATTAATTAAATGTCAGAATTATTAAAAACTTAATGGTATATTTGGTAATTACGTAAAATGGACCAAGGAGTGGTGAGAATGATGGTGCCGACGCCTCCGTCTCCTTCAATCACTTGCATCTCTTTGATCTGCTCCGGCACTATCTTTGGAGCTATGGCCACAAATTCATTCGGATTCGCCAGAATTTGCCACAGCTTTTCCAGCCCAACGCTCACCTCTGTCTCTGCCTTGATGATTTCTTTCCCCATCCTGTCTCTTTTCTTTGCTTATCTCTCTTAGAGGTTTTCGAGACATTCCTATAATTTATAGGATGTCGTCCCCCGTCTTTTTAAGAATATAATGACTCGGATGAATTTCAATTATATTATATTTTTATTTTTGAATTTAATTGGTTACAATTTTCATGGTGAATGTTCGTGACCTCCCAATATTCAATGAATCTAATTATGACTTTCATGATTATTGTTTATTTTATTACCCCTGTTCATGAATCCAAGATATTAAGTGCAGGAACATTCAAGTGTATCAAAGACATTAACACTCATTAATTGTGGGAGATTTACTTCATAATGTTAGTATAGTGATAGTGTGATACAATATAATCTATGTATTAGTATTTAATAATTGAAATGAATGCGGAAACTACTCCTCCCCATATGATCGATCTCCCCTCTAATATTTTCTCTCGCTCTCATGACATATGGCTTAATTATATTTTCCTTAGTTTTATAGGATGTTGGCCCCACGCCTTTTTAAAAATATCATAACTTTGGTTATTTAAAATTAAATTAATTTTTTTATTTTCGAGTTAAAATATTTAGTGGTACAAATTAGAGCCAATATTTTTTCCCTAAAATATCTCTCACGAAATTACAAGGATTTATTAATTCTAAAAGAGAACGAATTTCAGTCATCACTTAGAGAAATAAAATTGATTTTCCTGGATGCATAAAATTTAAGGGTTCTCATTTATGCTTCACATCTGCCATAAAAGGATTATCTCCGCAAACACCCATGGCCAATAAGCCAAGATTTCATCCATTTAATCTCTGTATTCGCCGGTGTCCCGTGTACGTTGAGTGGTCGTAGATGTACCGAACATTTTTAACGGCCAACTTTACATAATGCATGCTATAATATAAGGTATTGGGAAAATCACACCAATTAGGAAAATAATATTAGAAAAATCTCATAACTCGTTTATTGTAGTACTTTTACTAATCAATGATTACTCTTTCACTTGTGATTGACAAAATATAAAATTTTTCTGATATTATTTTTTTAAATTGATATTTTAGTGTGGCTTTCTCTAAAATATAAGCAACTTTATTAGCCAGTTTACACTACAAAAAAAAACGGCTTTCAACAGCGACAATAGGTTCATCACCGAAAGTATTGACTTTCAACGGTGACATTTTGTCGCAGCTGAAAGTGTTACAATCAGTGGCAACTCTCGTATATCGCCGCCGAAAGTGCATTTCAGCGGCGACACTAAAAGTCTTATTTGCATTTTTTTCAAAATTTTAGTTTTGTTTTTTAAACTTATGATATTTGTTCAATAAAAATGTTTATTGATGTAATTTCTTATGAAAAAAAGTAAAGTAATTCGTTGGATTATTGTAAGATAAAGAGAGTTTGAGAGAAAGTGTGTTGTGTATGAGATAGTGAGAGGGAGGGAGTGAGAGAGATTATAAGTATGTTTGTAATGGGTGTGTGTGTGTGTTTGAGAGGGAGAGAGGGATAATACAATTGAGAGGGGTATACTATACAATTAACTATTTGGGATAATATAATTACATTATAATTAAATTGATATAAGTATATGTCACAGCTCAAAAATTTAAGGAGTCCTAAAAGTCTCCCTCCCTGTTTCTGCTATAGATATGTTGATTGGAAAGGAGGGGGAAAATAGAAGGAAACTAGGTCCGGTGATGATGAGCAGAGAAGGAAGGAGAAAAATGGATGATGGTCTTACACACAAATGACACACATGGAGAGCAAATGAGAATGGCGAAAGAATGGACATGGGGTGTTCAATTTCTCAAAGTTTATTGATGCTTCCTTGGTTTCCATTCACGGCAGAAATACAAAGAAGTAGGGAGTGTTGAAATATCTAATTGAGGGCTAGGGGTAGGGGTGAGCAAATTAGAACCGAAACCGAAAACCGAACCGAACCGAACTCAATTCGGTTTTTTCGGTTCGGTTAATTCGGTTTTCGGTAAAATTTTGGTTTTTATTATTTGGTTAATTCGATTTTCGGTTCGGTTATCAGAAAAAAATTTCGGTTAAAACCGAAAAACCGAAATATATATAATATATTTATATTTAATATATATTATTTGATAAATGCATGTTTTTATAATTACATAGGTGTAAATTTTCAATAATATTAGATAAAATCTATAGATATTCTAAATCAAGTTAATTTATTTTATATATTTTACTCCTAAATGTAATCTTAAGGACAAAAAATAATATTTTTTAAAAATTTAATTATATATATTTTATTTTATAGATAATAAATAAAGAAATCGGTTAATTCGGTTATTAACCGAACCGAATATAAAATTTCGGTTACTTCGGTTTGGTTAATTCGGTTAATCGGTTTTCGGTTTGGTTATTAGAATTAGGTTAATTCGGTTTTTCGGTTATTTCGGTTTTTAGGGAAAACCGAACCGAAAAACCGAATGCTCACCCCTAGCTAGGGGTGTGCATTCGGTCGGTGGTAACCGAAAAAACCAAACAACCGTTTTTAAGTCATTTTAGTGACCGAACCGAAACCGAAATGATCGACTAATATTGGTTCAGTTGTTGATGTGGTTCAGTTATTTGGCCTTATGACCTTTTTTTTTTCCTACAAACCTATCTAATGCCAAAAAACTACAAGTCTGCAACCCAAACAAAAATTGTAACAAACACAAACCAGATTTACACAAGAAAGCCAAAGGTGATTTTCAAATTTCTGCAACAAGCATTTAATACTTGTTTTACACAATCAAACTCATGTATCAAAGCATTTTAATATCATTGTAAAATAGTGAATGATGTAGCATATTTTACAATTTTACACGAACGGAGGTTTGGAGCATTAGTGGAGTCCTTGCTTTATACATCAAAAGAATTACTAGATTGGAGGTTAGGAATTATTGCCTACTAGAGGTTTGTCCTCATATTGGCTAATATTAAAATACAAGTTGAACATTTATCACATTGGCCAACTATCTTTAAACTTTAAAGTTCATCTATTCATCAAAAGAAAGCATATTGAACATCAAAACACTTGATATACATCAGATTCTGATTCTGCCTTGCTCCTGATTCTTGAATGCCCCCTGTACAATTGAAGGAAAGACCAAAATCAAGCACTTACCAAAAGAAAAAAAAGAAAAATTAAATACTACAATGATTATATTACAAGTATGAAAAAAAAATTTACATACAAAATCTGAAGTTTCCCATATTGTAGCTAGAAGATATCAACATTTATCTCCAATGCAATTTTTTTGCAAATCTACCAAATTAAAAACATATCAAACTTCAAATGCCAGAATAAATAGAGTATTAAAACTATAAAATTGTATTCCATGAAGTATAAAAAAACATTACCAATCTTTATCTTTTGTATGTCATCGTCTCCCTCTTCAACAAGATATTCTAATGATTGTCTAAGCCAATCATAAGCACAAATTAGAGATTGCACAACTTTAGGAGTCAAAGAGCTCCTAAATGAATCTAGAACTCTTCCTCCTGTGTTGAATGTAGATTTTGAGGCAACCATGGAAATTGGCATAGCCAAGACATCTCTAGCTACTTGAGAAAGAACAGAAAATCTAAGACTATTTAGTTTCCACAAAGCTAAAATATCAAAATCATCTTTTCTAATTTCAATTTCTTCATTCAAATACCTATTAACCTCTGTTTTACTTGTATTTTCACCTAAATTTTCATCCATGAATAATTGCTCCTCCATATGAAGCAATTTTCTAATTTTTGCATTAGGATCTTCATCACCATGAAGATCTTCTTGTGTGTCATGCAGCAGCTCACTTCAGATTGTGTTAATGGATGAACACTTTGATTGTATTCATTACACATAGAAATCACAACTTGTTTAATTTACATCACCAATTGTTCACTAACTGTATGTGAATACATCTTAGACAAAGTAAATTGTACCCATTTTAACTTATATCGGGGATCAAGAACAATAGCAACATAAAGAAGTTTGTTCATCTTTAAAAGATCTCCCCAATATTTATCATACCTCCCCTTTTTTTTTGTTGCTATGTTTGCTGTCTCCATAACATCACTCTTCCTCCACTTATCCAAAAACCGATGCAACTTATAGATTTCAGGGGAAAAACAGTTTGATGTCACAAACAAAGAACCATATATGCACAAAGTAAGATTATAAAAATGATCTAACATGACATTTAACCTTCTAACATGCTTTCAATCATCAGTTTCAGGCACTCCCACTCCAAATTGAAGGTCAAAATTAAAATAAGGATATTTAAGATTGTACCTTTTAAAAGCAGCCTCAAATCTTTAAGCAGTCTTCTAGCATCAAATATGTTGAATTCCACCTAGTAAGTACATCTGAACACAACATTTTCTTGCTTTGAATTTTTTCACCCTCACAACTTTCTTTAAACTTTCTCACCCTAAGGGGAGATTACCAAATAAATTGGACAGCCTCTCTTACTTTTTTCACTAAACTCCCTATTTCTTTCAGCCCTTCATTAACAATTAAATTGAGAATGTGTGCAGCACATTTCATGTGTAAGAACTTACATTTCATAACTGCAAAACCCCAATTTATGATTTTGTCCCCCAAATAACCCACAGCCACATCATTAGAACCAGCATTGTCTACAATAATTATCAACACTTTTTCAATTCCCTATTCAAGTAGACATTTTTCAATTTCCATACCAATATCACTCCCCTTATGACTGGAAATGGGAATGAAATTCAAAATCATCTTTTTCAAAGTCCATGTATCATCTATAAAATGGGCAATAAGACTCATATAATTAACTCTTTGTATAGAAGTCCAAGTGTCTGTGGTAAGGCACACCCTTTGCTTTTTACTAAACAAAAAATCTTTAAATTTAACCTTTTCATCAATATAAATCCCAAAACAGTCACGAGCTACAGTCCATCTTGATGGAATATGAAATTTAGGCTAAGTACAAAACATAAATTTCTTAAATTCAACCCCCTCAACAAACTTGAAGGGTAATTCATCAGTTATTACCATGCATGACAAGGCTTTACTAACATCATATTAATCAAATTTTCAATTAGCAAGATCCATTTTATCACCCTATATATTAAAATTCAAGTGTGATTGTGTCAATTCTTCAGGAGGGGGCCTCTTTTTACAGACTCTTATGTGATTGTTAAGTGTAATTGTACCATTCAGTATAGAATCACATGCAATCTCATTTCTACAGTAATTACGTTTACCTTTAACTTTACCAGCATCATTCACAAATCTAGTGAAATGTTCCCAAGCTTTGGACCTTGGCTTGATGGCTTTCCTTTTTCCAAGTCTAGCTGGCGCAGGCTCATTAGTCTCAGCAACAATAGATTGATTTGTCTGAGTAGCACTACCAACAATCTAAGTATTAGGGCCTCCTTTCAGTTGTTTGTTCTGCCATATTTTTTATTCCTGTTCTTGCAAAAAAAAAAGATCAAATTATCAATACTTTGACCAAAGTATTGGTGTATTTTATAGTATATGGAATAATGGCTGAACAAAAATGAAGCCAAAGAAGAAATTTATAATAATCACATGGAAAACATTGTACACAGAAACAAAGACAAAAAAGTGACCCTAGAAAAAATACAGAAAAAGGGAAGGAAAAATGAAATGAATCCATAAAATTTATTCATTTACTAGTCCAGACAGCAACGAACACAACATAAGAAGTGAGAAACGTACATTCTTTCCCAAAAGGGACATTTTTTATCAAAAAAGAAGAAAAAAATTTTCGTCAATCCAGACAAAAACAAACACAACAAATGACACAGGTACCTTCTTTCCCAAAAAGTACATTTTTTATTCAAAAAAGCAAAGAAAAATGTCATTACGGTGCTACAAGTACAGACAGAAACGATCAAATGAAGAATAATTTCACTTCCATGTCCAATGGAGTCAATATACGAAGGGAAAAAAAATAATTCTTGAAATGTTCTTTTTTTTATTCAGAAAAAGTGACAAAATTTCTACATTCCAAACACTTAGATAGTAACGGCTAACGAACGAACACAAGAAGTGAGAAAGGTGCCTTCTTTCCCAAAAGGTACCTTTTTTATTTAAAAAAGTGAACAAAATTCAGCATTGCAGATTTACAGAGCAGATAGAAATGATCAAACTAACAGAAAATTTGACTTGCAAAGATTAAAACTAAAGGAGCAAAAGATTAACATTTACCAGAAACTGAAGCCTCGAGGGTTGAAGATCGATTAACGACGACACTTCCACTGACGGTGAGGTGAAGATTGACCAATGGTGAGGTGACGTCATGAGGTGAAGACCGACTGACGGCGATGCCTCAAGGGTTGAAGATCCACTGATCGACCGACGGTAGGTTGACTATTCTAGCCTTCCACCCTCAACCGTTGAGACTCAAGAGTCCAGAACTGACGATGAGTGACCGACAGTGGGCAGACGGAGGATAGAGGATGGAGGAACTGAATGAAGAAGGAAGAAGAAGCTCGGAAACGCAGTGAATGAGTGATAGTAAAGAGTGAAGACGTAAGAGTGAAAGTAAAGCAATGAAGTCTGAAGATGAAAAAGTGAAAATGGATATGAAATTGAAATGTGATTCAATTTAGTTCAGCTTTATTTTTTTTATTTTTTTAAAAAGTTAATTCCATCAGCTTGGTCCTTGGTGGGTCAGAATGTCAGATTATGTTACTTACTCACTTAGACTTGCCTTGTTAGACACTTAGGCTTAGACGTGGACCATTGGAAAAGAGACGAGACACAAGACATAATGGACAAAAGCTTGAGCCTAACTAATAATAAAATGGGCTTTAAAATTTGGGCCTACCTACATTTCATATACTTAGGCTAAAAAAAGAAGAAGGTAATTTGCAACAAAATTCGGTTCTTCGGTTTTAACCGAAATTTTGTTAAGATAACCGCACCGATGACCGAACAGCCGAAATAGCCGAAAGTAAAAACCAACACAAACCGAATAACCGAAAAAACTGAAATGTGTTCGGTTTGGTTCGGTCTTCGGTTTCGATTTGCTTTTGCTCACCCCTATTGAGGGCTATTATTTTTTTTTGTAAAAAGATAATAAATACACTATTATGGTTATTATTAATTTTTTTTAAAGAATGGTTTTATGATAATCTCATATCAATAAAATGACATAAAAAAAATTCCCTTCGGACACACAGGATTCAAACCCCAAATCCAAAAGTAGACAATAAACAATTTCCCACCAAAACCCCAATCAACTTTTCTAAAAACTTTACAATAAATAATCTATATAAAAATTAAAGATCAAAATATGTATTCCATTACTTTCTGGCAGTAATAGAAATATAAAAATCTAATTATAATATGTTATTATTATCATCATCATCATTATTATTAGCCCTACTGTTTTCAATTATATCCATTGTTTCTTCTTATCTTTCTTATTTTTCAATTAACTTACTTGATAAGTTAATTAATTAATGTTGATTTTTTTAAAAATTTCTTAAATTCTTGGGTTGTCACAGTATACTTGTTTTTTATAAGTAGTATACTTAAATGAAATGATAATAATATATAATAAATGTTTGCAATAGAGAGAGTGAAAAATAATATACTTTTTCTTCCAACTTTGAAAAATAATATAATTGATCACGTCAATAGTAATTAATTAAGGTATGTGAGAAAGACATAATTAAATAAAGTTTATTTATATATTTTGAAATTAATTAAAATTTATATGTTTTATATTTTTATTATTAGTTTTCAAAATTCATCAATTAGATGCTTTAAGCAAAGTGGTGTGGTTTCTTGAGTAAATTAAGGGAGCCAGAGTTCAATTTCCCCTGTTGCCATTTTGCTTTTTTTATTGTGCTAATTGTTAAAAAATTACTCTCAATTACAATGTTCGATTCCCCCTATTGCCATTTTGCTTCTTTGTCTCAATTAGAATGTTCGACTCCCCCTATTGACACACATCGTGGCAATCATCATGGTTCACAAGACATGTTGCCTCAATTAGAATGCTCACGCCACTTGAGCTAACTGGGAGCTGATGCAATCAATTTAACATAATTTAGTTATATAATATTCAATATTACAAAACTATCCAAAAACACCCTAAAATTCCAGCGCCTATATTTTCAGTTCAGCGGCATTTTTTCATATTCCCTCCCCCCGCAAGTATACATTTAGTTGCTGTATCTTGAGAGCTTTCCAGGGAACAATTTCTACTTGCTGCGGTGACTCATTGCCATCAAATGAAATTACTTGTTCTGGATTTCAACTTGCTATAGTGATTCTTTTTCATTACACGAATTCACTTGCATTGTAAAGTTCACTTGCTGACTTCTCTTGATGAGTTGACAATTACATCTCCACTGGTTGTTAGACGTTGATTACCGTAAATAAAGATGTTTTGGTAGTTCAATTGAGATCTATTTCTGTTGTCTGGGTGCTGAAAGCTAATTTTAAATTTTTCTTTTATTGTTTGAACCAAATATTGTTGCTGTGATCTAATTTGATTTCTGTGATTTGGTGCTCTGTGGGTAGATTATTAACTCTGACTGTTGAAATTGTAGTTTTGTACTTGCATCTATGCTAATTACTATGATTCCGGTCGCCACATACTTATACTTTGAAGCTGTCTATAATTGCTACTAAACTTTACTGTCAAAGCTGGATTTTAGTCAAATTGGTCTGCTTAAATTTGACTAAACCCCTTGTTAAAGCAACTTGTAGAACTAAATATTTGAGAATTATTTGTTGGAAAAATTTTATTGTGCAATTTTCTGTTGGAAAAAAAAAATCCGGTTTGCTATGAATACAACAAGTTTTGGCTGTAACAAAAATTGGACAGTGTAGTGTTAAATCTGAGTAGTTTCTCAAAGTTTTTGTTGTTCAAAGTGTGAAACAAAAAACTTTTCTTTCAAGTTAAGAATTTGGTTAATTTCGGTTTGCTATGAGGTTAATTAGATTATTGCTGTAGCAACTTACTGAAGTACCATGGGTTTTTTAGAGCAATAAATATTTGCTGAAGAAAACTCTGTTTCATGAAAGTTAAGTTATTTTAATTGTTGACTGCTGAGAGTTCGCTTGAAATCATTGTGAATCGGGGTGTAGTTTACTTATATCTTAGGTATACTCTCTTGTTTTCATTTGTATAGGAAAAAGTTTTCTCGAAAAAACAAAGTAAATATTCTCTGCTTCATATTTTGTTTTTATGTGACAAGAAAACAACAGTCTTGTAATTAAAGCAGAAGGAATTTTGCTTCATTCAAGTTCTAGAATTGAGCAATATCAATGATTTGAAGCAATATAAGTGTAATTGTTGTCATTTTGCACCAAAGTCTTTGCTGTAAAGTTTTCTGCTGAAGAATGCTTAATTCTCTGTGAATATAAGATTAAATTGATCTCCTAGTATTGTTACAACCTCATGGATTTCAAGCTTGCTATCATTTTGCATCAAATTGGTTTTCTCTATGAATTAGTTGCTGGGCATTCATTCTTGGGTCTGCAATTTGGATTTTTACTATAGTTTTTTCTTGCATTGTAAGAAAGTTGCTAAGAAAGGCATTGTGCCTGTAGCATTTCGAGAAAAAGTTAAGGCGTTGAAAAAGGAAAAAATTTGAGCATTTGTTTCATTATATTAAGCATCTTAAAATTCACATTTTTGTTGTCTCATATCACTTAAGCATTTTGCTGCAGCATACTATTTTGTCAGTGAAATTCTGGACTAGTTCAATATCGTTGGATGTACCCAATTAAAAGGTAAGATGCTAAGAAATTTATAATTATATTTATAATCATTTAAAAACATTCAAATCTAATTAAATTTTTTGATGAAGGTATTTACAATCACTCAAATCTTATGTTCACAACAAGGCTTGACCTAAAGGATCAATTACAGAAGGATATTTGGAAGATGAAAGTCTTACTTTTTGCTCATGCTATTTGAAAGACTTTCCTACAAAGTTTAATGTTCACAGGGATGATGAAACCAGTGTTGATGTCAACTGTGAGTTTTCAAACTAATGAACCATTCATTCTAGCATCTCAAGAAGAGCAAATTTTTTATGTGGTGATCTTGTTCAACCTGGTTGGCTTGTTGTTGTCAAAACGAATCCACGTGACTTGTTCAATATGCCAATTGACAAAGATAATGATGTTAGTGGGGTAAATGATGCTATGGTTGATGAAGTGGCTTATCAACAGTTGGTGGTTGACTTAAACATTGACAATCCAACTCGTGTAAAACCTTATATTATCATTAACTTGTATGGAAAAGATGTACAACACCAAACCTTTGTTCAAGCAGGAGAACCATCACAAAGAAGTAATCATGATGACATGGACATTGGATTTATTGATGACAACAAAACTCATTCATTGGTTCACGAAGATAGTAATGAAGAGGATGTGCTTGATGACTATGATAGTGATACCGAAATAGAAAGTAACACACAAAATGAAGTAAATTAGAAGATACTGATATAAGTGATAGTGCCTCAAAAGAATCAATTGAATGAAATTATTGTCTCTTTATGGTAGCTTTTACTAATTTGTACATTGAGTCTTTAAAATTAAATGTCCTTTACAATTTAAATTTGCTTTTAAAATTTTTTTGCTTGATCAAAATTTAATTAAAATTTGTATATTTTTGCAAGATATGTCAAGATTAAAGGGAGGTTGAGGTGGAAAAAATCATTCCTTTAGACTACATGGTGCCACAAGTAGTGCAGGTACTTCCTCTACACCTCAGTCAAGACGCATAATTTCACCTTGATCACAATAATTACAACTCAAGGAAATGCCTGCAAACTCTCCCTCTACTCAAGCGAGTAGTGCAGGTAAATTTGCTTTAATTTTATACAATACAAATAACTACTCCACATCACATGTAAATTTTAATTGTTTTAATTCTTTCACATGAATTATAGACTCCTCTCATACTATCAAAAAGGGTAGAGGAGTGTACAAATACTTGAAAGTGGACTTGAGGACTAGATTTGGAGCAGAGAAACCAGTGAAACTTTCAAACTACCTCACAAGAGCAGTAGGTGTAGAAGTGAGAAACTTTGCTAATTATTGTGGTTATGTTGTTAGGACCACAGTCACTTTTCGTTATGGTGCTGAGTGGAAGAATATTTATGAACAATATACAGATGAGATGATTTTGAAAGTAAAGGTATACTCTTCCCAAATATATATATATATATATATATATATATATATATATATATATATAGAGTTGTTTATTTATGTTTTCATGACAAATATATATGTTTATATGTGTTTTAGGACAAATTTGAACCTTCTGATGCAATCAATGAAGAGAAGTTAAAAGAAACTATAACACTGAACTTGAAAAATGCCTTCAGAATTGGAAGACCAACTTGCACAAACACTATAACAAATATGCTTCTGATCAGGATAGGTTAGCTAATCCTCCTCAAAATCTCAATTCTGAAGATTGGGAGTTGTTATTGGCATACTTTCATACTGACGTGCTCAAGGTACCTTTCTATCCTTTCAAATGGATCATATATTTATTTTAGTCATTAATTCCTTGTTACTAAATTTTTTGTAGAAAAAAAGTAAAAGAAATAAGAACAACCGAAAAAAACTAGTAACAAAGCATACTTGTAGTCCTTGATAATTTGAGGAGATTAACTTCGCTACAGTAAATTCAATCTCTCTTAACTTTAGTTTATGTTTTGAATCCTTTTTCATTTTAAATTGTACCATCTATATTGTCTTTGTATATTATGCTTTGTAGATGGACCCCACTACCGAATAGCCTACACCCCCTTACCAGTTTGGCCAAATCACACAAGCTAGGAAGATGGTAGATGGACAGTTAGTGTGGGCAAATTCACGTATGCGTTATGTTTTCAAACCGTTTGGATTGCTTTGAATTCGATAGGTATAGATTGCAAGAATGCGTACACAACAGGAAAGTGGAAATTGGACCAACTGTTTGGATCAAAAATACATGGACGGCTGAGATTTTATTTCCTATGTAAAATAGTGTCATTTCAAGTAAAGGAGGGCAGCGGACGTTAAGGGTTATAGGATGAAAACCAGGTCCCTTTCTTTCACCATCTCTTCGTTCTTTACCCTAGCATTTTTACTCACTTCCGTACTTATAGGAGTGGTAATAACTTTGATGACTTTCAAGTTTCAATTATATATTTATATATATTGTATTTTAATTTCTTAATTAAAATTTTAGTCCTTATTAAGGATTATCTTTAATTTAATCATCTCATTAAAGTAAGTGAAGTAAAGGTGATTTGGTTAAGTCATTATTTTTGTCTAAAATTTTAAATTAAAAAAAATCAAATTTACGCATATTTAATATCATAAATTACATTGAAGAAATAGTAGAAGTTGCAATTGATGTAATTTTAAGATAATTAATATCTCATTTGGTGACATATGATCATTGTTGTCAAACTTACGAGTTGACTTTCTGAGTTTACTATTTTTATGTTTCTATCTTACTAAATTGAGTCAAATCACAGGTAAACTCGTGTCAGTTGTAAACTCAGTTAAACTTACGAGTTTACATACATACCAAGTTTACTGTGTTTATGTTTCTAACTTACAAAATCGTGTTAACTTTTTTGATTTGATCATACTCAGCGGCTTTATATATGAATTTTATAGAAATTTCTTTATTAAGTATAATAAATTATGAATGATGATGGATTTAATTTTAATTATTTAGTTTTAAAATATATTTAAATAAAATTTTTGTCATTTTTATATTTTAATTATTTAATTATACACTATTATACTTATTTAATAATAAAAGTAAACTCTTATGAGTTTACGATTCGAGTTTACAATACGAATTTACATCACTTTCGCAAGCTTGACAACATTGCCTATAATAAAGATTATTCTTTTTTAAAAAATTGGTATATATATAATCAGAAAAGGAATGATATATAAGGACAAATGCTGGTGATTTTTCCCTTAAATTGATTTTTCACGAATGCATGGAAATTAAATTTTAAGATTCTTATTTATGTTTAACATCTATCTTAAAGACTTTCACCATAAAATTCTCCTTCGGTTCTTAATATAAAATATATTTTAGGAGTTAACTTTAGCCCTAAATATAAAAAATAGAGAGAAAACTTATATCCAATGCATTAAGTCCAGTTCAACCGGTTCACCTATGAGAAAATGACATCCGAGACTTTTAACACGTCATCTTTAACACCGCTACTCTCCCATCTCCGTTCTCATTACTACTCTCCCATCTGATTTGCCCACTGCAAGCCCCAGAACAAAACATGAACCCTATTAGCTCCCGCAGTGATCCTGTGAAGAGCAGGTACGACGACGATTGTGGAGGAGAAGATAATGGTGACCAAGAAAAACTGCAATAGCCATCAATACATAGGAAGACAAAGAAGATGGGTAGCCAGTGATGGTGGCTCAATCTGATGATGGTGTGATCGGAAAGTATGGAATAAGCAGTATGATTGATTCAGGGGATTGAGTGATATTTTAGCGAAGATGATTGGTGGCCGAAAAGTAAAACGCATGAGTTGCATTTTTTAAAATTCTTGAACACATATGTGGATTGCCATGGCAGAGTATGATGAACTGGTCCCTCAATCATTCACCATAAAAAGCTTCTAATCATGGAAAGTAATTGGTGGATCAGAAAATTTTAATTCATCCTACAGGATTATCATCCATTCTCGAGGAACTTTTTTTGGTACTCTTTACCATTTTTTCTTCATGTTTCTTTTGTGTTTTCTTTCTTTTATATGTCGGGACAAGAGAATGAAGACAAGCAATTCTTTTTTGGCATTATTTTGTTGCAGTAGTTGTGAATTATTACTAATTTGGTTTGGTTAAACTAACAATTCTTACTTAGGTTTTTCTAGTTATCAATGGTTCTCGGAAACACAATATGAGATTGCCTGAAACATAAGAGCTATGCTTATCTTTGATACTTAATTTTTGGACTACCATAATATATTTATGCTTCATGAGTATTGAATTGACTAAAAAAATGGGGAAATTTTCCATGGAGTTCTTATAAATAACTCTAGGCCCTGTCGGAGCTTATTATCGACAATGACTTGCATTGGGCAAATCGAGAATGGAGATGGGAGAGTAGTGGTGTTAATGATGATGTGTTAAATGTCCCAGATGTCATTTTCTCATAGGCGAACCTGTCGAATTGGACCTAATGTATTGGATATAAGTTTAAAAAATAGTTTTTATATTTATCAATCTTTTCTTAATTTACCTCTATTGATGCTCCCTCAACCATAATTAAGAAGAAGATAGAAGGAATGAATTAAAGAAAATGATTAGAGTATTTTAAAAAATACATTTTAAATTAACTAGCTTAACCAACTTTCTGAATCTAATCAAATTAGGTAAATATATCTTATATTAAGTGTCTGAAAGTAATAGCTAATAAGCCAATATTTCATTCATTACATCGAGTGGATATGCACCAAACGTTTTTCCTTTTTGGGGCCCATGATAAACATGGAACATCAACAACTCCTTGTTAAGAATGTGGAGGCAAGAAACACATATCTAGCCTTACCTGTTTAAAGAAAAGGTTAGGTTTCAGGCGTATTTAAAAACTTGCTTGTTTAAATAGGTCATATTTTTCCATTAAAGGTCTAGTCTACAAGCCTCCAAGTTTGACATGTTTAATATACACACACACAAATATTATATAATTTGTTATATAATAATATGTAATTAAATCAAGTTTTATTTTAATTTAATATATTACATGAATGTAGGCTTTTATAGGTTTAAAGCCTACTTATGACCTTTAGGGTGTGTTTGGTTTGAGGGGAGGGTAGGGGAGGGAGGGGAGGAGAGGGGGGTTAAATTCCTTTTTGGGTTGAAAGTATTTAAATTTTGGGCGGGAACCCAAAATTTAAAAGGAATGAGAGGGTAAAATTTGGGCGGGAAACCAAAATTTAAAAAAATAAGAGGGTAAATTTTGAATTTTTTGTCCAATATTGTAATTTTACCTTCCTCCCCTCCCCTCCCTCCCCTACCCTCCCCTCAAACCAAACACACCCTTAAAGCCCGCAATGTGGGGACTTTTTAAAAAAAGACTTCCAACTTTTTGAAGGCTTAGGATTAAATCTTAAAAAAATATACATTTAGGTTTGGGTCCAAACTCTATACCTCTAGATAGGCTCAGGCCTATTTAGTTAAAACTTGACATAGGTTCGGCCTATTTCTACTCCTTTATGCAACGTAGACCTTTTCTGTCTTTTCATAATAAAAAAAAAAGGAAAGAAAGTTCATCATAACCCTATTAAATAGGATCTAGCTTCTCTCTTTTTCTTTTCCTGTCCATTGTTGTCCTTTGCCCCCTTCATAATTATTGGATCAAAATCTAATGATCCACGTTTAATATTTCCTTCTCATCTTTTTCTCCATTTCATTCCAATCCTTCCATTGTAATAATATTTTTTATAAAACATTAAATGTGGATCATTAAATTTTAATCCAATAATCATAAAAGGTGAAAGGGACGGTAGCAAACAAAAAAAGAAGGGAAAATCATTGTCAGGTCCCAAGAAAGCAAAATATTGTCAGAAAAGTCCCAAGAAAAACTAAAATATCTGAAAAGTCCCTAGGGACTTTTCTGATATTATTTTCTAAAGCCAAATTACACACATGCCCCTCTTCTATGTCTCCCTCTCTCACGTTTTCAGCTCAGTCTCTGTAACCGTTTCATATCGCAAATCTCTTCTTAATATTTGCAGATTCGGTTTTTGCAATGGTGGAGGGTGAAGCTTTGAGGTGGTGAAAGATTTGTGGGATGAAAAGTAAGATAGAAGGAAGAAGAAGATGGAAGGAAGGTGGTGGGATTTTTTTGATCTCAAGCTTCCGCCATTTTTAAAGAAGGAAGGGATGAAGGTGATGATGATGATGAATAGTCCAACCTCATTGACAAGTGAAAACGCTGAAATGGGAAAAAATTAAGTTGTTGTTAATTTCCGCAGTAGTAGTTGTTAATATAACTCTAGTAGTTGTTAATACGAAAAATGAGGTTTGGGCGTCATTTTGCTCTGTTGTTGGGAAAGAAAACAGAGGAAGTGGTGTGTTTTAAGTGGTTGGGTGCTATGAAAACGCTGATATGGAAGAAAAATAAGTTGTTGTTAATTCGCACAGTGGAGGTTGTTAATTCGCACAGTGGAGGTTGTTAATACGGAAAATGACGTTGGACGCCATGGTGCTCTGTTTTTGGGAGAGGAAACAGAGGAAGTGGTGCGTTTGAGGTGGTGGGGTGCTATGAAAATGATGATATGGAAGAAAAATAAGTTGTTGTTAATTCGCACAGTGGATGTTGTTAATATAACAGTGGAGGTTGTTAATACGGAAAATGACGTTGGACGCCATGGTGCTCTGTTTTTGGGAGAGGAAATAGAGGAAGTGGTGTGTTTGAGGTGGTGGGGTGCTATGAAAATGATGATATGGAAGAAAAATAAGTTGTTAATTCGCACAGTGGAGGTTGTTAATATAACAGTAGAGGTTGTTAATACGGAAAATGACGTTGGACGCCATGGTGCTCTGTTTTTGGGAGAGGAAACAGAGGAAGTGGTGTGTTTGAGGTTGTGGGGTGCTATGAAAATGATGATATGGAAGAAAAATAAGTTGTTGTTAATTCGCACAGTGGAGGTTGTTAATATAACAGTGGAGGTTGTTAATACGGAAAATGACGTTGGACGCCATGGTGCTCTGTTTTTGGGAGAGGAAACAGAGGAAGTGGTGTGTTTGAGGTTGTAGGGTGCTATGAAAATGATGATATGGAAGAAAAATAAGTTGTTGTTAATTCGCACACTGGAGGTTGTTAATATAACAGTGGAGGTTGTTAATACGGAAAATGACGTTAAGTGTTAGTGGGTGCTCTGTTTTTGGGGAATATAATAGAGGAAGTGCTCTGTAAATTGCTCAATTGGTCATATTTAACGTAAGGCAATATAGTGTCAGAGAGAAAGTCATTGGAGGTTGTGAAAACAACTCAAAAGGTTGTTAATACACGCTTTATGAGTTGTAAATAGCTTAATTTGTCATACTTAATTTGAGGAATAATAGTGTCAGATAGAAAGGTGTTGGAGGTTGAGAAACAAACCGAACAGGTTGTTATTACACGCTATACGAGTTGTAAATAGCTCAATTTGTCATACTTAACGTGAGGAAACATAGTGTCAGCGAGAAACGTGTGGGACGTTGTGAAACGAACTCAAAAGGTTGTTAATACACGCTTTATGAGTTGTAAATACACCGTCAAGTTGTTCCGTATTAACAACCTCCACTGTTATATTAACAATGTCCACTGTACAAATTAACAACAACTTATTTTTCTTCCATATCATCATTTTCATAACACCCCACAACCTCAAACACACCACTTCCTCTGTTTCCTCTCCCAAAAACAGAGCACCATGGCGTCCAACGTCATTTTCCGTATTAACAACCTCCACTGTGCGAATTAACAACAACTTATTTTTCTTCCATATCATCATTTTCATAGCACCCCACCACCTCAAACACACCACTTCCTCTGTTTCCTCTCCCAAAAATAGAGCACCATGGCGTCCAACGTCATTTTCCGTATTAACAACCTCCACTGTTATATTAACAACCTCCACTGTGCGAATTAACAACAACTTATTTTTCTTCCATATCATCATTTTCATAGCACCCCACCACCTCAAACGCACCACTTCCTCTGTTTCCTCTCCCAAAAATAGAGCTCCATGGCGTCCAACGTCATTTTCCGTATTAACAACCTCCACTCTGCGAATTAACAACCTCCACTGTACGAATTAACAACAACTTATTTTTCTTCCATATCAGCGTTTTCATAGCACCCAACCACTTAAAACACACCACTTCCTCTGTTTTCTTTCCCAACAACAGAGCAAAATGGCGCCCAAACCTCATTTTTCGTATTAACAACTACTAGAGTTATATTAACAACTACTACTGCGGAAATTAACAACAACTTAATTTTTTCCCATTTCAGCGTTTTCACTTGTCAATGAGGTTGGACTATTGATCATCATCATCACCTTCATCCCTTCCTTCTTTAAAATTGGCGGAAGCTTGAGATCAAAAAAATCCCACCACCTTCCTTCCATCTTCTTCTTCCTTCTATCTTACTTTTCATCCCACAAATCTTTCACCACCTCAAAGCTTCACCCTCCACCATTGCAAAAACCGAATCTGCAAATATTAAGAAGAGATTTGCGATCTAAAACGGTTACAGAGACTGAGATGAAAACGTGAGAGAGGGAGACATAGAAGAGGGGCATGTGTGTAATTTGGCTTTAGAGAATAATATCAGAAAAGTCCCTAGGGACTTTTCAGATATTTCAGTTTTTCTTGGGACTTTTCTGACAATATTTTGCTTCCTTGGGACCTGACAGTGATTTTCCCAAAAAAGAAAATGAGTGAAACCATATCCCATTAAATAACAACTCAAATAAAATGGCCCGAAAGAATAGGCTGAGTTTCTTGGGCTATTATAATAATCAAAGGACTGCTATGGATTAAACATTCGTTGGTTAAGTGAAACATCTTAAGGCAATAATGACTTGTTATATCAATGATTCAATGGGATTTAGTCCATTCAAAAGGGGCTAACTTTTATTTATTTACGAGTTAAGGAGTCAGAGCTAACCATGGTTAATGCATATTGTGATCAAGCAAAACTTAATTCTCATCTATGAAATGTACAACTACATATTTATATACAATTAACACAATCTGAAACCATTCCTAATCCTATACATTTTCATCACATTTTTCTTTGGTGGTGGACGATATTTCTGACGAAAGAGGATATTGTCGTTGACTTGGAAGATATCCCTAATGGTCTTTGACTTCTAACACTCCCCCTCAAGTTGGAGCATATATATTGATCATGCCTAACTTGTTACAAAAATATCAAACCCGTGTTCCATTTAAGGCTTTTGTCAGAAGATCTATCAATTGGTCGTCGGATTGTATGTGCCCTGTAGATACAATATTTTCTTTGATCTTATCATGAATAAAATGACAGTCAATCTCAACATGTTTTGTTCGTTCATAGAACACAGAGTTTGATGATATATGAAGAGCTGCTTTATTGTCACACCATAGTTTTGCAGGCAATGTAGTAATGATGCTAATTTCTTTTAAAAATTGAAATACCCACACAATTTCTTGTACTGATTGTGACATGGCTCTGTATTCCGCTTCTACACTTGATTTTGACTCGACTCCTTGCTTATTGCTTCTCCAAAATATCAAATTTCCACCAACAAACACACAGTAACACGTAGTAGATCGTCTTGTGGCCTTAGATCCTGCATGATTCGCATCACAAAAACACTCGACTTTAGTGTGCCCATAATCTGTATAAAGAATACCAAGACCCGAAGAACCTTTCAAATAATACAAGATATGTTCTAAAGCTTCCCATTGTGCCACTGTTAGTGATGCCATGAATTGGCTGATCCTACTGACGAGAAGGTTATATCAGGACGAGTTACTGTTAGATAATTCAGCTTACCAATGAGTCTTATATATCTCTCAAGAAATGGAAACGGCTTCAATTTCTCTGGATCAATCTTCTTCTTTAAATCATCAAACATACTAGCATCAAGATCTAAGAAGGGATTCAAAATCATAGGAATGTTGCTCTAAGCTTTCCATTCTCCTTTAAGAGATCGAGAACATACTTCCTTTGACTCAAAAGAATACCTTTCTTGCTTCTCAAAACTTCAATACCAAGAAAATACTTTAATGACCCCAAATCTTTTGTCTGGAAGTGAGAATTTAGGAAGATTTTAAGTTCTGAGATTCCAGAAATGTTACTCCCTGTAATCACAATATCATCAACGTACATTACTAGAAGAATCATTCCTGCTTTAGATTGCTGATAGAATACAGAGTGATCACACTTGCTTTGACTTAATCCAAACTTCTTAACTATATCACATAACCTCTCAAACCAAGCACGAGGGCTTTGCTTTAGACCATACAGTGACTTCTTGAGGTAGCATACTTTCCTATTCTCCCCCTGAGCAATGAACCTAGATGGTTGCTCCATATAAACTTCTTCAAGAAGATCACCATTCAAAAATGCATTCTTAACATTCAATAGATGCAAATCCCAATTATTTGTGGCAGCCAAAGAGATAAGAAGGCGAATGGAGGTTAGCTTAGCCACATGAGAGAAAGTTTCTGAATAATCAATACTATAAGTTTGTGCATAACCTTTGGCAACAAGCCGAGCTTTTAACCGTTCCAAAGAACCATCTGCCTTGGTTTTAACAACAAACACCCATTTACATCCAATGGCTTTCTTCCCATGAGGGAGAACAACAAGTGTCCAGATACCATCTTTTTCAAGGGCTATAAGTTCTTCGGCCATTGCGGTACGCCAACTAGGATGAGTCAAGGCTTGGTGAAGGGTAGTAGGGATGGAGATGGAATCAAGGGTGGCCACAAGAGAAGAAAAGGAGGGGACAAATTCTGGTAAGAGACAAAGGAGGATATAGGATAGGTACATTCAGCATATCTTCTGGGAGGATAACGAGAACGTGTACCTTTCCAAAAGGCAATAGGTAGGTCAGGAGAGGGAGCAATAGCAGAATCATGGGCAACTAGATTAGGAACATCAATGGAATGATCTGGGGAATCAAGAACAGAAACCAAGGAGTCATGACCAGAATTCGCTGGCAAACCAGCGTCGAAGAAGGCAAAACGTTGGTTGCATCGATATCATTGATGATAGCAGGGTCTGGAATAGCAGCTTGTACTGGTGAGAGAGGGACACGATAAACCAGGACATCATCAAACTCAGTAATGACAGATGGAGACTCAAAGGAGGTCGAAGATGCAAAGAAAGGAGAAGACTCATGAACGTGCACATAAGTGGACACAAGGTAACGATAAAGATTAAGAGAGTAACATTGATAACCTTTTTAAACTCGAGAATAGCCAAGGAAAATACATCTTCGGGACTTGGGATCAAGTTTACTAACACTATGACGGACATCCCGAACAAAACAGACATAGCCAAATATTTTAAGATCAATAGGAAACAACTTAGTGGTAGGAAACAAAACGGAATACGAAATATCCCCACCAAGAATAGACGAAGGCATGCGGTTGATGAGAAAACATGCAGTAGATACAGCATCAACCCAAAAATTTTTAGGGACTGAGGAATAAATCATTAGGGCTCGGGTAGTTTCTAAAAGATGTCGGTTCTTTCTTTCAACAACATCGTTTTGAGCAGGAGTATCAACATAAGAGGATTGGTGAAGAATACCATAACTTTGCATGTAATCGGTGAATGGGGTAGAAAAATATTCTTTTGCATTATCACTTCGAAAGATTTTCACATGAGTGTTAAGCTGGGTTTGAATTTCAGCACAGAAATTATAAAAATGAGTAAACAATTCAGAACGTTGTTTCATTAAGTAAAGCCAAGTTGTTCAAAAAAAAATCATCAACAAAAGTAACAAAATAACGATAACCAGTCTGGGAACAAACTAAACAAGGACCCCAAACATCAGAATGTATCAACTCAAAGGGGGACACAGCCCGTTTATTGACGCGAGGTGCCAAATGAACATGATGGTGTTTAGCAAACTGACATGACTCACAATCTAAAGTAGACAAAGAAGAAAACTGAGGATACAATTTTTGGAGAGACGATAGCGACATATGACCTAGACGACAATGAATGTCAAAGAGAGACGACCCACCAGAACAAGCAACAGAACATGGCACCGATCATCAAGGATGTAATGTCCACCAGATTCATAGCCTTTACCAATAATCTACTGCGTCGATAGATCCAGAATTAAACAATAGTTAGGGAAGAATGAGATAAAGCAGTTTAGATGACGAGTAAGTTTACTTGGAGATAAAAGGTTGAAGGTGAGATCAGGAACGTTAAGAATAGAGGATAATGCGAGGGATGCAATTGGGTTAACAGTGCCTGAGCCAATAACACGGACTGGAGAACCATTGGCAACAAATATGGATGATGGGTTGGCATAGGGGGTATATAAAGAGAATAAGTGATTATTACCTGTCATGTGGTCGATGGCACCAGAATCAATAACCCACTTAGTTGAAGCAGTAGTAAGGCCAGAGGACATAATACCAGTAGTTAGGGCCCCTGCAGAAGAAGATCCAGAACCAGAATCAGATGGACCAGGTGTCTGGGCAATATGAGCAAGGTCACACTGTTGTTCACGTTGCTGTTTATTTTGCAATTTTCGACAATTTTTCTTAATGTGTCCAGGTTCCTTACAATAATTACAGATAATATTTTTAGAAGTTATTGTCGGAGGATTATTATTTTGTTTGTACCCATAATTCCTGTTCTCAAAGGGGCCATGACCAGCTAGAGCACTTGCAGTTGGATCAACAGAAGAGTGAATCAAGCTATCAGCAAGAAGAACCCGGGAGAAAACATCTTCGAGAGAAGGAAGCTCTTGACTAGACAAAATCTAAGAACGAATAGTCTCATAAAATGGATCGAGAGCTTCAAGAAAATTTATGATAGCCTGAAGTTCTAAGTTCTTGATATATGAGTTGAGATATCTACTTGCGGAGACATGAGTACCTTCATTTCTTCATACATCCTCTTGAAATCCAAGAAGAAATCTTTCAATGAACGGCCTTGCTGTTGGGAATGATAAAAACCTTTAAAAACTTCATGAACTCAAGTAATATTGCCCTTGCCAGAAAACATAAATTCAAGATAACTCATAATTTCCTTCACAGTATTGCAATGACCGACAGAAGATAGAATTCGTGGTTCAATAGAATTTTGAATTTAAAACAGAAGTCGAGCATCTGCTCGTTGCCAGGTCAAAAGTTTTGTTTCGTCACCATAAGGAGGATCCTCAGTTAAATGAGTTTCCATCTCTATGCCCAAAATATATACTTTAACAGTTTTGTTCCAATCACTATAATTTGTCTAGTTCAACTGTGAAGCAGTAATTTTAGCAGACATAGGCAACATATTAGAGTTCTTAGAGTCATCCATAGTGACAAGCAAGTGAAAGTCACAAATTCGTTGGAGAAAATAAGTGCCGAAATCAAATGAGCACAAATTATTAAATCAAAGGAATCAAAGAGTATAATACTAATACTCAATCAGAAGTTAGCCACAAGAGTCCAACAGGCACACAATCACAAAATGGAAGTCAAGGCCCCAAAAATCACAGCACCACCGAATGGGAAAACACCCAACCAAAAACAAAGCTCAAAAGGTATCACAACAGAGATAAATACCAAGATATACCCAATGATACAAGGTGAAAATTAGATGACACAGCCATCGGGGATGGAACGGGTTCGAGAAGACGATTTGAAAACACCTAGGAAGTGCCAGAAAATCTTGCCAGAAAGCACCCCACGTGCCGGCGGGTGGTTCAGGCAGCGGAGGTTCCGGAGGCGTGTGAGGCCACACGCGCCGTCGTCTTGGGATGCCGTTTCAAGGTTAGGCGGATCTGTGGCCAGGGAATAGGGTGGAGGGGTGCGTGTTTTGAGAAGGCACACCGACGAAGGGAGATCTAAAGAACTGAAACAAGCTCATCACCGGAAAAAAATGGAGGTCATCGGAAAACAAAATGAAATCAGAAGATAATATATTGACAAGGCTCTGATACCATGTGATCAAGCAAAACTTAATTCTCATCTATGAAATGTACAACTACATATTTATATACAATTAACACAATCTGAAATCATCCCTAATCCTATACATTTTCATCACATTCTTCTTTGGCAGTGGATGATATTTCTGACGGAAGAGGATATTGTCGTTGACTTGGAAGATATCCCTAATGGTCTTTGACTTCTAACACATATCTAGCTCCAAGGTGAAAAAAAATGTTATAAATCACTTACTAATAAAGTCTTTACATTGGCTACGAAACTTAAACTTACTATCTTTTGAGTTAAAAGGAGCTAATTTTTAATAAATAAATATTCAAATTTTTATTGGAAGAATTGCTCATATTGAGTATTCGATAATATCTTGAATAGAATTGCTTTAATGAGAAGATACATTTAGCTAACCAAAAAAAAATAATGACTTATTTGTTGAAATAAATAATTTCAGACAGTTTAGTGGGCACGGTTATGGTACAGTTTTAATTGATGTATTTAGAATTCGTTTTTTCTCAAAAATACGTTGTTTGTGTGTAATATAATTAAGACCCACGTTATTGTTTTCCTTTTTCCCTCTCTACGCATCCCATATTCTATTCCACCACTTCTCTGAGCGTGGGAACCTATGTTGATGCTCATAAGGCGAAATCTAAATCATTCATAATATCTAATATGAATGTTCCAATTTAATTTTTCAAGAAATATAGTAATGGAATAAAATATAAAATAAAATTAATTTTTTAACTATCAATTTTTAAAAAGAATCATTTTTTATTTAGAACTCATCCACTAAATTTTAAATTCGACCCTTGAAATTTTAATTGGACCTTTTTGGCCAAAAAAAAATTAATTGGACCTTCAAATCTCACCACATCAATTAGCACTTTTATGTGGGGATCCCTTTAACATTTTAAAAACTCTACCACCTACTCTTTAATATAAAATGTAAATTGCACTATAAAAAGAGGTTTTATGATAGTATTATGGTTGATTTGGATGTGTTTGTTTTGACGATTGGATAAGTAATTTATTTTTACTTAAACTTATGGAATCTTAAGATTGGAAAAAAATTAGATTGAGTAAAATGATGAGTGTTTGGATTAGCAATTGGATAAATAACTTAAAGTAACTTATGTAAAAGTGAATGATGTTTTGTTTGACTTTTGCATAAGTGACTTTTGTATTAATTAAAAGAAAAAATTGTAAAAATTATGAAAAATGAAAAAATGAAGGGATAATTGTGAAAAAAGTCCTCATTGGCAACTTAATTGCCAATGGGACCTGGGAAGATATCTACACACGGAGGAATTTTTTCACAATTTTCTCAAAAATTAACTTTGAAAATTTGGTAATGGAACAATTGTAATAAAATTATATTAAACTCTAATTTAAATTGGTACACTCCAAAATTCTTTTCTATTGTGCACCTCAAGCTTAAATCTTTAAAATTATATCAAACTCTAATTTAAATATTAAATCTTAACTCATATTTTCACATAGCTTAAAATCTAACAAAATAAACTGATTAAAACCTCAATAATACCTCCAATAATCCAAATAAATTATTTAAACTAAATTTAACGAGTAAAAATACTATATAGAAACTAATTTATGACATGTTTATAAAAAAAACTTGTCTAAACTCTTATCCCAAAGTATTCTCTAATTAGTAGAAGATTACTATCTAAAGAAAGAAAAAATTATTTAGAACATTTTTCATAAAAGAAGTTTTGTGATTAGAAGTGATTTTGAATACCTCATTGATCCCAAAAATATGAAAATACTCCTATCAATATTATTTTACACACACATACACATAAGCTCCAATAAGCTCCATTTTGAGGCTTATGACTTTTTCCAACTTATGATTTTTTTTACCTTAAATCCAATCACCAAAACAAACACCTATTATAATTTTTTTACTGTTCAAGTCCGTTTGTTACAATGTATAAATCTGATTTCACGTTAAAACGCCGAAACAAACTAGCACTTCATCTTTAAGACATCATCGGCTTTAGATGCTTCCTGTTTTGCCATCCCCACAAGCGTCCCTATTCACCTTAGAACTAATTTAGCTTGTTGTTTCTCCCGCACATCCTGTCAAAAGTCAAAACTTTCGCACTTCAATCTAAATATCTGAAACCACCTTCATGTACCCTTCTATATCAAGACACTGTATGAACCATATTTATTTCTTCATTGAATGCGGGAATCCCATGTTCATACTCCCAGTTTGAGCCAACAGTAGATTACATCACAAGTTTGCAAAAGCCCCCTTCATCATTCGCAAGCAACCCACTTCATGACACCTCTATATAATGCACCTCAACATTGGGTTGTTGCATCATATCAACTGTTTCTTCATATTCTATTCACAGAGAAACACAACATGGAGATGACTAAAGGCAGTTCCATCTTGATTATATGTCTGGTGTTTGTCTCAGGTTTGATCCAAGCGCAGGCTTATTATTCGCTCTACTGTGGTCACAACACCAGATGCTCAGGAAAGTACATCAAATGCCCATATGAATGCCCCACCAGTGAATCCTCTGATCCTAAGGCTAAGGTTTGCTCCATCGACTGTGACAAACCAGTTTGCAAGGCTTTCTGCAGACGTATGCCTCTTCTTTAACCTTGACCTCCTCTTCATTACTCATTTGCGCAAAGCTAGTTTTTTAGATTCTATCATAATCCAACACTGATTACTACATTATTAGCTCACTTGATTTCATGTTTTCTTTCTTTAGACCGAAAGCCGAACTGCAACGCACCAGGATCCGGATGCTACGATCCTCGATTCATAGGAGGCGATGGCAGAGTGTTCTATTTCCACGGTAAGAGCAACCAACACTTCGCTCTTGTCTCTTCATATCAACGCTCACTTCATCGGACACAGACCTGCCGGTCGCAGCCGAGACTACACCTGGATCCGAGCCCTCGGCATCCTCTACAAGTCTCAATCTTTCTCGCTGGAAGCCAGCAAGGCTGCACAATGGAACGACGACGTCGACCTTATCAAGTTCACCTACAATGGAAACGATGTGCCCCTACCAGAAGGATCTCTCTCTCAATGGACCTCCCCGGAACAGGACATGAAGGTGGAGAGGGTGGCGAACAAGAACATCGCGATGGTGACCATAAAGGACGTGGCGGAGATTCTGGTGAAGGTGGTGCCGGTGACGAAGGAAGACGACAGGATTCATAACTACCAGTTGCCTTCGGATGACTGCTTTGCCCACTTGGAAGTTCAGTTCAGGTTCAACAAGTTGTCTTCTGATGTTGATGGAGTGCTGGGGAAGACCTATAGGCCTGATTTTGAGAACCCGGCGAAGCCTGGAGTGGCTATGCCGGTGGTTGGCGGCGAAGACAGGTACAGAACTGAGTCCTTGCTATCTTCAAGGTGTGAATCATGCCTCTTCTCGCAGGAAAATTCAGGGACTGATAAGGAAGCAGAGAATGCAGCGACAGAGTATGCGACTCTTGACTGCACCAAGTTCTCGTATGGTCTTGGAATTGCCTGCAAGAAATGAATATCTCTACATGCTACCATCCCTTGAATAATGAGCAGAAGCTGCTTTATTGGTTATTTATTTCATAATGTTAATGTAACTTGTCGTATATGATGTGTCATGCATCTAATTTTTTATGTTATCGGGGAGAAAAAACCATTCAGTTTCATCTCTGATCTGAATGAGTTTGGATGAAATATAAAGAACCCTTATTATTATTGGAATAAACTTAATTATTTGCATAATTGCATTCTCTTTTACAACCTGTTTATGCCATTCCAAACGGAAATTATTATTACATTATAAGTAATTAAAACTCATTTTTAATTATAAAATTAATAGTAATCGCTTTAATATTAATGCAATCATTTCATTAGAGCATAATACATAAAATATTAGAGTATAATTAGATGGCAAGAAAACAGATATTGATTAGACCGAGAGGGAGATGCGAAAAACAGGGGGAGTGAGCCAGCAGATATTTTTCTAGGCCCGTGAAGGAGCTTAAAGAGGAGTGTTTGATCTTCATGCCCCCGTAAATGTCTTAACATATATTCGCATTGACCTTAGTTTGATGCTCTCCTCTTGCTGATAGCTGATATCTCATGTGCAGCGGAATCAAGCTCCGAAATTTGCTCCTTCTGAGAATGAACATGTAATCAACACACACAGTACAAGAAAATCAAACCATTATTAAGTAAAGATGAGAAATTAGGAAGTTCCATTGAGAGGATTTGATCCCTTACTGGAGCGAAAAAGTGAAGAGAAGCATTGTCTCCTTCGATCACTTGCACGTCTTCCTCCACGTGGATAAAGGTAAACAACGAAAAACACAGGGAAGTTGCAAAACTAGAGTTTCTGGAAGCTTCCCGGGGGCACCAGTTTTATTGTTGGGGCCCCACAAAACTCTGTCTCAGAACTGCAACTTACAACAGCTTCTCATTTGCTGTAGGCTGTGGCCCAAAAATGGAAAGCACTAACATGGACCACGAAAAAGTTAAAGAGAATACCTTTTAATTCAACGTCTCTTGTCAAGGTTCGGTCCGGTGAGTATGTGTATAAGCCTGTTTGAGTTAACGTTCGACAAGTACGTTCACGAGCCGTAAATCACATTATAAAAACAGCTTCTACCGCTAACTTAAACATATGTCTAGGAGTTTGGGTAAGATGCCAAACATCACTTTTGATAGAAAGATGTTTTTGAGATTTCGCTGCATCTTATGTGACATGTTACTTTCGAAATAATAAAGTGGTTTCTGTGATTTCGTAACATTTTACATGACATAAATCCAATCAGTGGTATCCAATCCAATAAGGAAAAATCACATAAAGGCCCCTCTCCAATTTGTAGCGCAGACACTAAAGAACTCATCTGCCTCACAGATACCTCCAAAATCAACTGCTTATAACAAAGACTAGGGTAACTACTTAGAACTGAAAGTGGTGAACCGCCTCAATGAGCAAGAGAACAGTATGGTTCGACTTTTTGAAAAGTTTAAACATATAATGGATTGTAGTTTCTAATTTAAAGATGTGCCCCGTGTCTGGCCTGATTTTGTTTAGGCTTGGTTCTTGTCTTTCATTTGTTACCAAAAATAAATTATAAACACGAGGTCCACGAGAATTAGAGGCAAGAACAACACATCCGTATTGACTTTCATTTCTAGGATGGATATGGACTGGTCAGAGTCAAGAAATGAAGTCCAGCCCTGAACATTTTTTGGTTGGTCATATTTGTAGAGCAGAATATAATTACAAGGGCGATATGAAACTAGTACGGCTCATCGTATTAAACTGAAGCCTAATATTATATATATAAACGAACAACATAATCAGAGTAATACCATACATCTAGTGAGTGTTTGGGAAACCATGAATAGAAACATCTTTCAGCAAGTCCAAACAAAATACTTCTTACATACTTTCCTCGTAAATCATAAAAGTTATTCTCCAAAAACTAATTCAAACGCACACTTAGACATCTAAAGGCTAATTTGTTCTCATCTTTCAACTATATTAACAAAATAAAGTGAAGACAAAAGCAGACCAGGCGGCCTGAATGACCACCGTGTTCCATGGTTGGATGCACCGGCAAAAATTCTAAGGTAAACCTATATAAAGTACCACAAGCCTATAATCAACGGTCACAAACCTGTAAGATATAACTCCCACTAAATGTCCTTCTTCCCATTGGATTGGTGTATGCACACACCAAATGTACTTACAAATCTTTCATGCACCAGAACAAATCACCTTCCACGAGGATTTACAATTTGTGAGAACACGGTACTTGTGGCTGCATCTTCTACATCATCATCTGTTCCAGAGATGCCCACTTCAATCATACTCACACTGTTGTCAAAAGGCTCGAGCGGAGTTAACTGGATTCCAGTAATGTGATTTGTGCTGTTGTCTTCAGGTTCCATGAGTGCTGCTGAGGTCTCTTGAAGTTGTAGAGCATATTCCAGATTCCACAACACATCTCCCATGGATGGCCTATCCACACCATGCTCAGCCAAGCACTTCTCAGCTGTCTCCCCAAACTTCTTCAGAGAAGCAGGATTCACCTTCCCCACAAGATTCTGATCCATGATTTGATCAAGCATTCCCTTTTTCTGCCAAGTCATTGCCCATTCAGCTATATTAACCTGCTCCCTTGGAAGCACAGGGTTTAGTGCAGGTCTTGTGCATAACACCTCCATTAGAACCACCCCAAATGAATACACATCTGATTTCTCTGTAAGTTGTTGCCTCCTAAAGTATTCAGGATCAAGATAGCCAAAACTTCCTTTAACTGCAGTGCTCACATGGGTCTGATCAAGCGCAGGACCGGTTTTTGAGAGGCCAAAATCAGCAACTTTAGCAACAAAGTTCTCATCTAAGAGTATGTTTGTTGTCTTCACATCTCGGTGGATTATGCTTTGAGATGCTCCTGTGTGAAGATAATGAAGGCCTCTTGCTGCACCAATGCAGATTTCAAGCCTCTGCTTCCATGATAGAGGTGGCAGGTCTGTTCCATATAAATGGCTCCTTAGGGGTCCATTAGCCATATATTCATAGACAAGGATCATTTCTGACCTCTCATCACAGTAGCCAATGAGAGACACAAGATGCCGATGGCGAAGCTTCGATAACATTTCAATTTCAGTTCTGAACTCAGCAAGGCCTTGTTCAGATCTGGGGTTGCCCCTTTTCACAGCTACGTTTGTCCCATCTTCTAGCGTTCCCTTATAAACCCTCCCAAAACCACCAACACCAAGAAGCAACTTTTCATCAAATTTATTGGTTGCATCAAGGATTTCTTGAAAGCTGAAGAATCGTCCAAGATTTGAGGAAGCTAAAGAAATGCAGCTTGCAGTTCCACTCTTCTGAGAAGTCGTTGACACCTTTGTCATGGTCTGAGAGTTTCCATACAAAGGTAGAGGCAGCCATGATTGCCCTTGTTGAGCAGGTTTTGACTTGCGGCCTACCAAGCAGCAATAACACAATCCAAGTAATGCTAATGCTACAACAGCCCCAACAACAGAACCTACTATTATTACTATCTTGCCAATCTTTGAAGGTGCGCTCGGAAGGAGACTCTCAACTGAAGCATTCTTGTCCAAGCTCTTCAACTTGTTGCTAATTTTCATTATCTCCAAACCATTCATGGTGGCATTCCTGGTGTCCGCCATAGCATCTGGACCAACACTCACAGTCAAAGTGTTTGAATCTGCTGAGGCATCAGAAATGTAGTCCCTATAGTAAGGCACATTCAAGTTACCAGTTAAGGATGAAAGGTCAACACTTCCAAAAGCTAGGTCAGAATTTAAGTACAGATTGAACACCAAAGTGTTGAGAGACTTGCTCATAATATCACAGAAGTGTACTCGTACAAAATAGGAGAAGCTTGGATCCACAGAGAAAACCCATGTAATGTTGAAATTTGTATTTGGAACATTAGCATCACCCATAACATCAGCAGTGGCATAAACCAAATTGGGTGCTGTCTCAGGAGTAACATCTTGTGGATACTTGATGCTAAAAGGGTTAACTGAAACATTAAGGATGGAGTTATTCACATGGAGGTATTTCAGATCATTAAACCAAGTTCTCCCCAGTGTGTCATTTTCAGCAGTGATCAAAGGACCCCCAATGTTTAACCGGTAGACAGTTTCAAAAGCCAGTTCAGAAAGGCCACTAACTGGGGAAAGAGGGTGTAGACCGGATGCCTGGTCAGCAAACAATTCATTTGGCATCGACACAACTTCAATAGCATTGACAAAAGCTACTGAACCATTTGAAGGGATGAAGGAGAGAGTCAAGGCATCAGAAGTAATATTGATCGCATACTCCTTGAACATATAAGAACCATTGTGGTTCATAAAGGTGAAGTTGTTCAAGAGAACAAAATCATCTGTGACCACTGATAGAGAAGAAGAAGTCAAGTCATGGCCAGAGTTGGGAAGAGGGCAGAAATAGAGCCGCACCCAATGCCGACCTTGCTGCTTAATTTTAAACTTGTAAGAAGCTTTGGAGGTAAAAATCCGAGCTGATTGGTAGATAGGAGAAGGAACACCAGATTTGGAACTGGCCACTAAAGAATTCCCAGTTTTCAGAGTTAATGAAGAGTGCTGTGAATCAGGAACAAAAGAGCGACTTTGAAAGGCGATGTTTTGGGAAGCACCACAAGAAATCAAAACATTATCGGGAGGAATGAACGAAGGAGATGACCCATCAATTAAAAATAAAAATACAACTAAAACAAAGAGTACCCACTTCAGAAACCTCATCTTCGCCACTTGTAGCCACCCAAGTCTTCACCAAACTGGAAATTTCGGTCTCAAAGTACCCAAAAATCACGTCGGATAAGCCAAGAATACTGCAAATCGTATTCCCAAGCAGAAACCTGAAACAGTATGGGATCTATTACACTAGGAACAGATAACAGACAGAGCATACAGAGGAATAAATTTTGTTGAGCTAATGAATCCAATCTGGTATGGTTTTGGGACGTAATGGAGTAGGAAGATGAGTTCTGTGGAAGAATTGACCTTAAGGAGGAGCAAAATGTGTATAATACGACGGCGAGTAAAGGAGGTAAATGACTCGATGCCATTGCTGGAAACTCATGGAGCACAGCTTTTTAGCGGAGCTGCAAAACAACCTTTTACAGGCTGTTTGATTAGGCTGTCATTTACAGAACAAAAACCATACACGGGACCCACCCAACAAGAGCCAAATTAATGTGTAACTTCCCGCTTTCTTATTGTGCCAACGGATCATACTAACCCACCCCAGTCCCCAGACTCCAGTAATAAATTGGTGTGTGCTTGATAATTTAAATCTAAGGAGAACATTACACCATGGAAGCTTTGTAGCTGAACTTTATAATTTGACTGTTATTCCAAGCAAATTGGTTTTGATTTCTTATCACAATTTAACTTCAATTAGTTTTAGTTCCCGTTTCAGTTTTTTCACACACGCACATTGTTAGCTGATTTTCATCTTTCATCCAGTTCTTTTATGAGCTTAAAGCGTGATGAGGTGTATTTCATTTTAAATTATTCTGTACGTGAGAAATGTTGGATACGCAGCACAATCATTCATGGTTGACAAGTTGTGGATGGTTTTATCCATTTCCATTATACTAACTTATAATTAAATAACGTGTTATGATGCATCATAATGCTTAATGTTTTGTAAAATTTTCTCATTTCGTACCTTTAATCTGAATTTGTGGTGGCAATGCTTGCTGAGTGGGAATAGACATGATTGCCATGTGGACTTCATTTTCTCAACACTGCGTAAAATATTTTTCATTGTAATTATAATATAATCGCACACACTAGCATTTGACCCCTTCGAAGACCAGATTTAAAGTCAATGAATATATTATCGGGTACTACAGGATCCGGCAAATAAGATTTGATAAATGTTAAACCTTAAATTTGTAGAATATAGAACGGAAATATGTGTGTGAGCGTGCACAATAATGTCCATGTTTAACAAATTAAAGCATAAAAATAAATAATATGAAGGGATAAAAATTAAAAATAATAACGTAGGGCATGGGGCAATTGAATTTTGATACGTATAAAGAAACAAGTGCGTAAGACACGAGTGTCCTGTTGGGATGATACTCCACAATCACATCCACATGGTCTCTCACATCAACCTTTTGCTGCTCCACACATTTTCATTTATTCTCTCTTTAAATTTCTCATCGCATGCACGGATTGATTGAAATATTAATATTTTGTTATATTTACTATTCATATGTTCATTTTATAATTCTTATGTGATATTTAACATTTTAGAAGCATCCGGAATTCATCCTTAATTAAACTATACAAAGTGAGGCGGCAATCACGCTGCGGCTGAGGCCGCGATTTAAGCCCCAACTCTTCTCATTATATTTCTAACCCAAAATCCCACCTGCTCCCTCCTATCTTCATTGCTAGTACTAATAAATACGCTAAGATGTTTGTTTTCATTATAAATATTAAATATTAATCAGTTTTATATTAAGGGAGCTTTTCATTGAGGAAGTGCTCTAGACACACCAAACATGCCTTTTTTTTTAAACAAAAAAACTAACATACATAATTTGTATAACTGATTTTTTAATTTTATTTTAGGGTTAATATCATCTTTGACCTATCAATTTTTCAAACCACTGATTTTGGTCTCTTTCAGAATAAAATCCTTCTATTTTTATTGAATTATATGGATCAATATTTTAAAAAATATAAAGCTTGAAGGGTTAAAACCTACTATTCAAAATTTGGGGGACTGAGATAGAAATGAGAACAAATTTAAGAGACTAAAGATTATATTAACCTTTAATTTTATATAAAAATCAATTCTCCTTTTATGTTAAACCCTTCATAACAATTGTGCTGCAGAATGGGGGGAGTAATAAATAAGGAATCCAAGGTCTCAAAGGGCAGGGGGAGAGCAGGTCATTATCGTCATCTGTTATTGTGGTGCCTCGGCCTGCCCCAATTTAAAAACCTATTATTCAACATTTTAAAAAATATAAAGTTTGAGGGGCTAAAACCTATTATTCAAAATTTGGGAGACTGAAATAGAAATGAGAACAAACTTGAGAGACTAAAGATTATATTAACCTTTAATTTTATATAAAAATCAATTCTCCTTTTATGTTAAACCCTTCATAACAATTGTGCTGCAGAATGGGGGGAGTAATAAATAAAGAATCCAAGGTCTCAAAGGACAGGGTGAGAGCGGGTCATTATCCTCATCTGTTATTGTGGTGCCTCGGCCTGCCCCAATTTTGTTCGGGCCGCTATATTGGGCTGGGCTATCATGAATAAGGCTTGAGTCTCAGTGCACAATTTTCTAGAAACACATCAGACCCAAGATTTGTACCAAAAACCAAAAAAAGATCGGACCCAAAATATATTTTAAGGATTATACTTCTTTGAAAAAAGCCAGATCTGCAATGAAAAATTCTGGTACATTTTTTTAATAAAAACAAAGGAATTTATAATACTGATTTAGTAGTGATATAGTATAAAATAATAGAGTTGATATATCCTGATTAAAAAATAAGAGGAAATTAACGAATACAAATTACAAAGTTGAGAGGGCAGGTGGAGCGATGAGGCGGAAAAGTGCTTTCTATGTGGCTTTGCCCCAAACGTTAGGCTGAAAAGCCATTTAAGACAATTTCCATTAGAGAATTTGAAGTGTGACTGGTTGACAATTTCCACTAGTTGCGTATATTATTATTCATTTTGACAAATCCTCGTCAGTATTTTAAAATATTATATATGGAGCGTATAAAAAAGACAGAGTCCCTGGTTTTGACTAGCATCCAGGCATTCATATAATATATAGCTGATCAACGCAAGTCTAAGCAGAGATTAGGCTTAATTAATAATCTAATTGTTTTGTTTTTCTAATTGCGTCTTCATTCATGGATCCTTTGATTAGGTAGCTTTCCATGAAACCACGCGAGCACGTTATCCTGTGTGTGTATATTTCCACTATCATTTTTTTAATTTCATAATTAAATTTTGCGAGCTTGCTTTAACTTTTGATTATTTGGACCCCGTCTCGTTCAATGTTCATCTTCTTGATCTCCACGATTTCATTGTCATCATCTTACGTATGGGGTTCAATTCAAAGTACGACAGTACAAATACATATGCATACATTTCCGCGTGGCCTGGGACAAAACCGTACACAATTTAAATGTATATATTTTAACATACTCTAGTTCATTAAAATTAACCACGGCTATTAATATATGTTTTAATTTCTCTCAGTGACGGCAGAGACCATGAGAACTTGAAAAGAGAGATAGAAAAATGGGTGACGTCTTCCTAGGATGTAGTTTGTAAACTCTATTCTCTTTCATTTTTAATATAAGATATATCTAACTAATTTAATTATATTAGTGAAGTTATTTAATATAATATATATCTTCTAAAATATAGCTGTTATCTTCTTTAATTGTCTCGTTCTCTTTCCTCACTAATTATTGTTGAAGGACTGTCAATAGAGATAAATTAAGAAAGATTAACAAATATCAAAACTACATCTTATATTTAAGACTAATATCAACTCCTTAAATATGTCTCAAAAGAAAAAATGGATCTTCAAACAAATTATTCTATGACTTAATTAAGTACGCGCCTTCAGTATTCTGCAGATGTATAAAATAATGTATTCCCTCTAGTCTCACATATATAAACCTATTCTGATTTTATAAAAGATTTCTTATCCACACAATATAAGTTACTTGGTGGGTTATTAATATTTTTTTTTCCAAATATTATTCTTGTCATAATCGATAAAAAGAAGACTTTAATCTAATATAATATAATGTAGTATTTTTTTCTGCATGAGCAAGGTTAAAACAATTTCACTTTTATGTAAAGTCAGTTGCTCAATTATCTCTCATTAGTTTTGATGGGATAGTCACATGACAAGCAATATGGACCCGATGAGTATTGCGTTGCACTTTATATTGGATACATTAATTAAATTTATGGATCTTCAACCAAATTTAAAAGAAAAAAACAAAAGTGTAATAATGGATCACTCTTGTTCTTATCATAGGTTCATTTTGTCTAACTCTCAGCATATCAAGAAATAACTGTTCATTCGTTAAATATATCTTAAATTCATAAAAAAGTTCGTAAGTTTGTTTTTATTAAAATTTACTCTTTATTTACATTTACAAATTATTCTTACATCTCTCTCTTTTCATTTTAAAAAAATGCTTTTAATAGGAGAATACTTTCGCTTAGTCAAAAAAAAAAATTAAATAAAGGTAAAATTAAAAAACAGTCATAATAATCCTCTAAATAGATTTATATTTATAACCAAAATTTTCTTCCACCATTTATTAAGAGTGGTACGTTTTAAATAGCATCATACTCCATCCGTCTATATATATAATGTTTTTTTAACTGGATTGTAAAATTTTAAAAAATATTTGAAATTAGTTAAATGTAATAAATATATATGAAATATATTTTTTTCAAACAACACTCTTATTTAATAATGAGTATGAGAGAGCGTAATAATGGAAAAATAATGATAGATAATGTGTGGAGAATAAATGACGTGAGAATAATTAAGAGTAAACGTGCATTTATTATTGAGACCAGCTCAAAAGATACCTTATAAGCAGGAATAAGCTCATTCAAAAAAATTGACCTTATATATAAGGATGAAGGGAGTATCATACTACCATTATTGTCCTTTTTATGAGTTTATAGTTTATTTAATTCTCACATAATAAAAAAAATTAGTTAACTCATTAAAAATGTCATAAATTAATATACTTTCCCAGTTTTTTCCTCATTTATAAATGACATTCACAACCCTCTATCTCATCTTTCTTTTTTCTGATATGAATTAATTCATTTTTTTTATTCTAAGTGGTAGTATTATGATAAGAATCATAATTTAAAAAAAAAACTGGACTTATAAAAATGATTAAAATGATAGTATATAACTTGGCACAAATATAATTGAATGCAATTTGCCTATATATGGTTTACCCCCGACAAATGTACAAGATAACGAATTTCAAAGCGCAATGCAGGGTCGCATTTATTTTTACACTTTGGTCACCAAGCAAGTTAGCAAGGTTTTAGCAGTGATAAATTGGAAAAAAAAATGATGAATTGTTTGTAATTATGGCCATAATCTTTTTTTTTTTTTTTTGGGCTATGCCTCTCTTGGTAATGATCACTGGTGTGAATGCATGGAATTGAAATCCCGACATATTAAAGGATTCGATCTGCCACTAAGGGGGTATGATTGAATGAATGCTGGTAATTATGCCCATTGCAAGATGTGGCCAAATTGATTCGATTGATTGCATTTTAAGGAATTCGTTTTAATAATTAGTATTCTCATTCTCACCACTATTTCTAATTAAAAGTATTTGATCCCACCTTCAAGTGAAGAAGTATTCTCTAACAGTAGCATCACAGCTTATTATTTACGCTTATCCCTCCCAAAAAGTAAGCAGCAGAAGCAAGGCATAAGTAACTCCTTCCACGCATGGTCATATATATGGGGATGTGGCAGCTCGCGATTTAGTGAGTGTTTGTAAAACATCTAAACCGTGGTTTCAGAATCTATTTTCCGTAAATCGAAATAAAACTCCTCTCACATACTTATCTTATAAATCGTAAAAACTATTCTCAAAAGCTAATCAAAATACACTCGTGTAACTATGTAATCACGCACATAACAAATCTATAGTGATTGGATTGTGTGTAAATGATACTATTAGGTAAAATTGTGAGTGTGGACTGCAAATTACCCTAGTGATAGCGCCACTTGCATGAAGTTCGAATCGTGTATTTACGTGTTTGTGCTCGTTTGGAAGAGCTTATTTTTAGGCAATAAGTGCTTATAATTCGTGATTCACGGTATACGAGGTAAGTATGTGAGAAGAGTTTTTTCTTGGCTTGCGTAAATTGGGCTTATTTTCTTAAAATAAGCTCTCCCAAACACATGCAAAATTGTATATAAAATTGTGAGTTTGAATTTTAAATATCAAAACAAAGTCGTACAACAATATAATTCAGAATTTGTAAAAAAAAAAAAAAAGCCTATTACATTTCTCTAACTTTTCCAATTCAAACAAAACTGTTAGACAGGAAAATTCCAACAAAATCTGTTTTTTTATAAAACAAGTAGAAGCTATAACCCATTCAATTCAAATACCACACATTAGGCCAGAAAAATTAAAATATTATACAGATTCAGTCAATTGGACCGCGATTGATCATAACATCCGTGTTTCAAAATTTCTCAAATAGCATGAGAAGTGAAAATAAATGTTAATAAAGGGTCACAGCCATGTGATGACAGAGAATACTTACATACTCCAGGAGCGCCACCTCATATGTACTCTAACCAATTAAAATATAATAAATTATCTCATTTTAATCCCACATGACTGACGAGTATATGAAGAAATTCAAATTTTATGATTTTGAAAATTAACAACCCAAGATAGGGAATTGAGACTTGTTTTTCTAAATTATGAGGTTTATGTTTTTTAAAATCATAAAATTTGAATTTATCTATATGACTCATTAGCCATGTGGAAATTAAAATGAGATGATTTGTTGTATTTTAATGTGTCAAAATACAGATGAGGTGACGTTGCTGGAGTATGTAAATATTTCTCTGTGATGATTCGGATGATCCGCTTGAATGCTTGATAAATGGATTGAAAGTGTCAGTATAATTCAATATAGAGTATAACTCATAAATTGATTTCATAGTTTAATGAATATCAAATTACCGATCATGTGAATATTTAATAAACTAGTGAGACCATTAATTCAACTCGGCGCAGTGAATAAACCCTACACTAACACAAAAAATGAAAGAAAGTAAAACTGACTCCTCCCTTGATTCAGGGGGCTTGGCTTTGATTCCTGCAACAGCCGATGTAATATATATGGGATTACTTACTAAAATACCAGACTTACCAGTGGTATAAAACAATTAATAAAGTTTTTGTTGGGGGCTATGTTGTCATTTAGTGTTTGGTTGAAGGGCGCAGTGTCGGTGTGCTGATCAAATGCTTGGGGCCATTTGTCAACACAAGCCATTTAGTGGTTCCCTCGTCTTCCTCTCATTGTGGCACAAATTTGTTCCCCCTTTCTCCTCTTGCGCCCTGACATTTATCGCCTTCTAAATACATACTCCTGTCCCTTTTATAGAAAAGCCTTATAGGAAGTATTTTTTTGTCGTTTTCTACCTCCATATTAATCACACATTACTTTACCTTTCCATTACATCGTCGGTTTGGTTCGATCCCATTACACCCTGCAGTACAGTGCAGTATGATGCAATGGTAATGTAATACAATATTAATTACAATGTTAGTATTTGATTTGAATTTTAAGCAAGATGCAATGAGTTATTATTTTAACAATTATTTAAAATTAATATATTACACAAAGTCTATTTTACCCTTAATATAATCTTAATAGAAAAAAGAGTTAAGATTCATCAGTGGAGGTGGTGGAACCGGCGATGGAAGAGGAGGAGGTAGTGACGATGGGGGTGGAGGAGGTATTAGAGGCGGCGGCAAAGGTGAGGATGGCGGTGGGCGTTGTGGTGGAGGAGGAAGTAGTGACTACGACAAGGGTGGCGGAGGAGTACATGGTGGAGGCGATAGCGGTGGAGGAGGAGGTGGTGACAGGGCCAAGGGTGGGCTGGAGAAGGAGGAGGTAGTGGAGGCGGTGGCAACGGTGGGGGTGGCGGTAGCTGCAGTGGCGGAGTAAGAGGTGGTGGCGGCAGCGGCAGGGAGTGGAGGTGACGGCGGTGGAGGAAGAAGTAGTGGAGGCGGCGGCAACGGTGGGGTGGCGGTGGAGCAAGAAGTAGTGGCTGCGGTGGGGAGTGGCAGAGGAGGAGACAGCGGGTGGAGAAGGTGGTGGGTGTGGGCATGGTGGTTGTGTCATAATATATCAAGTGAAATGGGATAAGTGAAATAAATACATGTGAAACTAAAGGGTAAAGTGGACTTTTTTAACCATGCAATGGGATGGTAATGATGATTTATAGGGGGGAGGTATGAATGAGGATTACCAATTTTTTGGTAATTATCATTACCATGGTAAACCTTATTACCATGCTAAAGGGCAATCAAACACTCTTCTATTGGTAATGCAATCATGATTATTATTGCAGGCATGTAATGGGATTGAACCAAACGGGTTAGTGCCTGTTTGGCAATGCGTTGGGAGCAACAAAAAAAAGCTCCTTTTGATATAAAAACCCAATAAACAAATTTTAGACTGTTTGACAACGCTTTTATATAGATGGGCTTAACGAAAAAAAGCTGTTTCTGATTTGAAGCAAAAAATTCATGCTTCTAAAGTGCTTCTACGGTGGTGGGTGGCTGTGACCGAAGCATTTTATCTTATTAATCACACATACTAAACTCTAAATTCTTCCCTTTGTCTAATTTATAATTTCTTAAATTTCTTGGATTTCATAACTTAGCTTATATTTAGCTCAATGCCAATTTTTGGGTCCCAATAATAAAGTCACTAGCTTCTAAATTGTATTGGCTCATTTCAAATTTCATAAATTAATCCTTAATCGAATATCCTCATTTTTTATTTAAATTGGATTTTTAAATAATAATCCAAACAAGACTAAAATTAGAAAAAAAGTCACTTCTACTACCACCAATCTAAACACAAATCATATTTACAATCTAACTTTTATAAAAATTAGATTAAAAAAAATCACTTCTATCACCATTAATCTAAACAAACTCTACTCTATGCAGTGGCTGCGTGCCGCCTGCATCTTTATTTTATCTTTCTTTTCACTTATAATATATATCTACGCATATTTGTTTAAAAAAAGATATTTACAATATGAAATACTCAAACAAATCAACCCTTTATTTCAGAGATACGATATTCTCGTCCTTCCTATGCCTAGTGAAATAAATAAAGAAATAATAAAGAGACACAGTAAAAGTGAAAATTGCACTCCCTACGACCGGCACTTGTTCAAATTAAGAGAGGATCCCCACATGAGCGTGTCCCCAGGAAAGAATCCGTCATGCTTATTACTTTATATATTCCCGCGATTTTATTTATAAATAATTTTTAGGAAAAATTGTGAAAAAATTTCTCATTAGCAACTTATTTACTAAATAGGACCTTCGCGTACAGATTATCTTTCACGTGTGTAGAATATCTTCCCTGGTGTGCAAATTATCTTCCCTGTGTGTAAAATTCTTCCCTATATGTATGCAGAAATCTTCCCTCCGTGTGCATATATCTTCTCTCCGTGTGCATATATCTTCCCTCCATGTGCAATATATCTTCCCAGGTCTCATTTAGCAAATAAGTTATCAATGAGGTCTTTTTTAGCAATTTTCCCTAATTTTTATATTATGTAAAACGAATTAGTAATTAAAAATATAAGTATGTTAAAAATACCATGTTTTTTATATATACCCTTATTTATGAAAAGAGTATAAGAGAGAGAATAGATAAAAAGTATAAGAGATAATGAGTATAAGATATAAGAGAGAATGAGTATTTAATAAGGGTAAAATAGGAAAAAGAAGCTTATATTTTTAGACAAAAAGTAAAAATTGCTTATAAAAAGAATCAACCCTATGAGAGAAAAAATTATTTATAAATAGAATCGGAAGAAGTAATTTTCTGTCACATGTATATAATTCTTTACACGTAGTAATTTCAATTATTTGACCATGTTTTAGTGTAATATACTCCCTTCAGTGCACATATATCTAAAAAGTTAATTTTAGTTTTAAATATAAGACATAATTTTTATATTTATTAATTTTTTTTACTTTAACTCTATTGATGTTTCATCTATAATAATTAAGGAGAAAAAGAAATGAGGGAATTAAAAAAATAATTAAAATATTTTAAAAGATATATGTTATATTAATTGATTTTATTAGTTTAACTAAATTAGATAAATATACAATAGCAGAGTAGCATAATTTCCAAAATAAGTACTACCGGAACATGTCCACAGAAAAAGTTTCAGACACGGAATTCAATTCACAAGGCGAGTTGATGGTTTCTTTTTCCCGTTTATACTGAGCGAACCAGGTAAATGAACAAATTGGTGGCCTTTCTGGAACGTTGAACAAAAGTTTTTCCCTAGAATGCATTATACATAATTAATTTAATGTATTATATAAAAATTTTATTTGTTTATATTTATCCGATTTAGAATACGGGACAGGAATTGCGCGGATGGTTTTACAACTTCGTGTTTTGAATGTACGCTACTTGCCCGGAAAATGTGAGTCACTTGACTTTAATAATCGAATAATTCAAAACTCTATGTCCCATCAAAAAAAGGTCAAAAAAGGAGTCCGGGTGAGTAGTGATCTGTTGCCAACTTAATGACTCAAGAAGGATAATAATTCTTGGAGAAAATTGTACCCAGATGCCAATTTGCAGACTTAATGGCAACTAGATTTTTTAAAATCATCAAGTTACAGTGAAGTTTTAAAGGATTTAGGTGAAATTAATTTTCAAAATGAAAATATAGTTTTACCCTTTATTGAATTTAAAAAAAAAAGGCTGGAATTTGTAGGGTTTAGTCATGTTAAAAAAGGTTAAGCTCTTTTCTCTCACTCTGATATTCTGAAACGCGAGCTTGGTGAGGTGAGGAAGAAGAGCTAAACTTTTTTCTAATACTACTAAACCCTAAAATTTCAATTTTTTTAAAGTTCAATAAGAGATAAAACTATATTTTTATTTTTGAAATTAATTATACTCAGATCTCTTAGAACTCCACTACAATTAAATGATTTTAAGGGATCTTATTGTCATTAAGTTTGATAATCGGGACCTAACTACAATTTTTCCCTAATTCTTATGTTTGTATCCCGCCTAACGATTTTGACTGAAGCCACAAATACTCATGAAATAAAATAATGAAATAATTGGGGAAAATAAACAAAATAAAGAGAGCGCGTGACTTGATTCATGGGAGCACACATGCACAAACCGACATTTGTTTATCTCTTTTTTTTTTATATATACATAAAGAAGAAAAATTCTCAAGACTCAGCCTACATCTGTAGGAATACAATGATCCAGCTCTAAAATAGCTGTTAACTCAGGCGTGGAATACAAAATAAGGTGAAACCCCGTTACACATGAAAGTGCCTTTTTCGCAAGGAAGTCAACAACCCTATTTGCGTTTCTTGGAACAAACCTCAATTCAATCCTCCATTCTCATTGCAACATGGAACGAACTTCTGTTATTGTATTAGTATCCGAATGATTCTGGCAATTCTCACTGTTAATCATATCAAGAACTTCTTTCGCATCGGATTCTAATACCACTCTACGCTTTCCTTTATCCCAATCTGTCTTCAATCCTAGAAGAATACCCCATATTTCAGTGGTAAGATGATCACCCAAGTCCAACTGTGCATAAAAGCCATAGTAAAATTCCTGTTAGCCTCTCAAATAACTCTTCCGCATCCAGCGCCGTTCTTCCCTGCAAATGCTCCATCTACGTTAACTTTAGTCCATCCTTCCTCGGGAGGAGTCCATGTGGCCCCCCTATCCGTTACTAATGTGCCTTGTAAGTTGATTCCGACTAGTTTTTTACTTGCCTTTTGAATGTTGGATATAATGGCATAGGCATGATTCTGTAGGCTCTCATTATTCTGATTCTTCTGCTCAAAAAGACGTTCATTCCTCCTTTTCTAGAATAACCAGCATAAAGTTGCAAACCAGTCACCCCAATCTAAGTGTCGAATATTAAAGTTCACCCACTCCTTGAGATTAAGCTCGAAGAAAAAACGATCCCGTGGCAATGTTATTTTTTCCATCCACAAACGTTTAGCTTCAGTGCAGTCCCGAAGTACATGCAACACCGTTTCTGGGCCTTTCTTACACCAATCACACACATCATCAGCACACATACCTCTTCTAAATCTCTCCACGTTGGTAAGAAGCTTGTTATGAGCAACGAGCCACATAAACGTTTTACACCTTAGGATAGTGTTCAGCTTCCAGATTTTCTGCCATAATACTTCCTAGTTCTCTTCTTCATTTGCAATAACTTTATATGAAGATTTCACCGTGAATTCTCCATTTCTTGTGTGTTTCCATCGAACAATCTGTCTCCCCTGCTCAACTTCGGAACCCTCCTGCACAAATCTCCATGCCGCCTTGATCCCTGCCCAAGTATTCGATCCTATCCTCTGCATATCAATTTGAGGCATCAAATCATTTCCACATTTATATTTGCTTCTAATAATTCTTATCCATAAGTCATCCTTTTTCTTGATAAGATTCCATCCTAATTTGGCCATAAATGCATGGTTCTGGGTTTTAACATGTTTCAAACCCAAACCATCATTACCCTTTGACTTGCACACCGTATCACATGAAACAAGATGATTTTTCTGCTTTTCCTGCGTTGTGCCCTACAAAAAGCTTCGATTTTTACTCTCAATCATATCACAGGAACTAAGAGGTATTGAGGTTGTTTGCATTGTATAAGCTGGAATAGCAGATGTGACAGCCCCTACCAAAGTAGCACGTCCAGCTAGAGATAACAAATTTACTTTCCAATTAGATAACCTCTTCTTCACTTTATCGACAACCTCATTGAAGCTCTCCTTAGTCACCCTTTTATGATGCAGAGGAACTCCCAAGTATTTACCAAGATCTGCAGCCATTTGGAACCCCAGAATATTGCTCAACTCAGCGCGTTGATTGTGATTCACATTCCTAGAGAAGAACACTCTAGTTTTCGTAGCATTGACCTTTAACCCTGAGCTTGCACAGAATTCATCTAGGCAAGCCTTAACTTCATTTGCCTGAAAAACAGAAGCTTGGCCAAACAAAACAATATCATCAGTAAAAAATAAATGAGAAATAGGAGGCCCATTCTTACATAACCTTATTGGGAGCCAGTTCATTGTCTCCATCCTATCTTGAATCATGTGAGCCAGCCGTTCCATGCAAATTACGAATAAGTATGGAGATAAAGGGTCCCCTTGTCTCACACCACGGGAAGTTTTAAATAAATCACCTTTTTCCCCATTCCATAATAATTGCATTGAAGGCATCGTAACACAATAATTAATAATTCTGACTAGATTAGGAGGAAATGAAAGATCATTCAAGCATTGTTCCAAAAAACTCCAGTTCAACCTATCATAAGCCTTCTCCATATCAATTTTAATAGCCATGTATCCACGTTTACCCTGCATAATCCTCATAGAGTGAACAACCTCCTGTGCTACGATAATATTGTCGGAGCTGTGTCTGCCTGGGATAAAACTGCATTGGTTAGGGCTAATAATTTTAGAAAGGACAACCCTTATACGGTTAGCAATCACCTTAGTAAGAATCTTGAAAATCACATTACATAAACTGATAGGACGAAGATCCCTTAACTCTTCCGGAGATTCCTTTTTTGGTATAAGTATCATAAAAGTATTATTAATGCTAGCAATTTCTTCTGCATACTCCCAGAGTTTTTTAATAAAACTATAAACATATGTATCAACTTGTTTCCATTGACTCTGGTAAAAGAGTGCATTAAAACCATCCGGTCCTGGTGCTTTCAATGCTCCCATATTAAAAACCACCTCCTTTACTTCTTCATCCCGTATATCTTTACCTAGGAGATAGAGGTCTTCATCTTCAATTCTTGGATATGTATTGTGACAATTGATTTTCTCCCTTTGAATTCATTCCTCTGTAAACAAAGTAGTAAAATAAGAAGAAGCCATCTCTTTAATTAATTGCGCTTCATAGACCCAATCTCCATCCTCATTTCGAATAGCTCCAACAAAGTTTCTTTTTCTTCTTCCATTAGCCTGAGCATGAAAGAATTTTGTATTTCTATCTCCACTCACTGACCATTCAGAGCGAGCTTTTTGTGCCCATAATAATGATTCCTGCATTAAGACACCCTCAAGCTCGCCCCATAAAGAAGTTTGAAGGTTTTGAAGTTCCATTGAAAGCCCATATTGTTTCTCCGCTTTAGTAATTCCATTAAGATGTCACATTAGCTCCCGTTTCCTCTTATCCGTATGACCGAACACTTTTTTGTTCCAACTTCTACAATCTTCAGTAAACAGAGTGATTGCCTCCTTCCACTCGCCAGTCGTCCTCCAATTTTCCCTGACAAATTCTTCAAACTTATCATGTAACACCCAAGCCGCGATAAATCGGAATGGTTTATTATTCTGACTCGTCCTGCTTAACCCTTCCAAATGCAACAGAATGGGACGATGATCATATTTATACCATGGTAAATGAGTAACACTTGCATTTGGAAACATTTCTAACCATTCATTTGATCCAAGAACACGATCAAGTCTGCAATTAGAATCTGTTCTATGCCAAGTAAATTCAGGTCCCTTAAACCCAAGATCATTTAGAACAACAGCATCAACAAAATTAATGAACTCTTTATCCAGCCCAATATTCTCACCCATAGACCTTTTTTCATTCGTCATCAAAGTAGCATTAAAATCACCACCAAGAGCCCAAGGTCCATGTATCCTGTCACGCAACTCAAAAAGATCTTGCCACAATTTTCGTCTTTGCATTAAAATCGGGCTAGCATAAATAAGTGTCAGTTCCCACGTTCTATGATCATTCCCACAAATTTTGATATGCATAAATTGTGGATGCTTCATTAATACCTCAACTTTTCCTACCTTTTCAGACCACAAACACTAAATGCCTCCCTTGAAACCTTCTGCATCAATAATTTGAACAAATAGAAATCCCAGCTTACCAGTTATTTGGATTGCTCTATTCCCACTACACCTAGTTTCAAAAATTGCCATAAAATCCACATTATGGAACCGTGACATTTCCCTTATAAGATTAGAAAAAAGGCGAGCTCCTGTGCCCCGTGTATTCCATAAAATGAAATTCATTAAGACAGATTAATATTTTTTGGGGTGGAATCCCCTATCAAAGCATCTTCATCCACTCTACCACCTTCAGACCTAGTTAATATAGAAAGGTCATCATGATGATCTGTAATTATCATACCTTGATCCATGATATAATTAGCTTTTGACACTTCACTATTTTGCAACATTTCCCCTTGTTCTATCTCCATGTTAAGATTTTCCGCTTCATTACCACGTGATTCTTCAGTAGCCTTCAGGTTTTCACTAGACCTGTCCTTCAACACAGAAAAAGGATTTAGGGAGATAAATTCGGTTGCATCGTGGTTAACAATCTCCCCCTTTTTGATACATCATGTGTCGGTAATTTGCCTCTAACCATGTTCATTTTTTGTCTTGCATGTCTCTTAATCCCGGTTAGTTTTTTTTCACCCATTGGAACCCACTTCTGCTCTGTAACATTCTTATTAATATCCATCCTAACTTGACGCCTTCTCTCATTTACTCCCTCACTCTCATCCTTCCTTTCAACCATCTTTCCTTTATCCTTGGCAAAATTAAGTTCATTTTTCTTTTGAGAACCCTTCTGACTTGTAACCCCTTTTTTACCTCCTCTATTAGAGCTTGAACCTACTATATCCACTTTATTAATATTTCTATTAACATCCCGCCTTACCAATATCTGTGGCCCAAAAATTCCACCCTTTAATTCGCTTTTGTCAGTAACCTCAGCATTCTTCCTCAAATTATCCATTACCTCATCAGAAGATTTTTCCGGAGCTTTATTAGGATGAATCTCCCCATTCTCCTTCATTTGATCTGGAATTTTATGATGACATACCCCTATATGATGGCCATATTGCCCACAGTGAAAACAGACAAGATGTAATCCCTCATACTTAATCTTTCTGTCCTCCCCAAAATGGTTGAAGAAAGACAATAAAGGTTTCTGCAAATCCAACTCCACACAGATTATAGCAAAGCCTCCTTTCTCTAAAAACGCCGTAGTTCTATCAATTTTTAGAGTTTTTCCCACAAGGTTTCCTAGTTTTCTTAGAGATTCAATACTATAAAGTTCCGCCGGTCAATCCGAAAATTGAATCCACGCAGCTATTTTCTTTTGATAATCTGCCTTCCAAGGATTAAAGTTTGGCCACCACCGTTGTATCATCAAATAATGGTCAGCAATCATCCAAGGTCCTTCCAAAAGAGCGTAATTTCTATCCTCTCTTGTAGAAAACGACACAATAAAATATCCATTACTTAAAGGGGTAACTTTCATCGGACTCTTTGGATTCCACATTCTCTCCATTCTTTGCCTCATAAAACCAACTCTGAATGACTTCCCCAAATGCTTAACAATAAGAGAATTTATGTATGGTTTACACCAAGCTTCATATTCTTCCGCTGAAAATTTTAACTTTGGATATTTCCCTCCTTTTTGCCAAGTGTCACCTGCTTCATCACCATATATATCTTCTTCTTCAACCTCCGCATTCTCGGACTTGCTTTTGCTACTCATTTTCGCACAATAATCTTTCTAGCCATTAAGGGCATCACAAGCTGACATGTTTACTTCCAGAAATCCGGAGTCTCCAAGACGCAACAATTTGTCCCGGTACGTGAATTGAGTCCCAGGATTATGGTTTCCATAAACATTATCAATCCCTTCCCTCCTGCTTCCTGTTTTCTCTGCCTTGCTGTTAAAAACTGGAGACTTACCCCCATTTCCATTTCAGACTCCCAACACCCCCACTGTCACTACCCTTCCCTCAGCCGCTCGCACCAGTCTCTCGCTCTCTGTTTTCTCTCATAAATGGAAGAAAAAAAACTGATGAAAAGAAAAGGAAAGCTGACCGAGATCACCACAAATCAGCGACGAGCTCCACTGCAGAGGATGAAGCACGGTGTCATACTCCCTTGCAGCTGACAAGTAGACCGTTGAAGATGATCAAGCACAACGACGGGCTCCACTTGCAAATGAACACAGCTGCGAAGATCAGAAAAAACTCGTGCAAGAACAAATCTAAAAATGCCGACTAGAGACGACAGGCCAGAGAATGCCGACAATACTGTCCGAAAATGCCGAGAATGAACAGATCCGCACCACCGCCGACGAACACCCTCCACGAACAGACGCCTATAAACTCGGACAGCCACCAGCACGAGCTGTTGAAGCACTGAAGTAGAGTTCGCGACAGTGTACTTAACCTCCCACCGGCGTATGAACAAAGATCAGCTCCGACGGTGAAGACCTAACGGCGATCTTCGACGTTGAAGGTGACCGTTGCTCAGCCAACGGAAAAAAAACTATGAAAGAGACGAAGTCACTGTTTTGTTTATCTCTTCAATGAAGACATTCAAATTTCACTTGCGAGAGTAACTAAGCTCCCTCATTATGTTATTCTTTTATATGACTATTTATATGATAAAGGGTTAACGGGTAAAAATACCCATGTTCTTTTTTCAAATGGGCACCCAGCACCAAAAACTTTCACTGGGTGCAAAAATGCCTATGAGCCCATCTGGTTTAACCTCATTGCATGCTTGTGATGGTAATTATGATTGCATTACCAAGACAAGAGTGTTTGGTTGCTCTTTAGCATGGTAATAAAGTTTACCATGGTAACGATGATTACAAAAAAATTGGTAATTCTCATTCATACCTCTCCCCTATGAATCTTCATTACCATCCCACTGCATGGTTTAAAAAGTCCAATTTACCCTTGAGATTTTAGCA